>CM053793.1:160005593-160431188 GCA_028749045.1 Cupressus sempervirens | reverse complement strand
ATCCCTCTTTCTCTACCTCAGGTCTCTCACCTTGTTGCCATTGTCTCTTATCTACCACCATAATTACCCACTCTCTTTTTTTCTCTCCTTATCCTTCTCCCTCTCCCTTTACCTCTCCTTCAATAAATTCACCATACCTTCTCCATCCATCTCCATTATTTAGTTGTTATTTCTCTCTTTAACACATCTCTCTCTCTCTCTCTCTCTTCTCTCTCTCTCTCTCTCTCTCTCTCTCTCTCTCTCACTTTCTCTCTCTCGTCTCTCTCCCCTCTCTCTCTCTATTCTATTATGCCCTAATTACCAGCTTGCCTTCTTCACTAGATATCTTTTCATCATCATCCATATTACTATTTGCCTCATTTCTTCCCTTCTCCTTCTCTGATTCTCCTATCTCCCTCACCTCTAATTATATCTTCCCATTAATTATTATTTATACCTCTTATCTTTGAATCCCCCATCCTTCCTTATCCTTCTCTCATTCTCCTATCTCCCTCACCTCTATTATATCTTCCCATTAATTACTATTTATTTAACTTCTCTCTCTCTCTCTCTCTCTCTCTCTCTCTCTCTCTCTCCTCTCTCTCTCTCTCTCGTCCTCTCTCTCCTCGTCTCTCTCTCGTCTCCTCTCTCTCTCACTCACATCTCACACACACACACACACACACACACATCTATTTTTATGCCCTTATTACCATCTTTCCCTCTTCACTAGATATCTTTCCTCATCATCCATCTACTCTTTGCTTCACTTATTCCCTTATCCTTTTCTTGTTCTCCTCTCTCTCCCCTCACCCCCTAATTATATCTTTTCATTAATTACCTATTTATACCCGCTTATCTCTTGAACAACACCCCACCCCCTACCCCCTGCTCTCTCTCTCTCTCTCCTCTCTCTCCTCTCTCTCTCTCACACACACACACACACACACACACACACATTAATATTTGTCCCTTCTAAATACCTCCAATCGCTACCCTCTCATCCTTTCCCAATCACCCATCCCTATCTATTTGAAGTCCCAATTACCATCATTTTAAATTTTCATCTCATCTCTTTCCCAGTTCCCTATATCTCTCTCTTCCTCATCTCTCTCCTTTTCACCCCCATGCCCTCCATATGATCTCTCCTCCCTACTAGATATCTATCAACATCTGTCTCCCCCTAATTACTCTCTTTAACTCTCTTCTTTCTCTTCTCAAAATATCATTTATCATTCTCTCTCTCTCTCTCTCTCTCTCTCTCTCTCCTCTCTCTCTCTCTCTCTCTCACACACACACACACACACACACCACACACACACACACACACACACACACATGCATGCCTGCATGAAAAAACACAAACATACATATGAACACGTGTGTGTGAGTACATATGCACACCCACTAATGCATGCATAAATACAAATACACATGCACTCATACACCCATACCCATACCAACACACAAGCTCACCCATACACACTGACATGAGCACATGCACGCTCATGCGTGCTTGCATGCATGTGCACATACACACACAAACACATGCACACCTGGGTGTGCCCCACACATGTGCACATGCATGCAAGCCCACACATGCACATGAATGCATATGCATGTATTCATCAAACCACACCCATGTGCACACCCACCGCGTATGCCCCACACATGCACGTGCACCCACACACCCCCATTAAAGTTTCTCCCTATAAATACCTTCTTTATCTACATCATGTTCTCCCCTCTCTTCCTTATCCAATTACCATGCTCATCTATTCCAAGACACAATTATCCTTCTTTTAAAGCTCTATCTCATATTTTCCCCCTTCCTTTATCACTCTTGTCTTGTTTTGTTCCCCCCCACCCTTCTATATTTTTCCCTACTAAATATATTTTACCATCTCTCTATCTCTCTAGGTAATCTATAAAATGTTAACTACTACCTATTCTTTCTATATTTTCTCATTATTTTCCCTCTTTCTCTACCTGGGTAAAAGTACAAAGCTATGTCTCCTTTTAGGCTAACTTATCATAACAACTAAATTTGAGGATTTCTATCTAAAAATGTTTTTCTTTAAACATACAACATAGATAAATTCATTCTAGCTAAGTTATATATAGTCTCACACTTTTCCAATTGGAAATATCTATAAATGTATGTTTTATACTAGTATGTTTCCAATTACTATTTTTTAAGATATATTTTTAATAATATGTAAACACCAATTTATATAGCTTGGAGTCAAGAATATTCTCATATAGATTTTACAGTGTTTTAATTTGTTATTGTATAGTGTATTATAATTAAAAAATTCTACAAAACCACATACATTTTAACACTCAAAAAAATGTCAATTTTGAGAAAAGAAAAAAATATTAGATCATATCAAAAAAATGTAAAAAT
The DNA here is from genome assembly GCA_028749045.1 of Cupressus sempervirens. Taxonomy (NCBI): domain Eukaryota; kingdom Viridiplantae; phylum Streptophyta; class Pinopsida; order Cupressales; family Cupressaceae; genus Cupressus; species Cupressus sempervirens. The sequence goes on along the minus strand of CM053793.1, from coordinate 160,428,802 downwards.
TATATAACGTTCTAAAGGAGAGAGGCCTCTTCTAGAATGTATAAATTTTCTCCTAGTTAGAATAGATTTGTTTTGAAAAATGTGGTGTTGATGAAAACTATCAATTTTAGGTGAGTTGAGATTTCAATCCTTATAAAAGAGAAAATATAGGTCTAAACCCAATTTTTATTTTTGGTTATTCTAGATATATATATTATCTATAACATATTATGAGATCAAAGGGAAATAATTTTATTTCCATATAGCTTTGTGGTGGGAAACTAGACCCTAATTTTCAGTATTTTTTGGGACTTAAAAATTCATCTATAAAAAGTGGGAAAATATATAAATTCTTATTCCAAATAATTATTAAAAATTATAATCCTAAACTTCATCCATTTCTAACACATTTCATGAGTTCACTTCATTTCAAAATTCAAAATAAAAATACCAATTTTATGTCATTAAGGGTGAAGAGTTATAGTTTTGTTAGCCTTTTCCTCTACAAAAGGGTGATACGTTTGTGCTTTTACCCACCTCATGTCTCTCACCTTGTTGCCATTTTCTCTTATCTACCACCCATAACTACTAACTCTCTTTTATTCTCTCCTTCTCCCTATCCCTATCCTTGTCCCTGTTCCTCTCCTTCAATAAATTTACCATACCTTCTCCATCCATCTCCCTAGTACACACATACACACATATATCTCCCCATAACTACTCTCTATTATAGTCTTCCTTTATATATCATCTATTTCTCTCTCTCTCTCTCTCTCTCTCTCTCTCTCCTCTCTCTCTCTCTCTCACTCTCTCTCTCTCTCTCTCTCTCTCTCTCTCGCTCTCTCTCCACCTCCCTCCATCCCTCCCTCTCACTCGGTTCCTCCCCCTAACTACTCTCTTTTATAGTCTTCCTTTATTTAGCCACTATTTCTCTCTTTAACACATCTCTCTCTCTCTCTCTCTCTCTCTCTCTCTCTCTCTCTCTCTCTATCTCTCTCTCTCTCTCTCTCTCTCTCTCTCTCTCTCTCTCTCTCAATAATATATTTTATGCCCTAATTGCCATCTTTCCCTCTTCACTAGAGATCTTTCCTCATAATACATATTACTCTTTGCCATATTTCTTCCCTTCTCCTTCTCTCATTCTCCTATCTCTCCTCACCTCTAATTATATCTTCCCATTAATTACTATCTATATATACCTCTTATCTTTTATGCCCACCCCACTCTCTCTCTCTCTTACACACACACATTTAAATTTATCCCCTTCAAATACCTCCCATCTCTACCTCTTGTCCTCCCCTCTTGTTCTTTCCCGATCACCATGCTTAGCGATTCCAATCGCCAGATACCATGATTTTAAGTTTTGATCTCATCTCTTTCCCCTTCCCTATATCTCTCTCTTCTTCATCTCTCTCTCTTTCACCCCATCCACTCCATAATATCTCTCCTCCCTTCTAAATATCTATCAACATCTCTCTCCCCCTAATTACTCTCTTTAACTCTCTCTTCTTTCTCATGATATCATCTATCATTCTCTCTCTCTCTCTCTCTCTCTCTCTCTCACTCACACACACACACACATGCACATACATGCATGAGTATGTATGCAGACCCACCAATGCATGTACGAACACAAATATGCATGCACTCATACATCCATACCCACACCCACATACATGCCGACACATACACATGCCTGCATGCACACACGCGCACACACATGCATGCACAAACGAATGGACACATACAAACACACACACATATGGACAAACACATGCACATGAGTGAGGGTGCACACATGCCAACCCAAACATGCATGAACACACACATGCACATGTACTCACTCATGCACCCACACCCACGCCCACACCCATGCCTCCACACACACACATGCACCCACACACCCCATTAGAGTTTCTCCCTGTAAATACCTTTTTTCTCTACATCATGTCCTCCTCTCTCTTCATTATCCAATTACCATGGTTATCTATTCCAAGACATAATTATCCTTATTTTAAATCTCTATCTCATATTTCCCCCTTTCCTTTGTAACTCTCATCTTGCTTTGTTGTTACAAATTATTACAATTTTTTTGTTCTTAAAATGTTAATACAAATTATTCAAGGAAACCTAAAACAATTTTTTTTTTGTAAATTTGAATGTGGTACATTTTTGTAAATGAAGATAATAAAATATATTTTCTACTATTTTACCCCATTTCTTTTTTATTTACTATTAAAATATTTTTTTAAAACTAAAATGATTTGATTATTTATTAAAAAATGTTTTAATATTTTTCACTAATTAAAATGAAAAAAATATTATTATTTTTCAAATAACTTAAAATTTAAAATAATTTAAAACCTCTATAAAGAAATTACCTATTGTATTTTCTTCCCTTTCCTCATTTCTTTGTGTTACGTTATCTACTTCACCTTTCATTTAGCTATCAATAACATAATAGAGGCAAACAAAATTATTTATCATTCACTTTCAATCTATGATCAGTTTTACTATTTTGAACCCTACTCTCTTTTGGTAAAAGGAATCATAATATTATCAATAGTAATTTATTGTTTATTCAAATACCAATCTTACTCTTTTTAGAGTCTCCATTTGAAAAAAGAAGCAAAATCACAAGGGTAAAGTCCTTTAAATACCACTTCAGATGGATGCATTTGCAAAGATATCATGATTTTTAAAGAATAAAAAAAACATGATTTTTAAAGAATAAAATTAAATAAATATTTCCATTAAAATTTGGCAATATGAAAAGTCATGGCTAAGTGGGGCTAGAAAGTTAAAAATAATGGATGGCACATGTAAGATTTTAAAGATATTACTACAGCAACCATGAAATCCTGATCGAAGCCTCGTTTGATACTTAGATTGAAAACATCTTTACCTACCATTATTCTTGGATAGTCGGTTTAATGTCTCACCTGCATGGAAATCTACCTTTAATTAATAAAAAGAAGAACCTTTATTGAAAAGATGGTATGGAAAATAAAGAGATTTATTAAATAAATAATATTAATTAAATCAAACCATGAAGGCACTATCCCTTACCTCTGCTATAGCCATTGGAGAAGTGTTTGTGAAAATTGTGTAGTCGCACTGTAAAAGGGAACCTTCAACTGTGTAGTCCAAGCAAGGTTTCCAAAGAATCCGCAATTCATAAATACTTGATTTGATGATAGTAAATATAAGTCCTTCTCCTTTGATTTTGTCTTCAAGATAGCCTTCCCATCTATGCTACAGACTTGAAAGCTATAATGGAAGGTAAGAAAAATCAAATTTAAGTGTTAAAATTTCCAAATTGAACATAAGCAACCACAAATTGAAAATTGAGCATGTGGAAATGAGATACTTTAACTAAATCTAGAAAAAAAAGACTTGGTGATTATGATGGTTTTTAGTTTGATTCTCCAACCCTTTCTTCAAAACTTTTTAGCCCTCCTTTGTGTCCCCTTTGCAAGATTAGGTAGTGCCATTCTGACCAAAATTCTTTCCTGTATGTAACTGACCCAATACATGAAAACCATAACTACTTATCTATTTGATAATTTTTTTCTTTGACAAATTGAAATTTTAAAAAATAATAAATTACAGTGAAAATTTGTTGCATAGATTAAGGGGGTCTCTGATGAGACTGAAGTAGCCTCTAGGCTAAAGCCTCTTGGCTAATTAGTTGAATTTAGTATTTAAGAATTTTATTGTGTCACTTAGTGGAGAGGTATAATAATGATGGATTTATTTTGCCTCTATGTTTTGAAGAGCTCTATGAAGTATATTTTCTTCATGGTTGCACCTTAAATTCATTTCTCTATTCTCAACTAGGTGCATGTGAGGACTAGACTAGAGGAGAATGGATAATTATAAAATAGAATTGAAGATCTTGTTACTACTTATTAACTTTAGATCTATGTATTATTATGAATCTCATTAAATAGAATTTTAGGCCATTCCTTATCATGATGTAGCCAAGTTTGCATATAACAATACTTGTATTAAGTGTTACAATCTTATAGTGGTCTTTTTATTCTACATTGAATATTACTTCTCTTTTCAAGTGAAGAAAACAGTTAAAACATAAGAATTTTACTTTTAAAAAGTGTAGTGCTTATGATTGATTCAAATTATGTACCACTAATGATGAACTTATTTACATTTGGTATGCAGTGGATTTTTTTTTAATATTCTGAGTTCACATGCTTAGTTTAAAGGTTCACATTGTATTATCTAAAGACTTTCTTTAAAATTTCAATGTATCTAGGAGTGCAATTGTAGAGGAGAAAAAGGGAAGCACTTGAAGAGGAATGTAGATCTCTCTGCTCTAAGGTCCACTAACCAATTCAAATAGATATGTGAGGAAGATAGGGTAGTTTCTAAATATGATTCCATTTATTATCCAAATAAGATTAGCTAGAACCTAAAGAAAGAAAGGTGCTAATTCTAAGTTCCAATTATAAAGATGAATGAAATAAAAGGAAACACTCCCTTTGGCCCTTGATAGGATAATGTAAATGTAACTTTTAACTAATTTGTTAAATAATATAAATTTTAATGCTATGTGTATACAATTGGATCAATTAAGATATAGATCTAGGATAAAGATATAAAGGGAAATAAAATATAGATCAATCACCTTGAAATGCAAAGAGGAAGAGGTATTTCAGCTCCAAAATTCATAGATGTGAATTATTTTTGTACTTCCTATTGTGGGTATTAGAATAAAATGATGAAATGAATAAAACCCATAAATCTTCCCCAAAATGGAGATTGAACCTCTATGTTGACTTGGAAGGGCAAGTTACCACCATCCTGATGTTGTTCACTGATTTATAACTAAGGACTCTAGAAAGATTCCAAAAAGTAGTTTCTATATTTGTAATTATTTTTTCTACATCCTTGCAAATAAACATAGAAAGAAAATATTTTGTGGTTGGGATGTGATGAGGGGTTGAATTGGTCAACTTCTATGTTAAGAAATTAAAGGTAAATGTAAATGATTAAAAAATAAGATAAAGTTTAGGATTCATCATACTTGAAACCCTTATTTGTAAGGATATTGTATGGAAATACATTATGGATCTTGAACTAGGAATGTATGTCATCTCCATAATTTGTAACTAATGTACCATAATCCCATGATGGTGCCATGGATGTAAATGTGCACCAATGAAGAAGATGAATGCTTAAATGTAGATCTCCTCCCCTAATGATCAACAATAAGCTATATCTTGAAGAGGAAATTCCCACAAAGGATTCTTCAATGCCTCATAGAAATCTCCTTTGTTTAATGCTTAAAATTTTTGAATATTTAAACTCCTTGAATGCAAAAGGCAGGAATCTAAAATTGAGAGAAAGAGCCTAAAAAAATGAATCTTGATGTATGAGTGTGATATGATATGAAACTGAAGCCTCCAATTTTTCTCATATATGAATTTTTAGATAGGAAAAAAATATGACATGAAATGCGAAAAAAATAAAACTAATTAAACCCTTGAGACCTTTTGGTCCCTGATCCCCATTGTCACTAGGGACTAGGTTGATCTTATCTACATACTCCTAAAATAGGTTGGAAAAATTGACCTAATCATGGAATAGGTTTTCTTGGGATAAATAGGTCAACTTGGTTAACCTAGTCCAAATTAGATCAATCTAGTTCTAGAGATCAGGTGAAAGGAGCCATAGGAAGCTTAGGTAGATACAAGGAGAAACGGGATGAAAAATGGAAGGAGAAAGGAGAAAAAGATATTGAGCACAAGCATATCCTTGGTCCAAAGAAGGCATTATCAAGAAGGAGATAAAAGGTCTTGAAAAGGAAAGTGCATCCATTTTAAGATGATAAATTTAGCCCCTGCATTAGAAAGAGTATGAGTTTCCTTGAACTTGTGATAAAGTAGATCAACAAAAAAAACATAAAATCTCATCATGATTGAGGAGGAAAAGAAATCATTAAGCCCCTAAGAGACTTAAATCTTTATCACATCTAAAATCATTATAAGATATATTTAATCTGTGACCAAATGGGTGTATTTACATACTCAATAAGGTTTTCGTACCATATTGTCAACAACACAAGAAAAAGAGAAAGAGTAAAAGTTCACTACAAAAAGAGATGGTGTTGAATGGTCGAGAAAGTGTGTGTGGCATGCGACTGAAATCATCAAAGATGACCCAATCTAGCAATTTTATATGGCATTCTAGTTAATCCATTAAGGGGTTCAACTCTAACAAAACTCTATATCTAAAAATAATAAAATTAAAGTGAACCATACATAAGGATGTGTATGGATTTATCAAATCAAGAATGGGTTTCCTAGATTGTTAGTAGTCAAAAAAATGGTCAAAATAGGGTTGGGGTCAGTTATCCAAACTATACATAGTTTAGAGAGAAATATAGAGAAAATAAACTAAGCCCTTAGGAACTCTCAATACTTTTTGAAAACTAAAAGGAAAAAATTAGAGAGAGGTAAACATGAAATATAACTAAATAGATCATGGTATACCTTGGAGATCATACCAAGCACTAAGGCTGAAGTACTCCAAGTTATACACATAATCCATATTTGTATTCAATGGACAAGGAATGACCATAGAGTATGACCCACATTAAAGAAATTGCAAAAAACCTTAGTGGGGAAAATGGCTTTATTATAATTTTACATGCATCCCCTAAATAACATTTCCACTATGACATGCCCCCAAGAAGAGAAACATATCAGGGGAAATCAAAAAATAAAAAGGAAGAGAACAGAGGGATCTAATAATTTTGGGGTTAGTAAGATGATGTGATAATATAATATTATATCAAATATGAAAATATCATCAATTCCAGAAGGAAGTAGAACTATGTCACAATGGAGGAAAATACAAAAAAGAGGTAGGAGGAAGAGTCTATTTAGGCCAATAACATTAAGACCAAAAAGAATCAATGGTTATACAAGATCACTAGTATAGATAATAGCACAACATATCATGTGAAAAAATATAGATGAAAGAGATACAAATAAAAGAATGCATATGACCTGGTTTGATTACTTTAACTGCTTGAGCTTGACACAACAATAAGGATTATCTAAAGAAATCAAAACAAGAAAAAAAGAAGAAGCATGGTATGGGGACAAATATTATAGAAGAACAAAATAACTACCATAGTAAATGAAGTGCACATCGAACATTTCATCTGCCTCCCTCATCTTTTTTTGAAACACTAGGGGATGGATGGTGAATTTCCATAAGTTATATACCAATTATGGTAGGAATCACACCATGTTCTAAGAAATGACTTTGAGAGTCACTAATCTCATTACTAGGAGAAAGTGTTGGCTATGTATAAAGCATATTAGGAAAATTTTTATCCATATCAATTAATTCTTTATTAGTACTAACATGTTCATCATCTGAAGTGTTTGCTCCTAATTTAATAGTATTTGAATAACATAATGATAAAATAAAATACATCTAGGGTGTACCTACTTACTATATTCAATGTATTATTTCACACATTAGGCATAACTAACAAACCTATATTCCTTCCCCTACTTCAAAATCTGAAAAACCTAGGCGGGTAGATCATAGATTTGTCAATGTCACTAGTGAAAGAAAATAGATTTGAATCTAACAAAGTAGATAAAACCCCAAATTATTTTATACTTATTTAATTAGATAGGTGTGTTAGAAAAGAAAGTCAACCAAGATAACTAAGAAAGTGGGGGGGGGGGGGGGGATGAATCATTTATCCAACTTTGAAATTATTTATTAACCTTGTCAATCCTTAACCATATGAGTAATACAATCAAAAACCATAATAGGATGCTCATACACAATAACACCATGTATGTCAACTAGAGAAATCCTTGATCAGAGGGAAAACCTTGGTGGTGATTTTATCCATAAAATGATTTACTAACATAATAGTTCCTTGTAAGAGGATGGACTCTATTAGGATCCAATGAAATACATTCAGTGCATCTCAGTCCCTATAACAAGGCTCTAAATCTTTGTTAAGAGATTCCAACCCTATTAGGAGTTGTGCCAACCCTGTTAGGAGTTGTAGAAGGAAGAAGGACCCATTGGCCATATAGCTACAGAGGCTAGAAAATCACATGTGCAACTATTGAACTTGCACAATTACTGACATCATCACCAGGCTATTTACTATAAATGTATAACTGTGCTCATCATGATTCTATTGTTGTAAAGTGATAAAATTGAATCATTAGAAACTACTTATTAGGTACTCCATCTTATTATTTTCTTATATAATTCATGAATAACATCCGCATGTATCTGAATACAAATGTCTTGTTTATTAGGATACAATGTACATAATACATCCTTAACTACACTTGACTTGATTCTCAATACACAGACTATATGACCTCATTCTCTATTTACTAGTTTTCTAGTCTTCAAAGAAACAATATTACATTGACATTGATGACTAACATAGTCATGAATTAAATATTTCAATCATGTACATGTTCTCTAAAATTCTTAGGATACCACCCCAAAGGAATACCATCAACATTCATGCTAACAATTTCCTCCTTTTTCATTGATAGAAACATAGATAAAAAAAATATGTAAGTTGCAAGAATACCAAATCCAACTCTATTTTTGTTGTTATTCTCTTCTTTTCAAATCCTCATTATCAATCAAATTCGATACTCACTAGAACACTACTTCTCTTGTGCTTTCTTACTCTTAGGATTGAGATTACTTATTCACACTCTAACTCTTTGTAACAATATTCCATTCTTAGCTAACTTACATGGATAGAAATCAAATTTTGTCAACTTCTTTCAATATATACAAGAAAAATTCTCTCGCATACATACAATACATGTTTCATATATATGATCACTCCCCTATTAATTTAGAGTGAATCTAAAACTTTTTTCCTTCATGTACATAGGAGATACTTTTGAAACCAATCTCTCCCCCATTTACATCAATGATAAATGCTTCATTATGTTAATCTCGTCCCCATTTCTTCAATTAGCTCAAGTGTCCAAATACACTATTCAATACCAAGTACCAAGAGTCCTTATAATTATTCTCATCATAGATACCTTCCAATATAGGAAGCGTTAGTATTCAATCAAGATAAACAATAATGCTATGCACCACTAGACTAATGTCTTTTCTACAACATCTACTCAAAAGTAGGAAGGGATATAACTCTAAGCATACCTCATGAACACTCAAATGTATCTCTAGGAAAATACTTCATAAAGATGCTTACAAAATCTTCTCTCTTTTACTACATATTCTAATTAGATTTCTTTCTCTACAACTTTATTTCTCAAAACATGATACTTAATAGATATGTGCTTAGTGTTGGAATGTATCACATGATTCTTAGCTATGCACACTTACTGTAATTCTTTATAATACAACTATTTTCTATAACTTCACACTTTTCTTCTATTGTACTTTGTGAAATACAATCATGTTTCTTGCTTAGCTAAGGAACGAATATCCCTCCATGAAAAATGCTCCACCAATAGTTCTCTTTCTATCATCCATATGGCCTACCAACTCTACATAATTATAAGCACAAAAAGTAAAATCACTTGATCTATCATAACACAAACAAAAATAAGGTGTACCATTCAAATATAGGAATATTTTCTTTGCTACTACATAATGTGCTTCTTTAGGATCTGCTTGAAATCTTTCTACTATCTAAATTTCATTTTCTATATCTCATTTGGTATGATTTAGATAAATTACAAACCTCTAATCAGAGATCTATAGTTCATTTTCTCAACTATAGCTATCTCATGGTCACTAGATAACTTCTGACCAATTATCATGGTTGCACCAATAGACTTACAACTTTCCAAGCTAAATGTTTTTAGTAAGTCTTTTAAACACTTATTTTGTGATAAGAAAATACCATCAATTTTTTGTAAAACCTATAAACCTAAGAAATATTTCATCTCACGAATTATACTCATCTTTAATTCATTCTTCATTTCATCAACAATTTTGTCACTTGCTTCATAATTCCTTCATAAATTATGGCATGCAAAAATATCACAATAATCAACAATCTATTCTAAATTCCTTTCAAATAAAAATTACTATCTATAGTACTAGGTTCTTGGTGCTTTCCTTAGACCATATAATGCTTTCTTCAATCTTTATACCATGTCCTTTTCATTTGTTAAAGGGAATCCTTCAAGTTGCTCAATGTATATTTTTCCTTAAAGTTCTCCATTTAGAAATACTAACTTTACATCCATTTGATACACTTTAAACTTCTTACTTGTTGCATAGGCCAAGAATATTCTTATGCTTCAAGTATACCAATAGAGGAAAATTCCTCTTCATAGTCTATGACTTCTTGCTATGAATACCATTTGCATTACAATATATCTTTATTCCTTCCAACCACACATTGTTTATTCACCTTATTTCCATAAACCCATATAGTTCTTCAAACATAGCATTCTTGTCTTTAGGTCTAGGAACCAATTTCTATGGCTCATTCTTCTTTATCTTATCTAGTTCTTCCTTGATTTCTTGAAAAAAATGGTTATCCTTAGATGTCTTGTCTACTCTCATTAGCTCAACTTGAGAATTCAAACACAATTTTTCATGTACTCTATTTATTTTCCTACTTTTTTTTTCTTTAATTTAAATAATCTAATGAGGAGGGTGATTCTTTGTCAAATTCTTGTTTAGTATAGGTGTTTTTCTTTCAACTCTTACTTCCTCTTTAGGTGTAGATTGTGATTCTTCTCTTTGTTCATCAATTTAAACATCATTCTAAAAATCATTATTAGTCTTAAGGAAAACTTCAATATTATCTCTAATAGGTTTAGGATTATCTTCTTCTTCATTAGAATTATATTCCAACATTCTCTCTTTAACTTCACACTTTTCATCTACTTTTACCTTGGTGCCCTCAACAACAATTTTAGTTCTCTAATTGAAACATCCATTTTCTTTTATTTTCAATGAATAACCAAAGATTATACCTTTGTCTCTTCTTGAATCAAGCTTACCAATACCAACATCTCTCTTTATGTAACACATACTTTCATAAATTTTGAACTATTTCAGTAAGGGGCATGTCCAAACCATATTTGATACAGAGTCTTGTTTGTACCTTTTTTGATCTACATCCTTTTCACGGTTTACATTGGTCTGTTGACTTCTTCTCTCTAAAATTTCTTGGATACATCATTCTCAAAAAACATTGCTCTTTTTTCTTCTATATCTTCTTTAGCAATCCCATTTTGGTTAGACAGTTTAGGTGTCGATAACTATCTCTTAATTCATTTTTCTTCACAAAAGTTGTTAAATTAGTTTGAGGTAAACTCTCCACCTCTATCTAGTCTCAAAAATTTTATCTTTACTCTACATTCATACTCAACTCTATTCTTAACCAACTTAAACCTTTTAAATACCTCTAAATTTTGTTTGAGAAATGCTACCCACATCACCCTAGTCAAATCACCAAAAAAATTTGTAAAGGACCTACTAAATTCCTTGTAAGTTTCATATTCAATAACGTAAGTTTCACAATTTTAGATAGATATATGGCAACAAATGTACTACCTGACTTCATAATATTATCAAAGCTTATTTGACAAAATCTTGTATTCCATAACAAACACTTACCCTCCTTTTTCGCCAAACAAGTAATCTCAGTAGGGTTCAATTGAAAATATTACAGCTAGATCTTGTACTAATTCCAATCAACATAATATTTCTATTCTCGACAATTCATGTCTTTTTTGTGAATTGTAGCAAATAGCCTTTATTAACCAGTTGTCCAGAACTCAATAGGTTATGCTTTAATCCATGAACATAATAGACATCATTAGTGTTAGTCTTTCATTCAATAGTAGTAGATCATATTCCCTTCATATGACAAGCTCCATTGTTACCAACTTTGACAATTCCTCCATCATGAAATTGCTAAACTTAACAAACTTATTCATGCCTCCAATCATATGATGTGAATATTCACTATCTATAATCCAATTAGATTTCTTTCCACCTTGCATGATTTGAAATTTTTATTCTTTAACCTTTTTTTCAATATTTTATTCTTTTATAGTTACAAATCTTAATTCAACATCACCTTCACTTTGAACTCTTTCTTGAGACTCATCATTTCTAACTCTTCTAGACTTGAAATTCTTGTGATAAATGTTCTCTCTTTTGGAAAACTTGAAAGCATGATGACCAAATTCATTTCTAGTCCAACATTTTAAAATTCTCTTAGCATCTAGTTCTCTTATTACAAGTAGGGAAATTCATTCTTCAATTCTTCTATCCTCCTTAGATTTGGATATTCTTTTACTAGCATAGTATCCATTATTCCTTGTACTTCTTGATAAAGAAGAGTTAACACCTAATGAACTAAAGATTGTCTCCACTCTAGCTAGATATCTAGATTTCTTCAAGCTTTTTTTTTTGGCTTCCAATCTTCCAAGTAGTATCTCTTTGGTAGATTTCTTAGTGTAGGCTATCACTAGCTCAATTATCTATGATGTTTGCTTGGATAGTAGTGTCAATGTTTTCAAGGTATGCTAGATAAAATCATCTTCAATTTTAGATCCATTGAAAGACTTAATATCTACAATAATTTTTGATATTATACCAATATAGCTTATTATAGATTCATCTTCCATCATTCTCGCATCTTGAAAGGAACATGTCCAATTCTGTAATCTATTTCTTTTACCATGCACACCAACTTCTAATGTAGTTTCCAAAGATTATGAGATGTATCTAAGGATTTTATGTAACTTTTTTCATTCTCAAGAAGAGATTACAATAATTCTTCTTTGGTAGGACATATTTCACATAAACAAATCTCTTTCATGTTCACTACATTCTCAAGTTTTCTTTCTTCCACAATCTTCTTTCCTTTTTTTCCATCAGCCAATATCATATACCCATCTATGGAAAATGAGTCTTAATATTTTCCTTCTAGCTATCATAGTTAAGTCCATCATATTTAGGACTTTTCTTTTTGAGGTGACCTACCATTGATCTCTTGAAGTTGTTAGAGTTTTTATCTAAGGACTTGATTCTCTGATACCAATTGTTAGAAAGTAAAGTCCATCAAGAAAATTGAGAAGGAGGGGGTGGTGGAGAAATAATTTATCCAACTATGAAATTATTTTTTAACCTTATTAACCATTAATCATATGAGAAATATAATAAGAAGCCATAAGAAGATACTCATATACAATATCACCATATATGTTAACTAGGTAAATCCTTGATCAAAGGGAAAACCTTGGTGGAGATGGTACCCAAAAAATTATTTAATAATTTATAAAAAATTCCTTGTGATATGATGGACTCTAGTAGGAGCAAGAAAAATTCATATAGTATATATTAGTACCTATTAGGAAACTTGGAATTCTTATTTCCAACTCTATTAGAAGTTGTGCAAACCTTGTTAGGAGTTGTAGAAGGTAGAAGGACTTAGTGTCCAAATAGCTTTAGAAGATAGACCAAAAAACTTACTACCCAACTAGTCAATGTATTATTCCTTGTAGAATAATAGAAATTAAATAACTAAAACTTCTCCCTCCTCTTGACTAGATTAAAACCTCTTATGATCTTAATGCCAGATCACCAACTTTGCATCCAAATAATCCTTTGGATTGCTTACACATATTTACCAGCTTCACATATTACTTACTGAATACAAATGGAACACACATCACTACAAAGAAAATAACTTTCCTTTATACTTTGACTTCAAAATAATTCCTTGAGTTAGACTCAAGGCTTTCCCAACTAATTATAATAGGACCTCATTAAGATATTATAATTATTTTATAATTATACAATATTACTAGCTCACAGTTTTCATAAATTTTAACACTTGCAACTGTTATTGTCATCATCAAGTTGTCTACTATCATTGTCTAACTATACTTCTCATGATTCTATCCATGTAAAGAGATATAGTGAAAATATTAGAAAACACTTATCGGGTACTCAATCTTCTTAATATCTTCTATCATTCATGAATATCTTCTGCATGTCTTTGACTCTCAACACACAAACTTATCCACTTCATCAAGACACTATGTAGAATATATACTTAAGTGGGATTGACCTAATTATCAATATATAGTCTATACAACCTTGTTCTCTATCTTTAATTCTACTAGTCTTTACAAAAACAATACTATGTTGACATCAATAAAAAGTATACTCAACATGTCAATACTTTATACAGTCTCTCCAATGCTTAGAATACTCCCCTATAGGAATACCATCAACATTCACACCAACAAGTTGTATAATATATAATTACCCAACTGATAAAATCCATAATCAAAGTGAGGGTTTTCATTCAACTCATAAATGGAAAAGGGAAATGGACTTTGATATTTGATTTTAAAAGATTCAGCAATATCAATAAGGAAAGAAATCTCATGTAGCTAAGATTAGTCCCTAATCCATTGGGAAATTTGGTGATGAGAAAGACAACAAATTTAAGTGAATAGATGTATATACATTGCTACATTTGTAGTTGTACACATAAGAATAGTATTTCTACACAAAAATATTAATATTTACTTAAGTGGGCATCTTATTTAATTAAGTGAGCAAATTATGTTTTGAGTGACACACATATATTAGATAACTATGATATTTTGTTTGAAAAAAAATGTTATCTATTTTGGTAATTAATTTATTTTTTTCTATAATATTTATAATTGTTCATGTGTTGTATATTTTTATCAACATTTAGATTTATTTATATTTACAAATAGATCAGTTAATTATAGTATATAATAAAAATATGTTGGAAGATTGGATAAGTGCACTGATCGACTATTGAACCACACTAAACTATTAGATCCTCTCCCCTATACATTTGTCCTCCATTTTTACCCCAAAAAAACTAGAAAAAATTTTAATGTAAACATTTATACAATGACTAAGATTTAGTAGAATTACATTATTTATATTGCTAAAATTTATACAGTGACTAAGATTTGGTAGAATTACATTGTTCATAAGAATTTCTACATATTATGTGGTCTATTTAAAGATTGGAAGTAAAATTGATTGGATCAAATAAATGTACGTTAAAGGCCCCCCCTCCCCCAAAAAGTCCAACTGTTCATAACCAACTACCCCATCTCAGAGAGTGAAAGTACAAAACACATTTCTAACATGGTCATAAGAAAATTTCAATTGTACAAAGTGAATCAAACACTAGGAAGGAACCAATTGTTAAGGAAATGATCTATCTAACCTTGTAGAATAGCTTCTTAGTTTTAGTAAGCCTATTTAAAACATGGTCACTAGGATTCTTGTGTTCACAATAGTTCGGTCTCAAATTTTCTAACAACTTTTACTTAAAGGTAAAATAAATATACATAGTAAATTATTATTTCTGAAAAATATATTTGGAATAGAAATATGTATTTAAATTTCATGTATTTTGATGGAATAAAAAAGGCTTAATTTTGAAGTAAAATTTGCATACATATTCTTATTCTTATTTTCTATTGGATGTATCAGACAAGAGAATTGAAAATTTTAAAATTGTATCAACTATAGTCTAATTCTAATTTTAGAAAAATAGGCCCTTACAGAATTCAGTTCTTAATATAAAAATATTATTTTATAATTTGAACCAGGTTCTAAAGATTAAATGATTATAATTTTTTAGGTAATTGATAGCAAGTCAAAAAGACAACCCCAAAGTACAAAAAAGCTGAAGACTAATTATATTATTGAATGATTGTATTACTTTCTTACAATATAGCTAATTTAATTGAGTTTATATTGGAAATATCTAAACATAACATAGAATGATGGCACAGTATAAGATTGTTTGGACTATATTGTGTTGTTCATATTACTCATCAATTAAATCTGAGAAAACATACCATTTTTTTATGGTGTATGATGCAATTTTGATGGTAAGATATTAAACAAGATCTGTTGAACTTGTTTCAAACATAGCTCAAATTAATTCTCTCAATAATTAAATTTTTGAGATGAATCGGTGCACAAAAACCCATGTCTCATATGAATGAACAAACAAAATGAATTCAAATATTACTCCTATTCTAAACAAGTACCATAATATAGTATACATTGGCTTTTGCTAAATTTATCAAAAAAAAAAGAGTTAAATATATATAATTTTTCTACAAATATATAATCTCAAAATAGGTATTGAAAGAAATTTTTTGTTTCCAATTTTATAAAAATACTCTAAATTTATCCTATAGAAACCAAAATCAAATCAAATGCATATTTTATTTGTAAACACAACAATGCCAATATTTTAGATAATATTTTACTTATTGTCAAACTAAAATTTTAATGAACTAACTCAAAATTCTATTTACTTAAAAAATTAGAAATCTACTTAAAAATTAGAAATCTACATTGTTTACTAAAAATGGAATCACGATGAGAGACCTCCCTTCTCAAGAAAAGCTCTCTCAAATGAATGTTTAGAAATTATGATCTCTGAAAACTATACAATTTTAGCAATCCCTACTAAAAAAAATTACAAACAATTTTAGATAGCCTAGATCATAATTTTTTTTATTCAATCTATTGAATGGATTTTTAATTTCTAACATTCAACTCTTATTCATAGTAATCAAAACCATTATATCACTACAAAGGTTTATTAAATGTAACATGCAAGCTCATGATAAATGTTGTTTCATTAGTATCTCCAACTTCATTATAAATGCCACCACAATTGCAGCACTTCTGTTCAACCCAATATCAACAACACCACTCAACGTATGCAATAAAGTTGGTAGTTATATTCATCAATTGATGAAATATTCTACTTGCATGTAAACAATATGCAATAAGTCAAATCAAAATCTTTAAAAATAGTTCAAAGATGATGTATTTACAATTTTGTCAATAATTGATATGTGACAAAGGATATAAGACACAACAATTTGTTTGAGTAAATTGAGAATTAAATAAATTCACTCAATTGAAAATGTTATTTTATTACTTTATAAAATAATTATGTATATTAAGGATCAAGAAGTTTTTTTTTCTTTTTGGTGAATAGTCTCTTTCTATTAATAAATTAATATAATAGTTACAAATTCACAAAAAGGGGTTGAGGGATACAAGATCACCCAATGAGAGTTCATATGGATGAAGTCAAAATCAACAACTATTTATAAAGAAAAACATATAAGAAACTCCCTCAAGCTGCTAAAGTACTATCAAATGAGTTAGGTGGTTCATCATGACCATTAAAACCCCAATCATCCTTGGGATTGCTAGATGGACTAGGAACACTCCAGCCATCAACAACAACATCACTAGCAACCATTTTCTTTTCCTTTCTCTCCTAGCACAAGAACCAGGAGGAGCAACAAGAAGGGGAGCAACAAGAAACATGGACCAACTAAAGTCACAGTGAGGTGGAGAAGCCAAGCGGCATCACTAACCATCATCACCACCACTCCGAGAGCAATGGCAAGGAGCTAGAGAGAGTGGCATATGTGAGCGACCCTAGTGGTGGCCCTTGGGTAGAGTATGCTTAGTTGAGGATTCATGAGGCACTTTGTTTATTGTGCAAGGCATGTCACCCTAGCAATTAATTGATTCTTGAAGGTGGGCTACCTCCAAAGTCACCTTGTTGGCTTTGACCAAAATTTGTAAGATGACATGATTACAAATGCATGCTTTAGTGTACATAGAAACACTGATATCAAGAAAATTGTGTGTCAAAAGAACAAAATTCCTATCCTTCCATAAAGTAATCAAAATCTCCATACTAAAAGTATGTTACATCTGGGTAAATTTCCTAGGAATCCTAGGAGAATCAACCAACACAATCATGTGCTATAAAAAGGGTTATGGCCTAAAGGGCTTGAAAAATTCATCTATCAATTGAAAATAATTTTGAGCATGCCTATAGAACCAAAATATATGCAAAAATGGCTTAGAATGCCCAGAAAAAGGACAACAAGGATCTAGAGCACCAAAATTTTTAAGCCACAATCTAAGCGGAAGTTTTGGAAATAGACGACACAAGTCAAAATAGGATATCTTTGGCTTAGTGATAGCACTACAAATATTATCAAATCACATCCTCTAATGATAAGTAGAAGACTGAAGATGCCAATGTTGGTCGAGAGTATTCACTATAGTAAGATGGGGAAAAAGTGAGGGATATCCTAAGCTAGGCTTGTGACTGGTGAAGGGCATGACATGATACCACTTCTAGTCTTTCCATCAAGTTCATACAAACTAGTTGCCCACCTTGTGAATTAAATGATCTAGAAGGGAAGAGAGCATACCATCAAAATTGTGTTGATCTATATGAGAAAGATAGAACTAGACCTACATATCCTCCCAAGATCAGAGACTCATAGAGATCCTAGAAAAAAATCCTTAGAACTCTTGATGATGTGTTTGAAAAAATGCGGAGCACTCTAGTGCCATGAGTTTTAGCTAGTGGAACACCTTGAGTGGAAAACAATGGGGACTACCAAAGGTTTTTTTGATTCAATGAAATCCCATAAAAAACCCATCACCATCCAAGAGAAGCCAAGGCTTCACAACTTCCCAAGCTTTCCAAATGCTTTTGATAAAAAAGGAGCCCTGTATATGAATAGGTTCTCGCATGATGAGGGAGGTCTAAAGACTAATCTCCTTCCACATAGGCCTATTAACAAGGAATCTAGAAAAGATATAGTGCCAAACTAACACTTTCCAATCTTCATCACCAGTGAGAGCATGGATAATCCACTTCGCACAAAGTGTGAGCCCTTTCTTTTTTGTTGAAAGAAGGCCAAAACCACTAGAATCTCTAGAGAAACATAAAAAATTCCACAAAACCTTGTGAAAACCATGATGATCATACCCAGGAGCCCAAAGAAAGTCAGAGAAAAAGGACTCCATATTAATATAGGAGACTTTGGAAGGAGCCCAACAAGAAGAGTTCTACACATGAGTAGCCACTAGCACCTTAGAGAAAACCTAGAATTTCCTTGCAATAGAAAGGGGTTTAGTAATCTAGTAATCAAGATTTTTTCTCAATTTTCATGAGCACAACATTCAATAATTCCACCAAAGAAGCTTGAAAGGAAAATGGGATGTGTAGAAAATGGAGTATTTCCCTATACGTAACACATTTGCACTTGAATTGAGCACCCAAGGGCCACCCAAAGGATAGATTTCCCATAACAAAATGTCTTGTGCTATTAAATTGTCCAAGTATTTCAATTCATTAGTGAAATTTTCCTCATCCTCCAAGAGAGTGAGAAAATAATAATATCAAAGTGGTGACAAGTTGAGAAGAAGACTTAGGAAAGGAAATGCCACAAACCAAACTAGCTAAAACAAAGTTGGCTAGTAAGGAACCAAACCTTTCAGCAACAAGAATATACAAAGCTAGAGCCAAAGGGCAACCCTGCCAAATAGATTAAAAGATCCCAAAGGCTTTAGATTGAGAGTTGTTAATAGTAATACAAGCATTAGCATCAAAACAAATAATTTCCATAGACTATAAAATGTTAGGCCTGAAACCCAAATCCATGAGCATAGCCAAAATGAAGGGCCATTCAATAAGATCAAAAGATTTTGCAAAATCAGTTTTAAAAAATAGAGTCCATAGATTTGATATGCGAGCCCACTCCATGCCGTCACAAACATCAATGGTATTCTCAAGAATAAACCTAGACTTGATAAAACTATTTTTTTCTAGATGCATAATTAAGGGGAGAAGATGAAAAATCTTGAGAGGTAAGGCCTTAACAATGATCTTGTATGACCCATTACGCAAGGTGATGGGCCATCTATTGCAACTATCTTTAGGTATCAATTTAATTTTTCCTTTATTAGTGATGACTCCTAGACTCTTAATGTGCTAGGCTTCAAGATAGACTTTGTGCAAGTCTTGACCAATAGACTCCCAAAGGTGTTTGTAAAATTCATAGGGGTACTCATCACAACCAAGGGACTTGTCATATATCATAGAAAAGATAGCCTCTTTGAGGTCCCTGATGGTAATAAATTGTTCAAAAAAAGCCCAATTCTCAACTTCTAGGTGGTTTGGTGTAACAAAAATACACTTTCAAAGAGCCTCCTCTCAAGTAACTAAATTTCCTTGCAATGAAAAAACATTTTCATAATGATATACAAAAGCTTGTAGGATGTCAAGGAGATGAGAAAGAATACTATTGCTCTATTTAATATTTTTAATCCCAAAGTTGGTATGATGGTCTCTTAGAGCCTAAAAGAATTATTTAGAAGGTTTATCACCAACCTCTAACCAATTGAGGAGAGCTTTGATTTAGGCACCCTGAGAAACCTAGTTATCAAAAAATTGTTTCTCATGGTGAAGCTTGGCAAGATGGACTTGAAAATTAGAATCAAATAGGTTATAGGGTAAAAGGTTTAGAAGGCATCCTAAGAGCCTTGGTATTGGCTTCATAAGATCTTCTTCTAAAAATATCCAATCTCCACCCATTTATACAAATAGAGCTTCTGATTTTGGTAACGACATCATTCCACAATTGAATCCAACTTATTTGAGAATGCAGATGTGGCTAGAAATTAATAGACATTTAGGATGTTAGCAATAGTGGAAGCATGTGTTAGTAGTGATGTGTTGAGGAAAAATTATGTTCTAACAAATCCCTTGATAATAGTTTGCCAAGAAATGGTAAAGTAAATGGGATAGTGTTTTGATAATGTCACATCCAACAATTGAATCAAAGATAACTCTTGATCTTGAAAAAAGGAGAAAAAATGTTGTGCAGTAATTATGATATGATCGAGATGTTTTAATATACAATAAGAGCTAGCTCTAAAATTAGACCAATTGAGCCATACCCCACTCTACTAGCGGCAACTAGCATCAGGATTAAAAAAAGTCCCAATTTATTGTACATGTAGTACTATGCTTCCCTTTCCCTAGCTATTAAATAAAAAGTAAAAACCCTTCCTTGTTAGAAGCCAACTCTACCATATTAAAATCACTACACATAACTCAAGTAGCTAGAGGTGAGTTTTCAGCCATCTAGCACCAAAGTTGAGATCTTTCCACAACATCATTGCAAGTATAAAAATTAACTATATGGGTATGTGCATGATCATGGTGTGCCAAAAAGTGGCAATCTAAAATATATATAGTTCTAGAATGCCTCAAAAGAGTTTCAAAATTTATTCAATTTTTTCTCCCACCCATCCTGATGCTAAATGAGAACAATTAATATCTTTATAAGAATTACTATATCTTTTGATACCAACCCTACATGGCCAACTTTAAAAACGTCCTAAAAATATGTTTTTGGGACTATTCTTGTGTGTTTTACACTTCAAACATGTAGCTAACAACTTTTTTATACCAAAATTTAATAAAATGAAAAGGGTTTCTTAATAATTCAGTGCATGGGGTAGGAACCATGTGAAATAATAATAGAATGAAGATGAGGTGACAAAAGAGTAACTACACCACCTCTACTATTTTCATCTTCAGAAGAAAACATAATATCATTTGGCCAAATGATGCAAGATGTAGAAGAATGCATGAAACAATAGATTTTAACTTCTTGCATACAAAGGAAATGTAGATTACCAAGTCCATCATAGGTTTCCTAGACATAAAACTTTATGGAGAAATCTGTAAGACTTTGCACATTCTATGATAAAAAATTCTTGAAAACTCTTCCATGTCTTCTTTGTCCTTGAGGGAGGAGTAGTTGTTTTGCATAAAATTAGAAACTATGTTGAAATCAAAGGGAAACCATCTAGGAGTGATAACTTGCTACTTCTCATCTAGTTTTTCAACATCTCTGGGAGGACTATAAAAATGACATAAACTTTGAGTCTCAACAAAGGATACAAAAAGTAGAGTGTGAACCACTATAGGAATGGTAGCCATTGCAACCACCTAGATCCCCTATGAAATGACAATAATTTACTCTAGTGAAATTGTCATTGACCCTATAATGGCTAAGGTTTGCACTTCATTTTGCATAGGAGGAATAGAAGCTAAAGAAACATTCAATTATTTGGTGGCTGAGGGTGCCTTGCCATAGTACCCAACAGTGGTCCATTTATCCTTTTGTTTTCCTTTTGATATCTTAATAAGAGCATCCTTGGGTAGCATCTAACTCTACACACTGCTAAAGGGCAATTCCATATCTTGTGTTCCACCAACTGACACCTATAATAGGTGTTTAGAAGGTTTAAATAACCTTTTGAGAGAAGGTGTTGGAACTAATTTTAATCTCCATAGACTCAAAACATATTTATGAGGGCAAGCATCAAAAAACTTATTTTGTTCCTTAGTAATAACTTTTCCTAGAGTGTTGGCAATGGACTCAATAAAATGCTAGCATGGTAAGGGGAGACAAAGAAACACAACCCAAATAGGAACCCTACAATTCTTTTTCATTAGAGACTGTAAATTATTGTGACCACCTTTGGAACACAAGCAAGGAGGAAGAAACTAACTGTTGTCACTTAGGTTTGCACCCTTGTCCAAGGTCTATGCGTGAGGACAACTTAGTGAAACATGGAAACAACCTCCAAGCTGTGGGACTTAAACTGTGAGGTTGAGTCTCTGGAGAAGGCCAACTTCCTCTTACTATCAGGTTGCACCTATCTACTCTTGGAGAGGAAAAGGGAGAAGGAGAGCATGAAAGAAAATCTACCTAGTCTAATCTAAGGAGGTGATGCACCAAAATATAGTGTTCAAACTTCATTTCTGCCCATATATCCACTACAAAACCAAGATAAAATTAAAAATACATACACACCCAGACTTATGTCAATCAATAACCACATACAAATCAGGAAACCAAACTGAATAACACAAGGAAAAGGATTTTACTTATATATTATCCAATAGGCCAAAAATAGATACAGTATGCAAGCCATAGATCTCAACAATACACCAATGAGAGGCAAGATGGATGCACATACACATTAATGGCTGAAGGAGATGATACAGAATGTCATACAGCTCAGAGACAAAGGGAATTTTACACTGCAGACCTACGAGCAGTAGCAGTGAAATCAAAAAAGGAATCCCTAAAGAAAAGATCACAAAATTGCCTTTATAGTTCAGGCATGACTAAATATATTTTGCATTACATTTACTTCTCACCTACTGGCATTAACTTCTCACCCTAAAAATCCAATCAAAGATCTGGTGGTTTTGAGTACCAAAATTTAATATTCCTTTGGGAAAGAGCCTGGAGAAGATAGAACTGTGCCAAAAAAAATCCCTTGACATAGTAGATAGATCTGTAATGGTGGTAGAATGTCCTTGCACTTTGCATTCACCTCTGAGTTGGTGGCATTGATCATAGGATCAAAATCTCACAGCAAAAAACTTGATTCATTATTTTTGGCTCATTAATCTATGAGGTCAAAGCAAGTCAAACAGTTCCTTATGTGCCAACTAGGCCATGCGGGCCAATCGTCTCTCTTTATTTTGCCACCTCCTCAAGGTAAAACATGGTGACCATTCCCTACATTGGACTGGGCGCTATGTCGCTATGGGCACCATGCCCTGAGGATCATTATAGCGACATAGTGCCCCACTGTTATCTCTAACCGCGATGGTCACCAACCTGACTATGCCACCTTTCCACCATCTAGCTGCAACATCAAAACTAACTACCCCATTGACTGTGATGATTGCACCGACTGCTAGCCATTAACCATCAACCCTAGTCTACCAGAGAGACACATGTCAACATGACAATATGTAGCTATGATAAAGATCATACAACTTCACCATAGTGGGACAACGCCTTATGGTGATCTACCTTGATCTAATGATCGTGAAGACTCGTCATGTTCTATGCTTGCTTTTCAACTTCTAGGCCTGTGAAATGCTGTCAGCACACCTGGCATCACCTTCATGACCACACCTTGGCGAGACCTGGCCCCACTGACATGTGGTGAAAGGGTGCCATGTCGCTATGGTAAAGATCGCGCAACTTCACCATGCCAACATGGTGCCTTCTGTCAATTTTCCTTGATCTGACGGCAAGCAAGATAGATACTACCCCCTGCCCCTCAGTGTATCAATCAATGGGAACTGGCCACATGCCAACTATCTGTATTTTCTGTGCCTCCAAACTTGGACCCATGAGGACACGTTTCCTCCAGGTACCAACTCGCTATCGTAAATCTCGTGCAACTTATCCATAGCATGCTGGCGCCTACCATTGATCTCTATAGATCTGACGGTGGAGAACTAAACCTCTTACTGGCACTAGTCGCGTTGAAGATCTGATCCCATGATCTATCTGTATTCTAACCTGGCATACATGGTTGTTCCCCATTGGCCTAACGAGGCACCACCTTGGTCTGACAAGGTGCCCAACCTAGAGGGTTCGTACTGCTTTGACCCTACTGAGGGGACATGTGGCACCCAGGCGCTATGTCTCTATTGATATCTCTCAACCAGTTCCCCATAGCGCGATGGCACCCATCGTAGATCAATCTCAATTTGACGATCAAAACCACCTCATACTCTGCACATCCTTCCCTCTGAAAATCGTCGGGCCCGTGAACCACATATGCTCTGACTCATACACTTGGCACCTCCCTATTGTCCTGTGAACCACATATTTGCCTGGCCCATCGTAAACATTTTTCGGTGTGACATAACCTGCCAACCGTAAGACATTTTTGTCAGGCGCTATGTCACTATGAAGATTTTTTGGCCAACACATGATAGTGACATAGCGCCCATGGTGCCAAGGAACTTTTTTAACCCATCGAAACATGTTTGTTCTGCAAGTTGGACCCACTCGACACGTGTCCTCCAAGTGCCATTTCCCTAACATATTAACCGTGCAACTTCCAATGGCAAGATAGCGCCATCTATCAATCTTCCTCAGATCTGATGGTAGAGAACTTGTGGGCTGTAGAAACCATGTTATAAGGCTTAGGCATTAAAATAATATTAACTTTGGGAATTAGCCATTGGATGGGCTAGACATTTAAAAATTGAATCTTGGCGGGCTGAACAAAAGATAACTTTTCTGGTGACTCACAGGGGACATAAGCCTGCTATGTGTATGACCAGTGGCCTCATGTATCCATTGGGCTACGGAATCAAAAAATGGATTTGTGCATACTATGAAACCCTAACCCTTCTATGAGAGATCAAAACATGAAATCCTGAAAAAAATACAACTACAACTGGAAACAAAAAAAGCTTCCTCTGCAACCTGAGACACCTCAAAATTCGCTACCTCACAGGGAGACGGTTGTGCCTGCGCACTTCTTGAAAAGTAGGAAACAATAGAAAAGAAACTGAACTACTTATGTACATGGGTTCCCAAATTTTTAGAAACAGGGCTTTAGATAGATCCCATTGACTGGAATGGGCAAAATTTCACCATTTTGCCTGCTTAACTGAAATGCATTAGCCTGTTTGCAACTGGTAATCAAATAGGGGCCACCTCACAGTGGGTCAAACTTGGAATGTCTTCTTAGCTTTGCTCTGTCTGAATCCCACTTTAGAACTAAATCTCCCTCTCTAAAGGTTCTGAACCTACCCTTCTTAACAAAACTCCTTTTCATCTGCTGCTGATATATCTCTAGGGTTTGCATAGCCTTATTTCTCTTTTCTTCTAGTTCAATCAGCTCTGCCATTCTTACTGACATGGCATTATCTTCAATCAATTCTAGCTGATGAGCCAATTCCAAGGATAGGAATTCTAATGAAATTGGGAGTCTGGCCTCCCTACCATATACCAACACAAAAGGTGAATTCCCAATAGATCTCTTGGGTGTTATCCTATTAGCCCACAGAGCAGTTCTTAATTTCTTATGCCAGATCTTCTTATTTTCTTCTATTGTCCTCTTCATGATTCTGATCAGATTCTTGTTGGAAGACTCAGCAAAACCATTACCTTGGGGATAGTAATTTGATGATGTGCTCAGGTAGATATTGTGATTCATTTCCCATGCACAAATCTGGGTTCCAACAAAAGACTTAGCATTGTCTGAAATGATAGTAGAAGGAGCACCAAATCTAGATACAATTCCATAAGGGAATTCAACAACTGATGGTTCTGTGGCATCCTTCAAGGCAACTACCTCTGTCCACCTAGTGAAATAATCCGTAGCAGCCAAAATCCATTTATGACCTGCACTAGACGGAGGATTAATGGGGCCTATAAAATCCAATCCCCACTGAGTAAAGGGCTGATCCACCTAGATAGGACGAAGGGGGAGAGCTGCGAGCCTCTATTTGCCTGAGCAGAAAGCACATTTCTCACATTTTCTCATGTATGCATAAAAATCATGGAACAAAGATGGCCAATAATAACCAGCCCTCATGATCTTCATGGCAGTTGTTCTTGCAGAGAAATGGTCACCATCAGGGCCATCATGAAGTTCCTTAATCATCCTCTTAGCTTGATCCTCTTCAATTCATCTCAAAAGGGTCCCATTAAAATCCCTCCTAAATAGGACACCATCAATCACAACATAGGGAATGGACTCCAGTCTATATTGTCTCCTTTTAGTTCTGTCCAATCCCTGAGGGTATCCATTCCCTGATAAGAAGTTCTTCATGTCATTTATCCAGCTCCTTGGGCCGTTAACATTTCTTAACTCTTGCTTCTCTATTATTACCATAGCAACCCCTTCATCTGAATCCTGGCCTGATAACATTTCTTTGCACAACCCTTTCCCTCTTACCAGCTTGGTAATTTGAATATCAACATCATATTCCATTACCCTAGTGGTCCATCCAGCTCTCTTTTCACTAATATCCTTTCTTAATAGGAAGTCTTTTACACTGGCATGGGGCACCAACAAACTTATTTTATTGTGCGATAAGAGGTGCTTGAATTTCTTCAAGGCTTTGATGACCGCAAGGGCCTACTTCTCAAAAAAGCTATACTTATCTTCATATTCTTTGAGCCCTTCACTAAAGAAGGCTATGGGCTGCTCCTCATCCTTGTCATTTGTTTGAGTCAAGACAACAAAGATACTTGAGTCACCACCTAGAGTGTAGAGGATGAAATCTTTTTCAAAATTTGGGTTCATAAGAGTAGGGGCTGAGGCTATGGCTATCTTGATCTCTTCAAAACTCTCCTTCCCTTCCTTGGTCCATGAGAAGACCATACCTTTCTTCAGCATAGCTATAAGAGGTTTCACCATGGTAGCAAGATTAGGAATAAACCTTCTTACAAAATTTATTCTACCAAGGAAACTTTGCAGCCCCTTCTTGTGTTTAGGAAGAGGAAGGGCAAGTATTGCCTGTGTTCTTTCTAGATCAATGGTCAACCCATCCTTAGATACAATGTGTCCCAATAATTTTCCTTGGCTTTTAGCAAAGACACACTTGGCTGGGTTAAGGGAGACCCCAAACTCTCTACATCTTAGAAATACCTGTCTTAGATGATCAAAATGATCTTCTACATTTTTTGAATATACAATTATATCATCAAGGTATACTAAGACAAACTTGTCCATTAATTTTTTAAAGGCCATCTCCATTGCCTTCTGAAATGTGGCACCTGCATTTGTTAGTCCAAATGGCATCTTGCAATAAGTATAGGTGCCCCATTTAGTAGTAAATGTTTTCTTATGTCTGTCAGATTCTTTAACCAACACTTGATTATAACTAGAGAATCCATCAAGAAAAGAGAATCTCCTTGAATCACTGACCTTGGACAGAATCTGCTCCATGGAAGGGAGAGGATGGTGATCTTTAAGAGAAGCCTAATTAAGATCCCTAAAGTCCACACATAGTCTGATTTCTCCATTCCTCTTCCTAACAGGGACAAGGTTAGCTACCCATGATGAGTGTTTGATAGGAAATATTATATTAGCCTCTATCAACTTGGATAGTTCTTTTCTCATTAGAGGCTCAATCTTAGGATTCACTAGCCTCTGTTTTTGCCTTACTAGCTTGGCCTTATCAACTAAATCTATGGTATGCTAAAACAAACTAGGATCAAATACTTTTAAGTCATCATATGTCCAAGCAAATACATCATTAAATTCTTGACATAGATGAATGAAGTTTTCTTGCTCAGTTTCGGAACATACATTCCCCATATTCTGAAATTTTCCATTAGCAATTGTAACTGGGGCATAAGCATCCTTTTCTACAGCTAGATTCATTCCTTTGCCTCTTGTTTGATCATCAAGATTAAAGACACTCTCCAAGGTAATGAGACCCTTGGGAAATTTTCTAGGACTGAGATGAATGATCTGATCACCATAATGATCTTGCAGTCTTGACTAGTTTCTATCTGAGAATTCTACCTCATTCTACAAGAAACTCACAATTTGCTCATCAGAATCAAACACCTGCCAATGAGTGTTGTTGTCGGGGATGGCAGGCCTCACTACCACCTTTATTTGTTGCTTCCTTACTTCCTCAAGATTCCCTGGTACATCATAAGCTGCACCCACTGCTGCAAGTCTATCAACATGTCTATTTTCTTTCCTAGGAATGCTCTAAATATTAAATGCATTGAAGCCCTCAAGCAAATCCCAGACTCTATGTTTGTAAGACTTCAGTAGGCCATTTTTGGTGATATTCTGGTTTCTCACTTGTTTAACTACCAACTCACTATCCCCGTATACTATCAAGGCTTGAATTCCTCTCTTTTGGGCAAGTAAGAGACCTTGAATCAAGGATTCATACTCGGCCACATTATT
This sequence comes from Cupressus sempervirens, assembly GCA_028749045.1. Classification (NCBI taxonomy): domain Eukaryota; kingdom Viridiplantae; phylum Streptophyta; class Pinopsida; order Cupressales; family Cupressaceae; genus Cupressus; species Cupressus sempervirens. Next base: position 160,400,152 of record CM053793.1, on the reverse strand, counting down.
GGTGCAACTGAATTGGAGCCTAAAGGAGAAGTAGTATCTTATTTGTGCAGGAGAGATCAACATAACACTAGCCCCTGATCCATTTCTATTCCTTGAGCCATCAAAGTACATACTCCATGTTCCATTCATATCATCATTAGTCCCAATAAGATCAGGAACTTGAGCATCTTTCTCTATTATGCAATATGTACTAAGGCTTGTCTTAAGAGTATCTGACATAAGATCAAACTGATATGCATTTTCCCACTCATCCAAGAAGAAATTAGGAATCTCTGCTATGGAAGTGGCAGGCTCATTTACTATGTAATTTTCATCCATCTCTAGAATAGGGCAATTCATGTTGATGGGATTGGGGGTGTAAGATTTAGTGTGATTAAGGGCTTGAGGTTCTACTCTAATTGAGGCATTGGCTCCATATCTGGTCTTAAATGACATATATGACCAATCAACAGATATGAATCCATCAATCTGAGCAGTGAAGTCTCTTGAAAGACAAATAGCAAAATAGGGCTTGACTTCAGCAACAGATATGTCTTGAATCATAGTGCAACTAGGGCATGCATGTAGGGCCATCACCACATTCCTAAGGATACCCATAGTTTTGACAGTACTACCATCTAATTATAACGCATCCCTAATAATGGGCTCATATTTCATTCCTAAAGCATCAGCAACACACCTAGGCATTACTGAGCTACTAGCCACTGAATCTATCATGCAATTGTGGACTAATTTGCCCCCTATAATTATAGAAACATAGAATGGAGGGGGTTTAACCTTTTTATTTGTCTCCACATCCCCTGCTAGTTGTACTAGACTTGTGGCACTCTCCATGGTACATGGTTGATCCTTGGGTTCAATCTTCTCTAATTCTTTCTGCAGCATCCTCTTCTGCATTGGTATGGTAGCAACAACATCCCACATAGAAATATTCACATTGGTCTTTTTCATTTGCTTTACCAAACTGAATGGTGTATTGGGAACTTTGGTAGAAACTTTGGGAGCTATAGTTATAAGAGGTTGAGATGGGGCAACATAAGGATCACTTGCATCTTGCTTTCTAGAATCTTGCTTTTGCTGCTGTGAAGTACTTGTTTGTTCATTTTCTGCATGTGCATGAGGTGTAGCACTTGAAGTTGAGCCTTTCTTAGGAGGAGGGGCAGCATGTTCTATAGCTCTCCTTTTACTTCTTGTTTTATGAGCAACAAAATCCTAGTTTACATTACAATGCTCCCCAATCTGATGATTCATGAAGGAGAAATTATCATGTCCTTGAATATATGAGGCCTCCTTGGGATGACCCTCCTTGTATGACTACTTTGTTGCAGGTTCTTGGTTAGTTAGGGCCAAAATGGATTTTGCCTTCTGGCACATGCAATAGGCATAAGAATAGTTGCAGGAAGGACATAAATCTTGATCTTGGGCCAAGTTATTTTGAGGGACTATAGCTCTATTCTAATTTGAGTTTGAAGCAGAAGCATGACTATTTTGCTTACCCTAATCAAAAGAGCTATTCCACTGATTAGGAGGCCTACCACCATTTAGAGCCTGATATTGCAATTGGAGAGGCTTGCCACTTTGAGCTTGCTGCCTTTCTAAGGCCACCACTTTGTTACTCATTTTTTTTATTATAGAAAAAATATCCTCTAATCTCTTCCCTTGGTCCTTCAACTCCCTCCCCTGTTCTTGCAATTTTTTATCCAGGGTCTTCTCTCTTTTATCTATATTCAGTACTAGACCTTGGAGCATCTCTTTGAGTTCATCTATCCCATTTGAGGATGTGGAAGCTTGAGGGACTAGAGGAAGCGCTTGTGATGTAGAAGTCGTAGGAAGAGGGGCTATTGCTGGTTGATGTTTGGGAACATTAGGAAAGAAAGGTATAGGGGGCCTTGGAGCCAACTTTCCTCCTTGTATCAAGATGTTCTCAGCTTTTATGGTTATCTCATAAGCATTAGGCAAGGTATCTCCTCTCACAACTTGGATTCTAGTGGCAATATCACTGTTAAAAGCTCTAAGGTAATGCAAGAAGGCATTACTAGGGGTAGGTTTCACTATAGTAGGTATTCTATCCCATTTTTTTTGAAATCTATAGTTAAAATCAATCATACATTCATGAGTCAGCTACTCTAAAAGTGACAGATGGTCACTTCTATCCTCAAAATGTTTGCATAATCCTACTCCTAGTCCATGCCAATCAGTTATAGAACCATGAGCTAAGCCTCTATACCACTATAATGCTTTTCCTTTTAAAGATGAGGCTAGAAGTCCAACAGCAACACCATCGTCTATAATACCATGAATGTTATAAACATTTTCTACTTTTTGGATATGCTCTAAAGGGGAGATGGAAGTTTCACCAATAAAATTAGGTATACTTTTTAGTGCATATATTGTTATATCATGTCTTTGGGCTAACAATAGAGGACTTCCACCATTAAAGGAGGCAAAAGCATGGACTCTTGGCTATTCCATGTAAACGAGTGTTCTATTGATGAGTGTTGATGGAAATCTAGGCTGAGTTTGAGCAACAGGAGGAGTAGAGACAAATCTTACAGGTATATTAACTATTATTACACCCCTAACTGGTGATAATGAAGTTCTAGTCCTCCTTCTTCTAGGATTTGAAAGAGAAAGCTCTTGATATTGAAATTTACCTCTAGAAGACACCCTTTTTTTAGCTCTAGGCATGAATCACTACAACTTTGGCCTAGAACCAAATTTTTTGATGTTCAGAGTCACCAAGTACTTTGAAGAATCAGCCTCTTGAAGGCTTGGATACTAAAACCAACACTACCTCTTCAGCATTAGTCTCTGAAACTCTTTCTTCTTGACACCAGTAGACTTTTAAATTTTTTTTGGAAAATAGTCCCACCAAGTGTGCCAAAAACTATTTTCACTTAGGTTTGCACCCTTGTCCAAGGCCTATGCATGAGGACAACCTAGTGAAACATGGAAACAACCTCCAAGCTATGGGACTTGAACTATGAGGTTGAGTCTTTGGAGAAGGCCAGCTTCCTCTTACTATTAGGGCACACCTATATACTCTTGGAGAGGAAAAGGGAGAAGGAGAGCATGAAAGAAAATCTACCTAGTCTAATCTAAGGAGGTGATGCACCAAAATATAGTGTTTAGACTTCATTTCTGCCCATATATGCACTAAAAAACCAAGATAACATTCAAAAGACATACACACCTAGACTTATGTCAATCAATAACCACATATAGATCAAGAAACCAAACTGAATAACACAAGGAAAAGGATTTCACTTATATATTATCCAATAAGCCAAAAATAGATACAGTATGCAAGCCATAGATCTCAACAATACACCAATGAGAGGCAAGATAGACGGCCATACACATTGATGGCTGGAGGAGATGATACAGAATGTTATACAGCTCAGAGACAAAGGGAATTTCACACTGCAGACCTGGGAGTAGGAGCAGAGAAATCAGAAAAGGAGTCCCTTAAGAAAAGATCACAAAATTACTTTTATAGTTCAGGAATGACTGAGGATTTTTTTCATTACATTTACTTCTCACCTACTAGCATTAACTTCTCACCCTGAAAATCCAATCAAAGATCTGGTGGTTTTGAGTACCAAAATTTGATATTCCTCTGAGAAAGAGCCTGGAGAAGATAGAACGGTGCCAAAAAACATCCCCTAACATAGTAGATAGATCTGTAATGGTGGTAGAATGTCCTTGCACTTTGCATTCACTTCTGAGTCGGTGGCATTGATCATAGGATCAAAATCTTGTGGAAAAAAAACCTGATTCATTATTTTTGGCTCATGAATCTGTGAGGTCAAAGCAAGTCAAACAATTCCTTATGTGCCAACTAGGCCATGCCGGCCAATCGTCTCTCTTTATTTTGCCACCTCCTCAAGGTTCCACGCGCTGACCATTCCCTATGTTGGACTGGGCACTATGTTGCTATGGGCACCATGCCCTGAGGATCATTATAGTGACATAGTGCCCCACTATTATCTCTAACTGTGGTGGTCACCAACCTGACTGCACCACCTTTCCACCATCTAGCCGCAACATCAAAACTAACTGCCCCATTGACTGCGACGATTGCACTGACTGCCAGCCATTGGTCTGCCAATGAGACACATGTCAGCAAGACACTATGTCACTATGGTAAAGATCACACAACTTCACCATAGCGAGACAACGCCTTCCAGTGATCTACCCTGATCTGACAATCTTGAAGACTCATCATGTTTCATGCTTACTTTTCAACTTTTGGGCCCGCAAAATGCTGTCAGTACACTTGGCATCACCTCCACGACCGCACCTTGGCGAGACCTGGCCCCACTAACATGTGGTGAAAGGGTGCGATGTCTCTATGGTAAAGATTGCACAACTTCACCATGGTGACATGGTGCCTTCCATCGATTTTCCTTGATCTAACGGCAAGCAAGATAGATACTACCCCCTGCCCCTGAGTGTATCAATCAATGGGAACTGGCCACATGCGAACTATCTGTATTTCCTGCGCCTCCAAACTTGGACCCATGAGGAAATGTGTCCTCCAGGCACCAACTCACTATCGTAAATCTTGTACGGCTTATCCATAGCGCGATGGCACCTGCCATTGATCTCTACAGATTTGACAGAGGAGAACTTAACCCCTTACTAGCACTGGCCGCGTTGAAGATCCAGTCCCACGATCTATCTATATTCTGACCTAGCATACATGGCTATTCCCCATTGGCCTAAGAAAGCATCACCTTGGTCTAACAAGGCACCAACCTGGAGGGTCCATACTGCTTTTCCCTACTAAGGGGACACGTGGCACCCAGGTGCTATGTCGTTGTTGATATCTCTCGAGCAGTTCCTCATAGCACGATGGAACCCATCATAGATCAATCTCAATCTGACGATCAGAACCACCTCATACTTTGCACATCCTTCCCTCTAAAAATTTTAAAGCCCATGAACCACATATTCTCTGACTCATACACTTGGCACCTCCCTATTGGCCTATGAACCACATATTCACCCAACCTGCTATAAACATTTTCTGGTGTGACACAACTTGCTCGCTGTAAGACATTTTTGTCGGGTGCTATGTCGCTATTAAGATTTTTCGGCCAACACATGATAGCGACATAGCACCCACAGTGCTATGGAACTTTTTTGACCCGTTGAAACATGTTTATCTTGCAAGTTGGACCCACCAAACACGTGTCGTCCGGGTGCCATGTCGCTAACGTATTAACCATGCAACTTCCAATGGCGAGATAGCACCAACTGTCGATCCTTCTCGGATCTGACGATAGAGAACTTATGGGCCGTAGAAACCATGTTATAAGGCTTAGGCATTAAAATAATATTAACTTTGGGAATTATCCGTTGGATGGGCTAGACATTTAAAAATTGAATCTTGGCGGGGCGAACAAAAGATAACACTAACCAAAGGCTATTTTCAAAGACTATATTGGCCTAGGACAGGTTAGCAAAGTAGAATTAAAAAAACCTTTGGAAAGGTTTTGCAAAGCTCAAAGGTGGACTCCATGAGGATTCGAACTCTTGGAATCCCATTCTCTGAGCATGCCTTAAGGAGGAGTCCTACCCACAAAATACCCTATCAATGTATATTTTCCTAATCATTCATATGCAACATCAAATTTTTGAAGAGGAAGGATAATATTAGGATTACCTCATAGAAGACATTTGGGATGAACTTGCAAGGATGATTTTTCAATGGAGGGACCATGGCTATCCAAAGTAGAAACAAAAACACTAATATGAACTACTAGAGTGCAACTAGTTTAGGCCACTATAAACTATCCATAAACACTCCCACACTAAAACTAGTTTGAAAAATAAAGATAATGGAAGGAAAGCTTAGATAGATAGTCGTACTCAAAAGATACATGAAATCCTAGTAGAGTCATAAACTCATTCATTTGTCTTATTTGTTGTATACATTAGGTAGTTGTATAAGAGCATGATTTAAAATTTTGAATCAATTCTTATGTGGAAAGTTCTATATAATTAGGAAATTAGATTAGGACCAAGGGAAACGATATAATAGATCTTAGTCAAACATTATGACTAGTGAGGATATAGGATAGATTCAAGACCATGTATATTTTTAGTAGTCAAATGTTCAATTTCAACAATTTTATATGCCAACATGTTCAAAGGTTGGGAGGAGCATCCATGAGAAACAAACTCTTCTAAAAAGGAAAGTCATAATAGAAGGAAACATGAGTCTCCAATTGAATATCTACCCTTCAACCTCCCTCTCTTGATTGGATAGAAATACCATTATGGAGGGGTTTTCTTGAATGTAAATGTTAAGCATTTTTCAAATCAAGTGTTCATTAAATTTCCTCTTAAAATTTCAAAATCTTCAAAATATTAGATATCTATGTTCTAGGAGAAAGTCTTTTGGTTGACTAGAAGGAAACATAATTAATAGAATTGTTAAATGATTCAAATGAGGAACCCACAACTACAAATATGTTGTTAATTTTTTTATAATTGGATGATTTAAACATTACAGTAAGGCTTCAATCCTAAATTAAAAGTGTTAAATAGTCAACGTTGATTTCTTTCTCTAAGCTTAATTTTATCATTAGTGTATTCAATATTATTAATGTATACATTATTTCAAGGTATCCATTTAAAATAAAATCTATCTATAAACCATATTTTCAACTCCTACAAATTATAAATAAAACTTCATAGAAAAACTTTGCAACTCTATGATTAAAATACCTAATAAACCCCCTCGCAAAATATTCTAGGCCCATGTATATAACATAGGCATACTAGGAAACCAGTCAGAGCATAAGCTTAGAGGTAAGAGATATAGTAGGGTTTAGGAACTCATATATTACAAGCTTTGCACTCAACTATTGGATTGGGATCTTATCTTTTTTAAATGACTCCCTTTGAGAACAATTTTTGGAACTCCTACTATAGAAAAAATAAACTTGTTCTAAAATATGGCATTTTTTGGATGTTCATCAAGAGAAAAAAATTATTTTTGCATTTCCCAAATAGGAAAGGTGATATTATTGGAAAATTAAGTGAAACTTATTATCAAAGAATGGAAACCCTAATACTTTTGGTGATGAGCTAAAGGGCCCTTAGAGGACCTTTATTAGTGAGTGATTTGTTCTTAGATTGGCATTCTAAAAATGTAAATTTTGAACATGGGACAACCAAGGTTAAATGGTGAGTAGGCTTCATGAGGCATCAAGTGGCAAGCATAGGGAAGTTATACATGGTTCTTAGCACCTCCTTTTGAACTATCAAATTAACTATGTCCAAACTAGAATTGGCCAAAATATGGAAGATGTCTCTATCTTGAAGGACCTCATGTTGGAAATATTATGATAGCATAAGTTATTGAGAGGAGAATGGTGTATCAGTAACTTCAAAAAAAAATCCTCCCAATTAGTAATTATAACTTTTATGTGAATTTTGATCTAATTGCATGCATGAGAAACTCAAAACATGAAAGAATACATAACACTTTAACACAAGATTTGGAGGCCCAGAAACCTTCTAAATAGAAAGTAAAATTGGGGTGGGGATGATACCCGCAAGCTTTAGTACTACACTATAAAGTTGGCCTCTTAAGGCTTACAATGATAACTTCTAATGATCTACCCTTTTAGGAGCAATAAGGACTACTAGGTCCACCTTGCAAAAGGCTTTAAAACATACAATGAAGTCTGCATTCGGTAAAGAGATTTAGATAAGACTATTAGGTCCACCTTGTTAAAAGATTTGATTAATCCACCTATTAGGATGAAGCAGTAGCTGATCTCTAATCTGTAACTTGGTTTGCTAAATGAGATTCCTCTTAGTGTGCAAATTACCTTGCTATGATAGATGAATCATTGTTGCTCCTTATACTACTATAGTCTTTTAAATTTTCTCTTGTAATCTTGTCTAATTATTAAATTACATTTCTTGTCAATTTGATTTGGATTTGATATAATACATTACATATATACCAATCCAATTACATAATTACAAACTCAGCCACAATACAAGTTTACACAAATATTACAATGTTTGCCAAAGTGTAGAAACTTGGGTTCTAAAGACTAACTCAGGGAGGTTTTGATACTTGGCATCCACTATCAATTCTCTGCATCATCATGCACTTAGTAGACATAGAAGCTTGGTCCATACTTATCACTTCCAAGTAGTCTTGAACTCAATCTACACTAGTGACTTGGTGAATACTGTGAAACTTAGCATACAAACTAAATCATTTGATTCACACTGCATAGCTTAATCAATACTATCACTTCAAGTTTGGTATAAACTGAGTCTCTTGGTTAACATTGAGTAGATCAGTTAACACTAGATTCAAAATACATCAACTGTGAACTTGGTAACCACCGTTCAACTTGGTTTGCACTAGAAAACTCAGCATACAATGAGATGCTTAGTTTACACTACTGATCATCACCTTGGTAGTAACTACTTGGTGCAAACTGAAATCTATCCAAAGGACATATTAGCAACTACAGAACTCAATCACAACTAAAATGCTTAGTTAACATTGTTAACTGTACAATATGCTCAGTATGAACTCACAATCTAAATAAGTCTATGTCACTAATAAAAAACATGACTAGATTGTTAATAATCCACCCCTTTGGCATTAGTGACAAAAACACCTCTTAGTCAAGACTAAATTCAAGAATGTTCAACAACACCTTTATTCATCACCTTATATCTCCAACTCGGTAGAGTGTACTATTTTTGAGATTTCTTAAAATTGGTTTTGCAAAGGATACATTTCTGTACATGGTAATGCTCCCCCATACATAATATAGTATACTATACATATTATGTTCATTTTCTCTAAAATTTACAATTATTCTTTTAGTTTTTCCCTTATCCAATATTCTCACATCTTCTCCCCTTTTATCTCCTTATTATATCTCCTTAAAGCTTCTCCCCCTTATAGCTCCTCCCCCTTTTTGACATTAATGCCAAAGAATTATGCTCTATGTATTTACATAGTAATGTCAAAATGAGATAAGAAATTTGAGTGTACCTTTAGTATGAGTGCCAAAGTCTTGTCTCAATTCTCTTGCAAGACCCTACATGTGTGCAATTCCACCTAGACTTTTGTTGACAATTTAATTATGTGTTCCAAAATAGAGAAATTATTATCATGGATGAGGGTTTCTAAATGTGTAGTATGCTTCTATAGTGCATCCATGTTAGGGAGAATCATATTCTAGATATCTATCAAAGTTTATCTGATCCTCACTTCTTCTCTAAGTAGTTCTATCTGCATATCTTTCAAAAATCTTATCATGTTGAAGTGAGAAGAGCTAGAACTCGAGTCAAGCTACAACTGTTGTGGACTTGCCTTTAGATCTTCATCAATTTTAGACAATTTTTCTTTTATTTCTTTTATAAAAGTTGATGTATTGATCACATAATTTAACAAAAAGCAATGATACATTAATCTAAGAAGTTTTTTGAGAGCCCATGATAGTAGATAACTCTACTTGGTGAATGACAATCTATTGAGAAATAAGTTCTAAAGCTTTATTCTCAAACTTTTTCTTAGTTCTCTGTAGTAATTTATCCTATCCATTCAAATCTTCACTATATTTATGGATTTTCTCTATGAATTGAAACAAAATTGTTTGAGAAGTGTCAACATCTATACCTATAGCCTCTGCTAGAATTTTCTTTACATCCTCAATAATCTTTAACTTTGTGTTTCTTTCTTCTCTTAGCCTTTGCTACTTGCCTTTCTTTTGAAGTTCACCAAAGGTTTGCATCTGATCTAGGGCTCGATATAAGATGTACCATTTTGGAATGAAAATCTCCTCATTAAGATCTATATGCTCTTCCTTTTCTTTTCCTTTGCCCAAAAATTTTGTGCTTGGTTGAGGCTTGGTCTCAACTATCCTTGCAATTATTGCTTATGTACTAGAAATAGAAACAATAGTTGAAATAGTTGGACTAGCTCCAAAAATGGATATTGCACTCATTGTTGAAATGCTTAGAGAAATACCTATTATAACCAAAATTGATGTAGAGAGTAGAACTTGTAGCTCTATTGATGAAGTTCTTGATAATTCATTCAATGATGTGTTGAGTTTGATTGGTGTAAAGATTGATTGAGTGCTTGTGCTTGCAGTGCTAGTTACAATCATTCCTGCTGAGATTGTCTTCATTCTTGACATTATCAACATTTTTCTTAGAGAGTGAGAAAGTGAGACTATAACCACTACAACAATCTTATTTGGGTTGGTTTCCTCAACATCTTGTGCATCTTGCTCTGTAGCCTCTTACTCATGTTCATCTTCATCATCAACATTATCAAAATGAGTTACTTCTTCATCATCTTTTTCTTCATCTTTTTCTTGATTTTCATCATCATCATCCTTTTCACTTATACTAATTAGAAAATCACTCAGTTTGTGAAGAAGATAGACATTTTTCCATGTATTTTTTGTATTCTTCACAACATGCTCTATGTCATTCAACAAAATAAGACAAGTATTAAATCTTAATGTTAACTTTTCTTCATTTTTCTATAAAGATTCTTTCACTTCCTTGTTAATTAAATTTGACATAACCTGCCTCAATGTTTTTTTGTAAATATCTTTTACAATTTTTATTGCTTGTTCCCATCTTGGCTTGATCTTATCTATTAAAGTATTGGGAATTCGTTGAATGAGCTGATCAGGTGAGTATTTCCACTTACCCATCTTGGATATTAGTATATCTTCAATTTTCTTCTACTCATCAGCAATTCTAGTCTCATATTTCAATGCTTTGAAATTTGTTATTCCAGAACCTAATTCCAATTCTTTTATTCACTCCTCAAATGTGGGTGGTGACATCTTGAAAATTATGTCTCCTCCTTTTTTCCTGCTTTGTTCCTGGAGGATCTCTTGGTGAACATGGCAGTGGATGTCTTGACAGGCTTAGTAATGATTAATTTTCCCTTCTTCTTTAATTTCTCCTCTTTTCCTAATTCTTCATCTTCACCTTTTTCCTTGTTTGACAGAAGAGTGGAACTTGATTTCAAATTGGCAATCTTCTTCTTGCCTTTGTTAACTGCTTGAGGGAGCTTAATCTCTAGTTCTATCCTAGCCTTTTCCTCATTAAATGTGCCAAAATAGATTTTTTTAGGATCAACTAGTTCATTTATTAATGCATCAATTATATCCTTTGTTTCATCAATATTTACCTCATATCCTAGAGGTTTCACCCATGTAATTATAGGCCTAATTGCCTAAATATATACCTTGTCATAAAAAAAATATCATGTTTATAATCCTCAACTAGTTTCCTTGGAATTCAAAATCTGCTATTTATTTTCTCCTTGAATGCATCAAAATAATTGTCCATGATACTTGAATAATTTTCTCCCATCTCCGCAATGTATTCATTAATCTAATAGAGTACTGGCACATCTTTCCTCCAAACAATAGTACCTTTTGATAGAAAGAATTTTTGAACACAAAAAACTAAACATGAATTTTTCTTTGATGTCCTAATGATTTTCATGTTTTCATTGAACTGATTCAATAGTAGCTCAACGAGGTCAACAGAAAGGTTATTCTTGACTACCTTGTATGTAAGGTCAACTGCTTCAAAAGAAACATTATTTAATCTACTCAAACTATAGACTTTGTGGGTATTGACATGAATGCCAAACTTTAGTTCCATGTCTATCACACTACTTATTTTCATTCCCCTTTAATTCCACTTGGCTAGGGCTTTAGTCATTTTTGGTTTTAGATAAAATGGGAAGACCAGTCATTTTGTGGATCATCTTCTTTGTGATAAAGATCTGTTGCTCCAACCATAACTAACCAGTATGCACATGACTGAGGAATTATTTTATGCATTTAAGTTGAAATTCTCGTGGCATATGAGGAATATTTGTCAAACCTTTCACTTCTAGATGTTGGTGTTCATGTTTTAACATGCCATTGACACATAGGTTGTCTAGGGTTTTATCCATCTCTAGTGTGCCTATATCCTGAATTGTACATTTGAAATGAGAATGGATGTCATTAATCAACAATACCTTTGGAGGGATTTGAGAATACACTCCACTCAGATCGAGGGTTTCTACAACTATACAAGTGAGCTTGAAATTTGGTGCCTTACATTCTACACAACAATCCAACATGGTTGATCCTTGTTTTGCCTTTCTATTTGTTGCTACCATCTCTACTCTGTAGGGTTTGAGATAATTCAAAAACTTTTGGTGAAAATTCACTCAAATTTCTTGAATTCTCTTGAAGATCATTCTAAGAAAATAGCTCAAATGTTCACAATGAAAAAATGACTTTGATTTCATTCCTTTTATCAAATTTTACCATAAAATCTTGGGATGAATGTTACATCAAATTGATAGATTGTCATCCACTTTTCTTACATTGATTACTCAGTGGGGTCTTTCATGACTTAGTAACCACATAATACTTAGTTACTCCCAACCTTGTTTGGTAGAGTCTGTAAAATGACCTTGCTCGATAAGGAAGGTAACTCAGTGGGAATTGGTACTTCTTACTTGGTGATCCCTTTGCATCTTCAATGCTAATATGGATCTTTTGACCTGTCAACTACAACTAATTTGGATGTCTTCTTTAGTAGCCTAGTTCTAGTTCTCCTCTAAGAAATCAAGTGGAAATTTTGGAGTCATCCAATTATTGAGTGACTTGATCATTATTGCTCTAACTTTGATTCTCGGTAGACATTGGAACCCATTTTTGTCTCATTTTTTTTCTAATGTTATTAGTTTTTTCTTTCTTTTAATCTTCTATTCTTTTAGTATTCAAACAGTTCTTGGCAAGATGAACAAGTTCTATACAAATGAAACATCTTTTTGTAGTATCTCTTTTCCAAATGTGATGTTTTACACAATTCATTCCAATGTGTCCAAATTTTGCACAGTAATGACACCTGCACTAGGTGTTATAGTCCCAACCAAATATATCTCTCACAATTTGTTCTATTGGATTCATTATCTTATTTTTGTATTCCAATGACTTGTGTTCATGCTTCTTACATTTGTGAAATTTTCCTTCAAATCTTGGTTTTTCATTGCATTCATTTTCTCTATGACCATGCTGATTACAATTGTAGCATTTTCCATTGATTTTTTCTTTGCCATTGCTCCAACATTTCTTTGATATATGACCTATTTCACCATAGTGACTACACGTAGGTTTTTTGAATCCTTTGAGCTCCTTGCTTGGATGATTCACCATCTTCTGTGTATCCAATTCCTACTTTTCCTTTTTCTCTATAATGACATTGCTTATTCAACTGATTCATGTCTACTTGGGATTTCATCATTCTTCTATTGGTTTTTCTTTTAGTGTTTAGATCATTCTAAAATCTTTCATTCTCTGATCTCAGGTTCATAATTTCTTCATTTGCATTCATGAGCTGATCAATGAAGTCTACTTGCTGAAGGGATAGGTGTTGAATTTCATTGTTCTTTCCTTCTATTTCTTCTCTTATCTTATTTTTCTCTTCCATGACTTGACACATTCTTACTTAATTTCTTGCTCTCTTGTTAGTTTTTTTTGACTTGGCTTTCAGCTAGGTTCTATTTTTAGAATCTATATGAGCAAAGGCTTCACAACCAAAGGTTTTGAGAAAAGAATAAGTCAACTTCTTATGAGTCCATGATTCCTTTGGAAGACCACAACCTAAAGGAGTAGAGGGACCTCTATTATTCAAATACATAGTAGTATTGATAGCCTCCACCCACATGTGTAAGGGCAACCTAGAATGCAACCTCATGCTCCTTGCCCACTCCATTATAGTCATGTTGATGTATTCAGGCACTCCATTTTCCTATGGAGTCTATGGAATAGTTTTCTCTCTATGACTACCATTAGTGGAGCAATGATATTAAAATTTATGGCTGCAATACTCACCACCATTATTAGATCTAAGCCATTTTAATTACTTACGAGTCTCATTTTCAACCAATCATTTCTATTTCTCAAAAGTTTGAGATACATTAAATTTTTGTCTAAAGAAATAAACCCATACTTTTCTAGCTGCATCATTAATGAATGTAACATAATAATGAAAGCCACCAAGGGAAGATACATGAGTTGGTCCTCGTACATTAGTATGCACAAGCTCTAATTTCTCCTTTTTATTTTCCTTCCCAGTCTTCACAAAACTTACTCTCTTTCATTTTCCATAAACACAACTTTCAAAAAAATCCATATTAACACATTTCAAACCTGGTAAAATGTTCTTTGAATGAAGTACTTTGATACCTTCTCACTCATATGCCCAAATCTATTGTTCCATAGAATTTTATCAGAATCTTAGTAGCTATTTGTTCTCCCTACTCAACTATAGCAACTATTCTTGAACATTTATTTTTCTTTGAAATAATTAATGTAGAAGAACAATATGACCTGTACAAAGATATAAGGTGCCTACTTTCCCACCTTTTTCTACTACAAGGGAATATGTTGAAACCTTCTAATTTTTATCACTAAAAGTAACCACACAATTCTCACCACTGAGTTGCCCTCCTAAAATTAAATTCCTACTTCTGCCTTGGAACATGTCTTACCTCATGTAGTAGTGAATGATTCCCATTGTGCAACTTAACCTTAACTTTTCCCTTTCCAACAATCTAACAGGGTTCATTATCCTCCAAATAAGAAAGTCAAAAATCCCCTTGGACAAAATCAATGAAATCACCTCTATGAGCTATAGCATGAAATGAGGCACCAAAATCTAAAACCCATGAATCGTCAACACTTTCTAAAGATAGAAGCAAAGCATCCTCTTTGGATTTTTTATGTACCACATTTCCCTACTTGTCTCCATCTAGTTTATATCCTTCACTTTTCTTTGGAGTCCAACAATCTTTCTTTTTATGCCTTAGTTTCTCATAGTACCAACAATTTTTTGGTCCTTTGGATTGAGGCCTCCTCCCCTTCAAATTTCCTCTTGATCTTCCATGATTTCTAGAATTACTTCCCCTCTCGGTTGTTATGCCTTGAATTTGTGTGTTAAAATCACTTCCTGATGTATATTCACCTGAGGTTTTCCTATGATTTTCGTCACTAAAAATAACACCGATCAAATTATCATATTTTAGGGTACTAAATCTAGGAATAAAATTACTCATAGCCATTACCAAGTTGCTCCAGCTTTTAGGAAAAGAACACAAAATAAGGAGAGCTCTAATTTTTTAATCAAAATTGATAACCATAGAAGATAACTGACTACTAAAAGTATTAAACACATTTAAATAATCTACCATAAATCCACCTTCTATCATTTTCATATTAAATAAATGCTTCATGAGTGTAGGTGTAAATAAGTATTTACTTATTACACTTAAGTTTACTTAGGTCAATGCATTATTTTATTATTTTTTAGGTTGAAACTTAGTAATTTTCATACTCTAATGAGTTGTCTAGTTGACAACATAGAAGTAAACAACTCTAATTTAGCACATGGTGTCTACAACACTAGAGTTTGCATAATTAACTGAGTTGTCATGTAGACAACACACTTATTTGCACTCTTATTTTAGCACATGGTGTCTACAACATAATTTATGTGCTACACCTCTATAGCCTTATCCTCTCATCATCACACTTACTCTTGTGCTTAATGTTAGACAATCCACTCCTAGTGGACATGTGCTTGGTTGTAAGACTTATCAATGTGTTAAGTCCTAGACATTCTAGAAGCATTACTAAGGCCTTTATATATAGGTACTCCTAGTGTACTTGGACATCAATTGAATATCATATTACATTATTTTGATCATACTCTTTTGATGTATTCTTGTGCTTTTTCTTGAGTTCCTTGATCTTAGGTGATTTTTCCTTAAGAAAAATTCTTACATGCTATTAGAGCTGAGGGAAATTCTCTTCACATAGCCATTGGAGATTGATCTTGCTTCGCCATTCAAAGCACACCTTGACCCAGATCTAGAGTATCGTAGTCATTGGGAATGTCTAGAGCCAAAGAAAACCTCACCATTGCATCTAGAACATTGATTCAATGAAAATCAACTATAAATTCACTTATATTAGGCCATAGTCAAATTTGAGGCATTTTTTTTTTTGCAAACCGGCACCCAAAGGTCTAATTTGCAAATCCGAGATGATTATTTTTTAGATCTAAAAATTTAATTTTCAAATCAATATTTTATTCTTTGCAATTTCTATTTGAATATTTCTGTATTTTTCAAAATTTTCAATAAATTTTTTAGGCCAAAAGGGATTGTAGAGAATTTTTTTTGTAAGAATAGGACATTGAAATCCTGACCCCTATAGGCACAATATTCTCATCAATTCATTAAACAGGCGGACTTAGTCCAAATCATAGTAGCTTCAACTTTAAATTTCTAGCAACCAACTTTCAACATAACCCGATGATTAAACTAGACACCGACCAAACACAGTCCACAACTCTCTTGGCGGCCTTGCTTTACATTCCACTCGTGGGCTCTCATTTTTAAACACTATCAAATTCTCTCCTTTGGAGATGTAGGACTAAAGTTGATAACCCTACATCAGCATTTTTTTTGGCCTCACCACCAATCTCAAATAAAGGTGAATCAGACCATTAGCATGACAATTCTACATTCTGGCATCTGACAATGATGTTTTAGCACCCACAACATAATATTGGCATAGCATTAAACATCTCAGCATTAGAATATAGTTTCTAGCCAATGCTACATGGCTCCTGCTAGTTTTCTATAGTTTTTAGATGATGTCAATTCTACACTTCTCGACCCTCCACATGTTATGCTAATAGACATT
Source organism: Cupressus sempervirens (assembly GCA_028749045.1). Lineage (NCBI taxonomy): Eukaryota > Viridiplantae > Streptophyta > Pinopsida > Cupressales > Cupressaceae > Cupressus > Cupressus sempervirens. The sequence continues at coordinate 160,383,353 of CM053793.1, read as the reverse complement.
ATTGTCTAGCTCAACCAAAGTTAGCACACTGCTAGATGGCCCACCATAATTCTATCACATGTCTTGACAACTTAGTATTTCTATAGATAGCTTCGGTATAGACTATATGGTCTATATGCATAGTCAGCCTACCATGTCAGTAAGGGTTTTTTTTTTTGATATCAACATTATATGAGCCTAAATTTGACAATTGTCTGACCATCATTTCCAACCCAAATAACATAGCTATGATGGCTATTTTACTATCAAATTTAACCCAATATTTTTCTTCCCAAACCCGTCTCCAAATGTAATTTTGATTTGATAGTCTGACTTTGGGAGACCATAACTCAGTCATCCAAAATCCAAATCAAGTGTGATTATTTTTTATTTTGGGTAGAATTTCCTAACTTGTCCAATCATAGATTTTGCAACTTCAAATGCTCTGTATGGGCTCATCTAGAAACATTTTTCAGGTTCTATTTTTTTTCAAGTTCTCAATTTTTTATCTACTTTCCAAATTTGTAATCAGATTATATGGTTTTCTAGAAAAAAATATCATTTTTAGAATTAGGTCCTTTTCTGCATTGTAGTACATTGATTACTTTTCAAAATTGTTCTGCATCTAAGCTACAATTCTTAGTGACATAATTGAGCCTCAAAAGAAAGTTGAAAACAACAAAATTAGAAGTCCACTTTGTACATATTTACAAGTGGCCTATTGTACATGCACTACATATAACGTGTTAAAACATTTTTTTGGAGGTCTTTTGATTGAGTGAATAGGGGGTGTCTCCTGTGTTCTTGTATCCCTCTTTTGTACTCTTTTTAATTTTTTGCATCATGGGTTCACCCAAAACTCCACTTCTAACTTCACACAATTATACTACATGGAAAGATATTGTATGGAGTAGATTAATGGAAAAAGGTTTAAATCTATATATTGGTGGTACATTGTAAAACTCACTAATGGTACAACACCAGTTTATTGGAAAATTAAAGACAATTAGGATTTAAGAATTATCAGGAGTTATGTTCATAGAGGTCTCTTCTTCCACATTTCTAGCTTTAAGGAAGACAAGCCTGCTTGAGAAAAACTTGAAGGATTACATGGTAAGATGGATGAGGAAAAGGGATTCCAAATTGAAGATGACCTACTTCTATTAGATCCTAAGAATTTTGACACAATTCAAGACTAACTCAACAAAGCTAATGAATTGAGAGTACTACTTAAAGATTGTGGTAATCCCATGAAGGATGATATATTGATTCATCACATCTTGAAGTGGTTACCTTTAGAGTATGCATCCTTAGTTTCGAGCTACAAAAGTCATAGGTTGACCATGGGAAGTGCTTTCACAAAGCCTACATTTGATGCATTTGTAAAAATTTTGATGTTGGATCAATCCAAGTTGATAGGTATGGAAATTCTCAGGTCATCAAATACCAAAGCATTGGTGGCTAGCAATGAGAACGAATCAAACCAACAAGGGAAAAGTTCTACCAATAGCAAGAAAAAGTAGTGGAAGAAAAAATCACAACCAGAGACCCAACAATCTTCCTCCTCATATAAAGGAAATTCTTTTTCAAAAAAGAAGGGAAATGATGAAAATAAATACAAACTATTTTGTGCATATTTCAATAAATTGAATCATGATGAGCATCATTGCAAGATTAAGCGAATCGATGAGTTGGAAAACCTACTCAAGAAGAACAAAATCAATGTGTCCAATGCTCCAAAGGATTCAACTCCACCCACTTCAAAGGGAAAAGGGAAATTACTCATGGCTGGTTCAAGTTCTTTAGGGGAATGGATAATTTACTTAGGTTCCTTGTATCATATGGGTTCTTCAAAAGGAGACTTTTCTTCATTGAAGTAGTCTAAGGTACCACACATCTTTGTAGGAGATGATACAAAAATGGAAGTTGAAGGGAAAGGACAAGTGGAGATGGAAAATGGAAAGTTCAAAGAAGTTCTGTATGTTCCCAACATTAGCTCTAATCTCCTTTCAATCTACCAAATAATTCACTATGGAGATTGGAATAAAGTTGACTTCCTTCTTGATTCAATAATGGTTTGCAATCTTAAAGATGATTCATTAGTTATAGTGGGTAAATTCAATCATCACAAAAGGCTTTATTCTTTCTCCAATTTGTGCCTAAGTCTCCTTCACATGCCTTGTTGACTCAATCCAATCAATAAAGTACACTATGGCATTAGCAATATGGACATCTTGCCTTCCACTATCTTCATCAACTTTTCTCAAACAATATGGTCAAAGCTCCACCTACACTCAACTTTTCCAAGGATGAATGTTCAACTTGTTCAATGAATATGCATCTAGAAGAGAAGATTGATAAAGTGATGTCTTCAAAAGCATCAGCTATTCTTGAGTCACTTCACATAGTTCTAGCAAGTCCTTTTGTAGTAACATCAATTAGCAAGGGTTGCTACATACTTTCTTGATCACAAGAATAAAGTGTTTGACAAGTTTCTAGGCTTCAAGAGTCATGTTGAAAAGCATTCAAGGAAAGTCATCAAGGTTCTTTTTATGGACAATGAAAGTAGATATGTGAACTCAAGAGTTAAACACTTTTCTAAGCTTGAGGGTATTGATCTTCATAATCTAGTAGCATTTAGTCCACAAAAGATAGGTGTTGCATAAATGAGGATTAGAACTCTTAAGTACATGGCAAGTTGGATAATTCAAGCCAAGTCTCTTGATCCATCACTTGAAGTCAGAGCTATAAGTAGTTCCAATCACATACTTAATAGATCTCCTCATAATTCCTTAGATGGAAAGACTTCTTTTGAGGCATGGTGTGGTAGGAAACCAATTTTGAAATACTTCAAAGTCTTTGGTTGGCTAGCATGGGCAAACATATCTTCCAGGGGATGCAAGGCACTAGCACTAAGGCCTTGTACTTTCATTAGATATTATGAAAATCTTAAGGCATATAGACATATAGATCCTAAGACTTATGAGATTTTCATATAAAGGAATGTATACTTTGAGGAAATTTCACCCAGCTTATCCTCTAATCCTCTCCGCACTTCATACACATTGGAAAATGGTAGTGATAGTAGCTATAGTGATTTAACAGATTCACATATGTGAGATCCTATTAATAGCTGCAACACAATATCACAACATCAACACATTCCACATGCATATACTGTCATAGTGATAGGTCCATGCATTTTAGCATAGTAGGGTACACCTTATCTTCTAGCTCTAGCATCAATTGATGACTTCTTGATAGATATTTCAAGTTTTTTTTTGAGTCATACATATCAGATTTGAGAGACATCATTGATGATATACATCTTCTCTTTGATGAATATCCTTCTTTAGTTGTTGTGAGAGCTCACTCTGACCCTCTTGTCCATTCTCTACATGATCAATCTTTCCAAGTTTATTTGATTGTGGATCCTTATTTATAGTAGTTGTAGGAGGTCTCTTAATCATTTGAGGAGAAAAATGGTTCTTTGGGATATGTTCTACATCCATCCTTGCTAGATCTACACTTGTTCTTTTCATGAGTGTTGGAAGTGGCAACTATGATGACTGACAAAGGCACAATTGAGTAGGCTTTAGAGACACCATTCATAATTGAGATTCTTTCTACACATAGGGGAAGCATCTCATTAGTAACTATGATATTGTTTCTTCCAAAGGGGAGGAACATACTTCAATAATCATGGATCAACTTATACATTGGAGTAGCTATCACTGATGGGCATTCTCCATTTAGGAGGTGGAAGACTATCTTGTCTCATTTCTTCTTCTCTCTTATGGGGGGGGGACCTTTTCCTCTTTTATGATGGTGTTCTTCTCATACTTCTCTAATGTATATACTTGATGTATGTCGTAATGGGGGATCTTGATTACTCCATCCATCTGAATCTTGTTTTTCATTTCTATTTTGGGGGAGGGTTTTTCCATGAAGTTTTTCCTCTTTCTCCACTTTATGAAAAATTTCATTGCATTTTATACATAGCTACATAACATGGCCTAGTAGCCAGGATCCATCATGCATTTTTCATCCTAGCTTCCGTAACCTTAAGTGCATTCCCCTAAGTTACACTTAAAGGGGGTGTTGGTGTAAATAAGAATTTACTTATTAAAATATACTTACTTAAGTTTACTTAGATAAATGCATTATTTTATTATTTATTAGGTTAACACTTAGGAGTTTGCATACTCTTATGACTTGTCTTGTTGACAACACAGAAATAAGCAGCTCTAATTTAGCACATGGTGTCTACAATACTAGAGTTTGTATAATTAACTAAGTTTTCATGTAGAAAACATAGTTATTCACACTCTTAATTTAGCACATGGTGTCTACAAAATAATTTTATGTGCTACACCTCTATAGCCTTATCCTCTCATCATCACACTTACTCTTGTGCTCAATAGAGGATAATCCACTCTTGGTGGACATGTGCTTGGTTGTAAGACTTATCAATGTGTTGACTCCTAGACATTCTAGAAGCATTCTAGAGGCCTGTATATATAGGCACTCCTATTGTACTTGGACATTAATTGAATATCATATTGCTATTCTAATCATACCTTTTTGGTCTATTCTTGCGCTTGTGCTTGAGTTCCTTGATCTTGGGTGATTTTACCCTAAGAAAAATTCTTACAATGAGAAATACTTTGTTTCAAGTGGAGGGCTTTTGATAAAGTTTCCTTAGGGTTTGCATCAACTCTTTTGTTTTCTTTTCTTTTGTAACATTTAATGCTACCTATGATGCTAGGCATAATTGAATACTTCAAAGTTCCTTTCTATCCAAAAGATCCTAATCATCATTTGACATAGATCACTGATTCTTGGTTTTTCCTTCCAATGACTTACATAAATCCTTCTGATAATGATAATATTCCATCTACATCTTTCATAATTGAAGTTCTACAAATTAAACCTATCAACCCTCATCTTACCCTCATCCGCCATTGCTCCCACTCAACTGTGAGGCTTTCCTCTAGAGGATAACTGAAAGAACAACCTTACTTTGATACCACTTGTTAGGATTAAACCATAGACAAGAATAACACTTACATGAAAATATAAACAATAAAACAAAATAATGGATCACAAAGAAAAGAATGCAAGAAACTAAGACCAGTATGAAGTATCTATAGTACTCTCATGATCAGTCACCACAAACTAACATCTACAACCCTAGGAAGCTCGCCTTGTTGAAACCACCTCTCAATGATCTAGCTCCCATCTTCTTTGCATAATCTATTCATACTAGCTTTTTCAGCCATCTTACTAATCCACTACCATTTCCTTCCTTTGAGGAAGGTTCTAGTATTAATCTCTAATCATATTAGTGTCCAAATGCCTTGTCATTTACTAGGCAAGGTTACACAGTCATCACTACAAACGAGTTATCTACTAAAGGTCAAGTATTTAAAGCTCCCACTAAATAGGATAGTGATTGTCAAGTATTCAGCTACAACTGTACACATGTATATGCCAAAAAATACAGTTGAAACAAAGAAAATTTATGAGTTATTGATTTCCAAGAAAGTAGGTATTTAAAAGCTAAGTTATAGTATAAAAAACTCTGCATGACCGAGCATTAGAGAATTCAAGTTTGATATATAATTTTGTAATGGCATAAATACATATGTAAACTATTTTGGGTGAATTTTATATGACTTTTAATATTTTAAGATCCAACTAAGAAGGTGATCACACTTTATTTTAGAATGTAATGATCCCAAGGTGTGTAATTCAACCAATCATAAAATTAGATAGAAATAACAAAACATGATGAATTATAAACCGTCAATCAAGTTTTAGAACCTTCATAGAACATATATTTAAGGAGGATTCTAACCCTAGAATTAATGTGTGTGTGTGTGTGTGTGTGTGTGTGTGTGAGAGAGAGAGAGAGAGAGAGAGAGAGATAGATGAGGCATATTTTACATGCATATGAACAAGTTAATATTAAGTTTGAAAGAAGATCAGACACAAAGAAATTAGAGTAGTTAAGGACTCAACAAAGTGATTAGATTAGGAGATCACATTGGACATATAGAAAAGAGGAGCCCCAAGATTAGCTTGCAGAGAAAATTGAGTGATAAGTGTTGAATCAGTTATTGTTAGTTTAGATAGGATAAATATCTTAGTAGAGTGGTTTTAACAGACCTATGTAGACCTCCTAATATAGTCTCTAATTCATTGTGAATGTAAAATCCTTTAATAAGGTGAGACTTAATAGTTTCTAAATTTTTTAATAGGGCACGAGGTACACCATATCTTATGGTCAAACATTGTAACCCTACTTGGTTAATCTTATAATTGCAAAAATGAAGATTTGTGTGTTGTATCCTCAACCCAATCTTACCTTTGCATTGAAGTGTTTCTAGTTTACCAAATCATTGTGTTGTGCTATAATATTTCATGAATATGATGTATTTTATTTATATTTTAGCATTACACTTTTAATAGTAGGATCTATTATATAAAATAAACTAGGTGTAAATTCATTAAATTCATTTTGAAGTCAAAGGTTTAATATCTTGATTCGTCCCCCTCTGACTATATTGTTTCTCATATTACTCACTCCACGAATTGGTGTCAAGGCTCAGCTTTCTTATCAGAAAGCCTAATAGTTTGAGATGATAAGATCATAAAGGTAAAAGTGCATAAGATGGGGAAAAAATTAGGAACTAGATGATTGAAATCTAGATCATAATGCAACAATTAGAAGCAAAAAAGGAAGAGTTAAGGAAAACCTTAAAAAGAAGCAAAGAGATAGCTATTTAGAAAAATGAAATTAAATACAAAGAAGTTGACACTCAAGGCCTGCTTAACATTGGAAAGATTGTTAATAATGATGAAGAATTGATAAAATTACTAGAAAATAATACTACCCTTTAAAAAAAAGAAAAAGATCTAAAGATAGATAAAAAAATTCAATCAGTTACACTTTGTAAAAAAATCAAACAAAAGAAGAAAGAAGTGGAAGACAAGCTCATGGAATAAGAAGACAATAGATAGGTGGCTAGTAGACTTGTAGAGAGATCATTTTAAGTACATATGCTTACAAATAATCAGCTAGATATGGTAAAACAATTAGCAATTACAAATCAATAAGTAAATAGAAAGAATTTGGAAGTAAAACATCTAATGTTACAAAATGAGCAACTAAAAAGTGAGTTAAGTCATGAAAGGGAACTCATGGAGAGATTGAATAAACCAAATGAAGTAATCAAATATTTTGAAGAATTGTTGATGTTACCTAGAACAAACGACACCTCTAGACTTTGATACAACAAGCACTCTTCATCTATTGAACAAGGAGAATCATCCATAAGTGGAGACCAAAGGAATGAAAAAAACAAAGGAAAAACTTGATGTCACTATTGTGGGAGAATTTTTCACACAACCAACATTTACATAAGCAAAAATGATATGCAAACTCCTAAATCTAAACTAAGTCATAATTATGTTAATTGTAAAAGGGAAGGACATCAAAAACATGAATGAAGATCAAAGAAAAATGACTCAAATAGAAATGTAGTTAAATTCCAAGGTCATTGTTACAATAGTAAAAATTATGGACATAGAGCTCATGATTATAGATTCAAGGATAAATCAAATAGGATACTTGAAAAAAAAACTCATACATCAAGGAAAGAGAATTCATATAATTATGATTAAAACACATGGTAGGGTTGTAACTTTTTTGAAGAATGTGGCCACATTCCAAAGAGTTGCATGAAATTTCTTTTTAGAGGAATTCAAAAGAAATGGCTGAATGGAGAAATAATATGTTTTAGTTCGCGCAAAGTTGGACATAGCACTAGAAATTACAAAGCCAGAACACCAACACTAGCACCATGTAATGGAAATGAAAAACCTATAAGAAATAAAACATAGATCAAAATAGTAAGAGCAAGAAGCAGTAGAGAAAATGAAACTATGATCCCCAATCTGATGGATCAAGTATTAACACAACATGTATCTAAAGAAAAGAAGGTATGTAGGAACTATATACTCAATGCTATATTTTACATTAGTTCCTAGCACAAAAGTGATAAAATTTAATATTTGCAAAAATAAAAGATGGATTAAGAACTAACTGAAAATAAAATCATAGAGTATCGAGCATTAGTGGTACAATATGTAATAATCAAGCTTGCCAGTATAGGTAAAGTGATAAATCAAAGCAATGTATTGATTGAATGAATTACTAAGTATCGAGTGGGTAGACATGACTAAGCTGAAATGGAGACTAAGATAGCTATTGTTGAAATGTTCAAATGGGAAGAGTACTTCTGAGAGGGGAGGGTGAATTAGAAGTAACTAGTTTTTTTATTATTTTAAACCCTGATTAACACATACTAAAAGTAAAGTACATGCATGTAAACATATAAGAAAACATGAAATAAAAGCATGCATCAACACATGACATAAGAAATTTGGTAACCTAGAAACTATCCTAGAATAAGAAGGGAAAACTAGGGTGGGGATGACACCCACAAAAATTACTATAGCAATATGTTCAATCACTTTTGATGGTCTGCCTTGTGAAAGGCCTACCCTATTAAATGCTTTACACTATGTCAATAGTGACCTAGTTAGAGGATTCATAAACACTTTTCATGAAGTGTTACCCTGCTAAAGGATTTATAATAGGTTGTTAAACCCACTTAATACATAGGATTTTCAATCACCTTCTCCAAAGGTTATCCTACCTAGCTGCTAAGATAACCTATCAATATAGGATCTACTCTTCCTGTTCTAATCATTACTTGATTTGATCTTTGTATGTGTCCCCTGTTTTGTTCTTATCAACTAGATATGAAACTATTGCAATGTTCCTCTAAGTCTTTCATTCTTCACACTGAAATTTTTCTATAATCTCCTCATACACTATTCTCATCCATATACCTAATGGAGTTTTCAACCTCCTTTTAAATATTTTGAAGACTTAGAGTTAGTTATGGATCTATGATCCATATTGAATCTCAAATTCTCGCTCATACCTTGCATTTTTCTCATTGTTTGCATGCCTTCTCCATTTTTCTGATTGGCTACATGTAGATCACATATGGAATGTAAATGATTCATCCTTATCATTTTTCTCCTTCAAAATATCTCTAAGTTGGCTCCAAAAATGGTTTACATCTGAAATTGTGAGGGCACAAACTCATATGTTGATATTGTATTACTCGACACGTACTGTATTACTAGTGCTCACCACATGTTACATTCCTAGATTGCTCAACACTTGTTAGACTCTATGTTTCTTGGCACATGAATACTACTCAACATCTATTACTTGCTCGATACCTATTAAGATTATGACTTGGCAACTACTATGACTTACTTGGCATACATAGTGTACTCGACATATATGGTGGAATTAGTTAAGTGTGTTGACACTTGAATGTCAAGACCATTCTAAGACCAATAATCTCCCCCTTTGACATGAGTTTCAAAAAAACTTAACTGTGCATTAATGAACTGATCTGATTGAGTAAAATCTTTACTCTTACTTAGCATACAAGTAAAATTTCAAAAGTTGTACAAAATTTTTGTGAGAAACAATATACCTTATTACTCCCTTTGAGTTGTTTATACCTAGTCCATTCTTGAAACTTGAAATTCTATATTGATGTGCCTAATTTTCTCTATTTTGTATCTTGTTCCTATTCCCTATGCCTATATACTGTATCTAATCTATATGAATTCCCTATTTCAAATCTATTGTCCACATGCTTCCATATGCTTGTCAAAACTTTTCATCTCTCCCTGACTTTATCTTATTTCTTGTCCCTTTTTGGCTACCTACATACTTTCCACTTTATTCTCAAAATGAATGAAAGAATGTAATCAAAATTATCAAAATTTGCTATTCTCCATGTATCTTCATATATCTCCCCATATATACATATCTCCCTCTAATGTATATATCTCCCCCTTTTTGACACTAATTTCAAAGGGTTCTAAGGAGCAATATCATACTTAGCCAAAAATGTACTATTTACCTCTAGGAGTATCTTCAGAGTTTTATCCCAATTTTCCAATGCAATGTCTAGTGACTTGTGCTAGATGGCAATCTCTGCAGCAATGTGTACAAGTCCATCTAGGGTAGAAAGATTTGGATCTTTCTTTAGGAATCTTTCTACGTATTCTTGGTCCTTGTGGAGGACGTCTAAGTGTGGGGTTATGGAGGACTGGATTTGCATCAATTTTTCCTTTATGATTGCCTCCTCTACTATTAATATAGCTAATTCCCTTTGTGTGTGAATCATCTATGCAAAATGCTTCTCACTCTAAGCTAGATTTGTTGGATGTTGCATGCTAGAAATCTTGATATTTTCTTCCAAGCTCATTATTCTTTGGCTAGTCTCTTGTGTGAAGTTGGAAAAATCACACAATTTGGTGTACAATGAGAAAGTGTTCCCGAGTACAATTTTCACTCTTTCTAGTTTCTTAGCCAATTCAACTTGTGCTAATGCTATGTCATTTGATATTTTCTCATTTAATTTTTTGTGGAATTTTCTTTCTAACCATTCCATTAATTTTACATTTGTATCATGGTCTTAATTAGTCACCTAATCAACTATATTTAATAGTTGTTCTATCATAGGCCTTGTTTCATCTGGTGACTACAAGTTGAATTCATCCATGAAGATCTCCTTTATCTCATTCAATTCTTGCCTATACTTGTATTCTCTTCTCAATACTTCTTGTTTCTTTCTCCTATCTAGTGCCCTTTGTATTTCATTTATCTTTTCTATGGTGAGGGTGCTGGATTCATAGGAGGGAATGATGATCTCTTCATCAAGTTATGGATCTCGATAGTGAAGTATCTTGGCTACCTTTCTAGAGCTCGAGCCTAGTGTTTGAACTTGCATAGATATCATATCAGTACTCGGCTTCTAAAGAGTTTGAGTGGGAGTACTAGTTTTTGGTAATTCAACCAATGTTTGTATTGCAACTTGCTCCTCATCTCTTGTTTTATCTTTCTTTTCTTCTTATTTCCCTTTATCACTAACAATTTTTTGGGGGTGAACCTATTGACTATTCTTGGTTTCATGTATCTTCCCCTGTTGCTGCACTCAACATCTAAAGTGCATCACTTACTGCTTCTAGTGGAGATGGTGGTGGAAGTAGTAGGATTTTAGTAGTAGTGTATGTAAAAGGTTGTCCCTTTGGCTTCACCTTTTCTCTCTGAGCTACTATTGCTCTTTGTAATTCATCTACACTCACCAATAGAGGGCTTGTGTACAACTATGCCTATAGAGTGGATTGGTGAAGGATCTTTGAGAGATCCTCTATAGTTAAAGGATTGATGTTTTTACATGAAGTGTAAATAACATCCTTTATTTTAATGATCTTTGTGGGTGTAATAGTGGCATAAGGAGGACTAGGAGGTGGCATTTGTGTGTCTTGCACACTTTTTTCTTCATGTTCATCTAATGCCTTTTCCTCTCCTTTAGTTTTATTCTCTTCCTCCTCCTCGTTATTTATTTCCTCTTCTACTCTTCGTTCCTCACCTTTCTTCTCCTCTTCACTTTTCTTCTCCTCCACTGTCTTTGCTATCTCTTTTGCTTCTTTTCTCTTTGAGCTTACCTCTACCTTATATTCCTCATCAAATACATCATCAATTGACTTATATATTGACTTCCAAAATTTTGTGGATTTATTGACAACATCTTCTATCTTATTTTGGAGAATGCAAAATGCTCTATTTTTAAGAGAAAAATTTCTATTATGCCTTTTATTTTTCCTAGTTATTTGACCTTTACTTAGATCTAGTAGTATTCTAGCTAGGGTTGATTCTCTTATGTCCTTCTCCATTTGGAAACAAAAATTCCCCTTATCTTCAACTATCTTGTATAGATCCTTGGGCATTGTAGTATCTAACTCTAGAGTTGTGTGTTTGTATTTGGCCATCATTGCATACATTGATTCCTCTATTTTATTTTTCTCTTCTTTATTGAGCTTATTAAAGTATATAGTCTTTAAACCATTCAAGTTTGTTTTTCTAATATTTACAAATAACTTGTCAATGGGGGACTTTGTCAGATGACTTACCACTTTAAACTAGTTGATATCATCTAACTCTATTTTTTCTTCATCTGAGTCTACTTGGGCAACATATTTCCTTCTCTTCCTTGGTTCTTCACCAGTCTACTTTTTGGCTTTCTCCTTCTCTTTAGGTTCATCTTTTTCCTTTTGAGTTGTAGCCCTAGTGGTAGCCCTTGTAATAGGCTTCTTTTCTTTGACTTCAATGGGCTTTGTCCCCTTCTTTGCCTTGGGATGGGATGCAGGATGAGTTTTCACTTTTCTTTTGGTGGCTTTGACTTTAGTGGGTGCTTCCTTAGCTTCTTCTTTCTCAACATCTTCTTCTTTTTCCTCTCCTAGGCCCTATGTTAGCTCTTCTGGCTCTTGCCTTTGCTTAATTTCTTCCTCACTGTCACCTTCTACTTCTTCTACTTCTTCTACTTCTTCTTCACCTACTTCTCCTTCAATGTTTTCCCAAAAAGTCTTCTTTATTCTTCTTGCCATTTTATTCTTCTTCTTGATGATAGAAGCTGGTTTCAATTTAATCTTAACTTCGGACGTAACAACATCATAAGTCCCAAAGTGAGGAGCATTGCTGTCTATCTCTTTAACAAGTAAAGTAGTGATTGTAGCTGAAGCTTGGTCTACATCAAGCTCATATCCAAGTGGCCTAAGCCATCTTACTATAGGTACCATAGCTTGGATATAGGTGTAATCTATGTCTACCAAGAAAAAAATGTTATTTACATACTACTCAACTAGTGATACTGCTATCCTCATCCTTTGTTTCAGAGACTTGTTGAAGTCCTCAAAATAGCTTGTCATCTGAGCATCAAAATTGTCTCCCATTTGTTCAAAAACTCATTGACTTGTGTAACAATAGTCTTATTTGGATCCCATTTTACCTTTCAAACTTATGGAAATTCTTTCATGACATAGAAAAATATGCAAACCAACACTGATCCAAATTTAATTCCTCTCCTTTAGATTTTCTTATGGCTCCCAAATTTTTATTGATTTTCTATAGCATAAGCTCCACTAGATCATAAGTGTGGTCCTTCTTCACAAGTTTGTATGCAACATCTAATGCTATACATGGCATGATGTTCAATCTACTTGATTGATAGAATTTATGAGATATGACTCTGATAGCAAAATCAAGTAGCGGATCGGTGATGGTGTCAATGGTCATTCCCCTATTGTTCCATTTGGCACCAATTTTTTTTGCTATGGCCTCATTTTTGTCACTTCTGTGGGTCTTAGGCTGATCTAGGGTTGGGAATCTAGTAACCCTATCAACAATTTTATTTGTAATCTTTACTAGCCCTATTTCTAACCAAAATGATCCATCATGAATTTGGCTCAACACTAACAAATCCATTTAGTCTTAAATACAATGGGGAAAATTGGGCTTTAGTTAAACACTTCTCGACAATTTTAGACTCATCCTTCAATATACCCTTGTCACATAGCTTATCAAAGGCATTAAAATTTTATAGGTCATTTACAGCTTCAGTCTTATAGTTATAACATTTTTTGACATCTTGGACCATTACTACTTTGTCTGGAATGATTGACAAAGCACTAGCTAGGTCATTTTAATAGGCAACTTCAAGTATTTGCCTAAATTTGGGTTGTTTAACTTCATTGCTAACAAGTTGAATCTCATGATCATCCTTTCCCTTTTTGGTTTTAGACCCAGATGCTATCTTCACCAAACTAGGGTTTAATATTAAATAAACTTTCAAATACTGCATAGCTTGGCATTTGATGAAATACCTTTAAATTAAAGAGTTTGAGTTGAATTTCTATTGAGATTGATGCAAATCATTGCTAAAACACTGTTTGATTTCCTCTTCACTCATCTCATTTTTGCTTTGTGTTTGAATGGCTTGGAAATGACTAATTTTCAACTTTATTAGGCTCAAAACCTAGCATTAATTTCATAGTACTTATAGCTGTACACTCGCCACTTGAAGGATTTAGTATAACTCAGCTTCCATATCTCATTTGGCATTAGCTAGACTTTCTAGCTTGGCATATACTAGCATGGCACTCGACATCCAAGGGTAGCTTGACATCTTCTACAAGATTTTCAATTTTTAACTTGACATCATTTCTCATGCAAATTTCTTCTTGGCAGCACTTCTCTGTTCTTTTGGGGTGATGTATGATACATATTTATATATATCAGCCCCATATATTTTTCTTTTCTTAGATGGATGAAGTGTGGTCACTTGACCTCTTGGGTGAAGTGAGATCTCCATTGGATTTACTTGATCCATCTCTTCTTTGTCATGTCTTTTTCATTTCTAGCCTGATGTATTCCACATCAACTTTTGACTTCTAACTTGGGTCCCTTGGCTTCTTTTTGGAAATACCTACTAAAATGTCCTATCTTCAAGCAACTAAAACATGTGGTTTGGCTTAACCATCTTCTGTGATTTCCTTTGAAGTGTGTTCTTATGCATTTTTGAGGAACTTTTGTCACTTAGGTTTGCACCCTTGTCCAAGGCCTATGCGCGAGGACAACCTAGTGAAACATGGAAACAACCTCCAAGCTGTGGGACATGAACTGCGAGGTTGAGTCTCTAGAGAAGGCCGGCTTCCTCTTACTATCAGAGTGCACCTATCTACTCCTGGAGAGGAAAAGGGAGAAGGAGAGCATGAAAGAAAATCTACCTAGTCTAATCTAAGGAGGTGATGCACCAAAATAGAGTGTTCAGACTAATTCTCTGCCCATACATGCACTACTGAACCAGAATGAAACTAAGGATATTACACATCTAGACTTGCTTTAATCAAATAACCACATACAGATTAGAAAACCAAGATGAATGACACAAGGAAGAAATTCACTTATATATCATTCACAGGCCAGCAGAGATACAATCATGTGAGTTGCAGATTTCCACAAAACAATGGCATAGGAAAAGAATTCTTGCACTTAATACTAATGGCTAAAGGAGATAAATAGAGAATCAGATAGTTCAGAGGCACAAGGGAGTTCACACTAGAATTGCAAAGCAAAAGCAGAGGAAAATCAGAGAGAAGGTCCCCTACAAAAACTACAAAATCTACCTTTATAGTTCAGGCATAACTGAGATCTTTTGTTGTTGAAGTGACCCTACAGCTACCTGCCATTAAGTCCTATAGAGGACAATCATGGGAATCTAAGAAAAATTTGATCTTTGTTGCAATAGGTGTCTGAGAGGACTGAAAACGGTGCCATAATTATGCTCTAACCCAGTAGATGGATCGACTGAGAAAGTGGAGTGTTCTTTCTATATTTTGCATTAATTTTAGGTCGTTTTGGATCGATCATGAAGATCAGATTGCACAACAAAATAGATCACCTTCATTTTTTGGTTCATGAATCAGCGGGGGGTTAGAGAGTCAACCTAGTTTCACAAGCCAACTAGGCCACGCGGCCAATCGCTTCTTTTCATTCTGCCACCTAGGAAGTCCTTTGTGGTTGACCTCCTTTTATTGAACTAATCACACCACCCTTCAAACTGTTAGATCATTAACTGTAGGGATCACACTAACTGCCAGCCATCAACTGCCAACTTTAGCCGAGCCAACGAGACACGTGTCAACAATGCACTATGTCGCCATAGTATCTGTCATGCAACTTTAGAAGGCAAGATAGCATCAACCATCAATTTTCCTTAAATTTGACAATCGTGGAGACTCGTCGTACCACTATACTATTCTTACCCTGGGCCCATCATTTCTCATGCCACCTCAACAACCACACCACACTTGAATGACACCTGGTAGTACCTGACTGACGTACCCTAGTGAGACCTAGCCCCACTAATCCATGTGGTGAAAGGGCACTATGTTTCCATTGTAAAGATCATGAAACTTCACCATGGCGACATGGCACCTTCTGTCAATTTTCCTTGATCTGATGGCAAGCAATAGATACTACTCCTCAGTGCATCGATCAATAGAAGCCAGCCACATATTGCTATTTGTATTTCCTGCACCTTCAACCCTGGACACATGTCCTCCAAGCACCATGTTGCTAACATAAAACTCGTGCGACTTATCCATAGCGCGATGGTGCCTACCATTGATTTTTGCAGATCTGACAGTGGAGAAGTTAACCTTTTCTTGCACTAGCAACATTGAAGATTTGGTCCATGCAATGACTATATTCTGACCTAGCATATGTGGTTGTTCCCCATTGGACTAATGAAGCACCACCTTGGTCTAACAAGGAACCAACCTTGAGGGTTCATACTACTTTGACCCTATTGAGGGACATGTGGCGCTCAGGCGCTATGTCATTGTTGTAAATCTCACGCAACTTTTCCATAGCACGGTAGCGCCCATCGTAGATCAATTTCAATCTGATGATTAGAACAACCTTGTACTCTACACATCCTTCCCTTTGAAAATCGCTGGGCCCATGAACCACATATGCTCTTACTCATACACTTGGCACCTCCTTATTGGCCTATGAACCACATATTTGCCCAACCCACCACAAACATTTTCCAGTGATGTAACCTACCCGTCGTGAAACTTTCTTCGTTGGGCGCTATGTCACTATGAAGATTTTTTGATCAACACACAATAGTGACATAGCGCCCATGGTATCGAGGAACTTTTTGACCCACCATGAAACCTTTTCTGACCTGCCAAAGAGTCTTGGACATTCTGCAAACTAGACCCACCGGACACATGTCATCAGGGCGCCATGTATCGAATGTAAATCTCGTGCAGCTCCCAATGGTGAGATAGCGCCAACCGTAGATCTTCATTAGATCTGATGATTACTAACTTGCGAGCCACAAAATATATCATAAGGCTTGGCATTAAAATAGTATTATCTTTGGGAATTAGCCGTTGGATGAGCCAAATTTTTGATATTTGAATCTTTGGCAGGTGAAAAAATGATAACATTTCTAGCGACTCACAGGGGGCATGAGCCTACTTGATGCATGACCAGTACCTGTAAATAATCCATTAGGCCATGGAGTCAAAAAATTATGAATCTGAGAACTACAAAACACTAACCTCTCTGTGAGGAGATCAAATGTTGAAAACCCTAGCTCTGCAACTGCAACTGGAAACAAAACTTCCTCTGCAATCTGAGACACCTCAAAATCTACTACCTCACAGGGAGGCGGTTGTGCCCGCGTAGTCCTTGAAAAGTAGGAAACAACAGAAAGAAACTAAACTACTTATGTACATGGATTCTCAAAATTTTAGAAATAGGGCTTTAGATAGATCCCACTGACTGGAATGGGAAAAATCTCTCCATTAGGTCGGCTTAGCTGCAATGTGTTAGCCTATTTGCAACTGGCAATTAGATAGGGGCCACTCCATAGTGCATCAAATTTGGAATATCTTCCTGGTTTTTCCCTATCTGCATCCCACTTTAGAAATAAATCTCCTTCTCTGAAGGTTCTAACCCTAGTTTCCTTATCAAAACTCCTTTTCATCTGCTGCTAATGTATCTCTAGGGTTTGCATAGCCTTATTTCTCTTTTCTTCTAGTTTAATCAGCTCTGCCATTCTTATTCTCATGGCCTTATCTTCAACTAATTCCAGCTGATGAGCTAATTCCAAGGACGGGAAATCCAATGAAATCGGGAGTCTGGCTTCCCTACCATATACTAGCACAAAAGGTGAATTCCCAATAGATCTCTTGGGTGTTATCCTATCAGCCCACAAGGCAATTCTTAATTTCTTATGCTAGACCCTCTGATTGTCTTCTATTATCCTCTTCATATTTTGATCATATTCTTCTTGGAAGACTTAGCCAAACAATTACCCTAGGGATAGTAATTTGATGATGTGCTCAGGTAGATATTGTGACTCATTTCCCATGCGCAAATCTGGGTTCCAACAAAAGACTTAGCATTTTCTGAGATGATAGTAGAAGGAGCATCAAATCTAGATACAATTCGATCGAGGAATTCAATCACTGATGGTTCTGTGGCATCCTTCAAGGTAACTACCTCTATCCACCTAGTGAAATAATCAGTAGCAGCCAAAATCCATTTATGACCTACACTAGATGGAGGATTCATGAGGCCTATAAAATCCAACCCCCACTGGGTAAAGGGCTGATCCACCTGAATAAGACGAAGGGGGAGAGCTCAAGCCTCTGTTTGCCTGAGAAGAAAGCACATTTCTCACATTTTCTCACATATCCATGACAATCATGGAACAGAGATGACCAATAATAACCAGCCCTCATGATCTTCATAGCAGTTGTTCTTGCAAAGAAATGGCCACCATCAGGGCCATCATGAAGTTCCTTAATCATCCTATCAGCCTGATCCTCGTCAATGCATCTCAAAAGGGTCCCATTAAAATCCCTCCTGAATAGGATACCATCAATTATAGCATAGGGAATGGACTGCAGCCTATATTGTCTTCTTTTAGCTCTATCCAATCCCTGAGGGTATCCATTCCTTGATAAGAAGCTCTTCATATCATTTATCCAGCTCCTTGGACCATTAGCATTTTTTACCTCCCGCTACTCTATTATTACCATAGCAGCCTCTTCATCTAAATTCTTTCCTAATAACATTTCCTTGCACAATCCTCTCCCTCTTACTAGCTTGTTAATATGAATGTCAACATCATACTCCATTACCTTAGTGATCCATCCAACTCTCTTTTCACTGATATCTTTTCTTAACAAGAAGTCTTTTACACTGGCATGGGGCACCAACAAATGGATCCTATTGTGGGATAAGAGGTGCTTGAATTTATTCAAGGCTCTGATGACTGCAAGGGCCTGCTTCTCAATAAAGATGTACTTATCTTCATATTCCTTAAGCCCTTCACTAAAGAAGGCTATGGGCTGCCCCTCATCCTTGTCAGTTGTTTGAGTCAAGACGACAGAGATACTTGACTCACCACCTAAAGTTTAGAGGATGAAATCTTTCTCAAAATTTTGGTTTATGAGAGTAGGGGCTGAGGCTATGGCTGCCTTGATCTCATCAAAACTCTCCTTCCCTTCCTTGGTCGATGAGAAGACCATACCTTTCTTCAGCATAGTTGTAAGAGGTTTCACCATGGTAGCAAGATTAGGAATAAACCTTCTTACAAAATTTATTCTACCAAGGAAACTTTGCAGCCCCTTCTTGTGTTTAGGAAGAGGAAGGGCAAGTGTTGCCTTTGTTCTTTCTAGATCAATGGTTAGCCCATCCTTAGATACAATGTGTCCCAATAATTTTCCTTGGCTTGTAGCAAAGACACACTTGGCTGGGTTAAGGGAAACCCCAAACTCTCTACATCTTAGAAATACCTGTCTTAGATGATCAAAATGATCTTCTACATTTTTTGAATATACAGTTATATCATCAAGGTATACTAAGACAAACTTGTCAATTAATTTTTTGAAGGCCATCTCCATTGCCTTCTAAAATGTGGCACCTGCATTTGTTAGTCCAACTGGCATCTTGCAATAAGCATAGGTGCCCCATTTAGTAGTAAATGTTTTCTTATGTCTGTCAGATTCTTTAACCAACACTTGATTATAACTAGAGAATCCATCAAGAAAAGATAATCTCCTTGAACCACTAACCTTGGACAGAATCTGCTCCATGGAAGGGAGAGGATGGTGATCTTTAAGAGAAGCCTGATTAAGATCCTTAAAGTCCACACAAAATCTGATTTCTCCATTCTTCTTCCTTACAGGGACAAGTTTAGCTACCCATGATGAGTGTTTGATAGGAAATATTATATTAGCCTCTATCAACTTGGATAGTTCTTTTCTCATTAGAGGCTCAATCTTAGGATTCACTGGCCTCTATTTTTGCCTTACTGGTTTGGCCTTATCAATTAAATCTATGGTATGCTGAAACAAACTAGGGTCACATCCTTTTAAATCATCATATGTCCAAGAAAATACATCATTAAATTCTTGACATAACTGAATGAAGTTTTCTTGCTCAATTTCAGAACATACCTTCTCCATATTCAAAGATTTTCCATTAGCAATTGTAACTGGGGCATGATCATCCTTTTATATAGCTAGATTCATTCCTTTGCCTCTTGTTTTATCATCAAGATTAAAGACACTCTCCAAGGTAATGAGACCTTTGGGCAACTTGTTAGAACTGAGATAATTGATTTGATCACCATACTGATCTTGCAATCTTGACTGGTTTCTATCTGAGAATTCTACCTCATTCTGCAAGAAACTCACAATTTGCTCATTAGAATCAAACACCTGCCAATGGGTGTCATTGCCAGGGATAGCAGGACTCATTACCACCTTTATTTGTTGCTTCTTTTCTTTCTCAAGATTCCTTGGTACATCATAAGCTGCACCCACTTCTGTAAGTCTATCAACATGTCTATTTTCTTTCCTAGGAATGTTCTGAATATTAAATGCATTGAAGGCCTCAAGCAAATCCCAGACTTTATGTTTGTAAGACTTGAGCAGGCCATTATTGGTGATATTCTAGTTTCTCACTTGGTTAACTACTAACTCACTATCCCCATATACTTTCAAAGCTTGAATTCCTCTCTTTTGGGCAAGTAAGAGACCTTGAATCAAGGATTCATACTCGGCCACATTATTGGTGCAACTGAATTGGAGCCTAAAGGAGAAGTAGTATCTTATTTGTGCAGGAGAGATCAACATAACACCAGCCCCTGATCCATTTCTATTCCTTGAGCCATCAAAGTACATACTCCATGTTCCTTTCAATCATCATTAGTCCCAATAAGATCAGGAACTTGAGCATCTTTCTCTATTATGCAATATGTACTAAGGCCTATCTTAAGAGTCTCTGACATAGGCTCAAACTGATATGCATTTTCCCACTCATCCA
This sequence comes from Cupressus sempervirens, assembly GCA_028749045.1. Classification (NCBI taxonomy): domain Eukaryota; kingdom Viridiplantae; phylum Streptophyta; class Pinopsida; order Cupressales; family Cupressaceae; genus Cupressus; species Cupressus sempervirens. The sequence continues at coordinate 160,362,514 of CM053793.1, read as the reverse complement.
AGAAGAAATCAGGAATCTCTGCTATGGAAGTGGTAGGCTCATTTACTATGTCATTTTCATCCATCTCTAGAATAGGGAAATTCATGTTGATCAGGTTGGGGTTGTAAGATTCAGTGTGATGAAGGGCTTGAGGTTCTGCTTTGATCGAGGCATTGGCTCCATATCTGGTCTTAAATGACATATATGACCAATCAGCAGATTTGAATCCACCTATTTGAGTAGTGAAGTCTCTTGAGAGACATTTAACAAAATAGGGCTTGACTTCAGCAATAGATATGTCTTGAATCATAGTGCAACCAGGGCATGCATGTAGGGCCATCTCCACATTCTTAAGGATACCTACAGTTTTGATAGTACTACCATCTAATTGTAACACATCCCTAACAATGGCCTCTTATTTCAATCCTAAAGCATCAGCAACACACCTAGGCATTACTAAGCTGCTAGCCCCTAAATCTATCATGCAATTGTGGACTAATTTGCCCCCTATAATCAGAGAAACATAGAATGGAGGAGATCTAACCTTTTTATTTGTCTCCACATCCCCTGTTGGTTGTACTAGACTTGTGGCACTCTCCATGGTAGATGGCTGATCCTTGGGTTCAATCTTCTCTAATTCTTGTTGTAGCATCCTCTTCTGCATTGGTATGGTAGCAATAGCATCCCACATAGAAATATTCACATTGGTCTTCTTCATTTTCTCTACCACACTGAACGGTGTATTGGAAACTTTGGTAGAAACTTTGGGAGCTACACTTATAAGAGGTTGAGATGGGGCAACATAAGGATCACTTGCATCTTTCTTTCTAGAATCTTGCTTTTGCTGTTGTGAAGTACTTGTTTGTTCATTTGCTACATGTATATGAGGTGTAGCAGTTGAAGTTGAGGCCTGCATAGGAGAAGGAGGGGCAACATGTTCTATAGCTCTCCTTTCACTTCTAGTGTTATGAGCAACAGAATCCTGGTTTACATTACAATTCTCCCCAATCTGATGATTCATGAAAGAGAAATCATCACGTCCTTGTATATGTGAGGCCTCCTTGGGATGATCCTCCTTGTATGACTGCTTTACTGCAGGTTCTTGGTCAGTCATGGCCAAATAAGATTCTGCCTTCTGGCACATGCAATAGGTATAAGAATAGTTGTAGGAAGGATAGAAATCTTGATCTTGGGCCAAGTTATTTTGAGGGACTATAGCTCTGTTCCAATTTGAGCTTGAAGCAGAAGCATGACTATTTTTCCTACCCTGATCAAAAGAGCTATTCCATTGATTAGGAGGCCTACCATCATTTGGAGCTTGATATTGCAATAGGAGAGGCTTGCCACCTTGAGCTTGCTATCTTTCTAAGGCCACCACCTTGTTACTCATTTTTTGTATTATAGAAAAACTATCCTCTAATCTCTTCCCTTGGTTCTTCAACTCCCTCCCCTGCTCTTCCAATTTTTTATCTAGCGTCTTCTCTCTTTTATCTGTATTCAGCACTAGACCTTGGAGCATCTCTTTGAGTTCATCTATCCCATTTGAGGATGTGGAAGCTTGAGGGACCAGAGTAAGGGCTTGTGATGTAGAAGTTGTAGGAAGAGGGGCTATTGCTGGTTAGTGGTTGGGAACATCAAGAAAGAAAGGCATAGGGGGGCTTGGAGCCAACTTTCCTCCATGTATCAGGATGTTCTCAGCTTTTATGGCTATCTCATAAGCATTAGGCAAGGTATCTCCTCCCATAGTTTGGATTGTAGTGGCAATATCACTATTGAAGGCTCTAAGGTAATGCAAGAAGGCATTACCAGGGGTAAATTTCACTGTAGTAGGTATTCTATCCCATGTCTTTTAAAATCTATAGTTAAAATCAGTCATACATTCATGGGGGGCCGTTTTAATAGTAGTCAGCTGCTCTAAAAGTGACAAATGGTCACTTCTATCCTCAAAACATTTGCACAATCCTACTCCTAGTCCATCCCAATCAGTTATAGAACCATGAACTAAGCCGCTATACAACTGTAATGCTTTTCCTTTTAAAGATGAGGCTAGAAGTTTGACAGCAACATCATCCTCTGTGATGCCATGAATATTATAGACATTTGCTACTTCTTGGATATGCTCTAAAGGGGAGATGGAAGTTTCACCAGTAAAATTAGGTATACTTTTTAGTGCAGATACTGGTATATCATGTCTTTGGGCTAACAATAGAGGACTTCCACCATTAAAGGTGGCAAAAGCATGAACTCTTGGCTGTGCCATGTAAACAAGTGTTCTATTGATGAGTGTTGATGGCAATCTAGGCTGAGTTCGAACAGTAGGAGGAGTAGAGACAGATCTTACAAGTATATTAACTATTATTACACCCCTAATTGGTGATAATTAAGTTCTAGTCCTCCTCCTTCTAGGATTTGAAAGAGAAAGCTCTTGATATTGAAATTTACCTCTAGAAGACACCCTTGTTTCAGCTCTGGGCATGAATCACTAAAACTTTGGCCTGGAACCAGATTTGTTGATGTTTACAGTCGCCAAGTACTTTGAAGGATCAGCCTCTTGAAGGCTCAAATACTGAAGCCAACACTACCTCTTCAGCATTAATCTCTAAACTCTTTATTCTTGACACCAATAGACTTTAAATTATTTTTGAAAAGAGTCTCACCAGGCATGCCAAAAACTATTGTCACTTAGGTTTGCACCCTTATCCAAGGCCTATGAGCGAGGACAACCTAGTGAAACATGGAAACAACCTCCAAGTTGTGGGACTTGAACTACGAGGTTGAGTCTTCAGAGAAGGTCGGCTTCCTGTTACTATCAGGGCGCACCTATCTACTCTTGGAGAGGAAAAGGGAGAAGGAGAGCACAAAAGCAAATCTACCTAGTCTAATCTAAGGAGTTGATGCACCAAAATAGAGTGTTCTGACCAATTCTCTGCCCATGCATGCACTACTGAACCAGAATGAAACTAAGTATATTACACATCCAGACTTGCTTTAATCAAATAACCACATACAGATCAAAAAACCAAGATGAATGACACAAGGAAGAAATTCACTTATATATCATTCACAGGCCAGCAGAGATACAGTCATGTGAGTTATAGATTTCCACAAAAAAATGGCATAGTCAAAGAATTCTTGCACTTAATACCAATGGCTGAAGGAGATAAATAGAGAATTAGATAGTTCAGAGGCACAGGGGAGTTCACACTAGAATTGCAGAGCAAAAGTAGAGGAAAATTAGAGAGAAGGTCCCCTACAAAAACTACAAAATCTACCTTTATAGTTCAAGCATAACTGAGATCTTTTGCTATTGAAGTGACTCTGCAGCTACCTGCCATTAAGTCTTGCGGAGGACAATCATGGGAATCTGAGAAAAATTTGATCTTTGTTGCTACAAGTGTTTGAGAGGACTAAAAATGGTGTCATAACTGCACTCTAACCCGATAGATGGATCGACTGAGATGGTGGAGTGTTCTTCCTATATTTTGCATTCATTTCTGGTGGTTTTGGATCGATCATGAAGATCAGATCACACAACAAAATAGATCACCTTCATTTTTTGGTTCATGAATCAGTAGGGGGTCAGAGAGTCAACCTAGTTTCACAAGCCAACTAGGCCACGCGGCCAATTGCTTCTTTTTGTTCTGTCACCTGGGAAGTCCTCTGTGGTTGACCTCCTTTTATTGAACAAACTATGCCACCTTTCAAACTATTATCGTTAACTATAGCGATCACACTAACTGCCAGCCGTGAACCACCAACTTTAGCCGAGCCAACGAGACATGTGTCAACAAGGCGCTATGTCACCGTGGTATCTGTCATGCAACTTTGGAAGGCGAGATAGCGCCGATCATCGATCTACCTTAAATATGACGATCGTGGAGACTCGTCATACCACTATACTGTTCTTACCCTGGGCCCATCATTTCTGGCGCTACCTCAACAATCGCACCACACTCAAATGACACCTAGCAGTACCTGACTGACATACCCTAGCGAGAGCTAGCCCTGCTGATCCATGTGGAAAAAGGGCACTATGTCACCATGGTAAAGATCATGCAACTTCACCATGGCGACATGGCACCTTCCATCAATTTTCCTTGATATATCGACAAGCAATAGATACTACTCCTTAGTGCATCGATCAATAGAAACCAGCCACGTATCACAGTCTGTATTTCCTGCACCTCCAACCCTGGACCCATGAGGACACTTGTCCTCCAAGCACCATGTCGCTAACATAAAACTCATGTGGCTTATCCATAGTGCAATGGAACCTGCCATTAATTTTTACAGATCTGATGGTGGAGAAGTTAACCTTTTCTTGCATTGGTGACGTTGAAGATCTGGTCCCATGTGTTGACTGTATTCTGACCTGGCATACGTGGCTATTCCCCATTGGACTAATGAAGCACTACCTTGGTTTGACAAGGCACCAACCTGGAGGGTCTGTACTACTTTGACCCTACTAAGGGACATGTGGCACCCAGGTGCTATGTCACTATTGCAAATCTCATGCAGCTTTTCCATAGTGCGATAGCGCCCATTGTAGATCAATTTCAATCTAACAATCAGAACCACCTTGTACTCTGCACATCCTTCCCTCTAAAAATTGATGGGCCTATAAACCACATATGCTCTGACTCATACACTTGGCACCTCCCTATTGGCCTATGAACCACATATTCGCCCAACCTACCACAAACATTTTTTGGTGACGTAACCTACCCGCCGTGAAACTTTCTTTGTTGGGCGCTATGTCGCTATGAAGATTTTTCGGCCAACACATGATAGCAACATAGCGCCCACGGTACCATGGAACTTTTGGACCCGTCGTGAAACCTTTTCCGACCTGCCAAAGATTCTTGGATGACCTACAAACTAGACCCACCGGGCACGCGTCATCAGGGCTCCATGTCGCGAATGTAAATCTCATGCAGCTTTCAATGGCGAGATAGCACCAACCAGAGATCTTCATCGGATTTGACGATTATGAACTTGCGGGCCGCAAAATATATCATAAGGCTTGGCATTAAAATAATATTATCTTTGGGAATTAGTTTTTGGATGAGTCGAGAATTTGAAATTTGAATCTTTGGCAGGTGAAAAAATGATAACAGGAACATGACCATATTCTTGATAGTAGTGACAACTTTTCCTAGTATTGTAATCCCAATTGTAGTGGTGTGCATAGTTGTTTCTCCTTGCAAGCTGATTGGATGTCCACATAGGCTTTGATCTACACTCAAAAAATCTATGTCCATAATTTTTTTAGTTGTAGCAGTAACCTTCAAATCTTGGTGTCCTCATGGTTTTGGTTATGTAGTCTTGTGTTAAGTGTCCATGAATGTTACACTTGTGATAATAACTTTTGCTTTTGGATGTGTCTTGCTGATTGGTCTTTCTACTCCTGCAAACATTAGAAGTGTCCACCTTTTTATTATAGAAATGACAAGTGGGTTTAGTGTTCTTACCTATGTTGTTCCTTTCTGCTATAGTCTTGGATGATTCTCCTTGTTCAATGCTAGTCTAACCAAGTCTTGTAGTATTATTACTAGTCCTTGGTGATTTAAGTAATTATTCAAAGTACTTGATAGCCTCATTTGGTTTGTTGTAGCCTTGTTCTATCTCCTTTTCTCTCTTCAATTAATTTTGCAATTGCTCATTCTGCATCTTCAAGGTGGAGATCTCAATATCCTTCATGTTTACCTCATAATGAGCATTCATTATTTGGCTTAAGGTGTCCAGCTACATGTTTGAGATCTATTCAAACTCAACTATCTTATCCTCTAATCTATTTTCAAGGTTTCTTTTGTCATCCTCAAGCATGTCTCTATCCACAATAGTTCTCTTCTTTTGTTTAGTTATTTCACATAGCACTACGACTTGTGATTCTTGTTTCATTTTAAGATATCTTATCTCTTCTGCTTGAGCTCTATTTTTCTCCATCAACTCTGCTATTGCTGCATCAAATTCCTTGGAATCTCCATTGGAAAAAACTTGTGTGGTGTCAATCTCCTTGTAGTTTATATCATTCTCAACTATGGCTATCTCCTTTCTTCTTTTCTAGGATTTTCTGAGTTCCTCCTTGGCTTCCTCTACCTTGTGTAGAGAAAAATGCACATCAATCACTTGATTGTCAATAATCTTCCCAAGTTTGAAGACTTCCATCTTCTAATGTTTTTCTCCAAGTTGTTAGGCTTCTCCTAGTGAGAACTAGAGCTTTGATACCAATTGCTTGAATATTCAAATGGGAAGAGTACTTCTAAGAGGTGGGTGAATCAGAAGTAACTAGTTATTTTATCCTTTTATACCCTGATTAACAGATAACTGAAAGTAAAGTACATGCATGTAAACATATAAGAAAACATGAAATGAAAGAATGCATCAACACATGAGAGAAGAGATTTGGTAACCCAAAAACCCTCTAGGAATAAGAAGGTAAACCTGGGGTGGGGATGACACCCACAAAAATTACTGCAGCAATATGTTCAACCACTTCTAATAGTCTGCTTTGTGAAAGGCCTGCCCTATTAAAGGCTTTACACTATTTCAATAGTGACCTGGTTAGAGGATTCACAAACACTTTGCATGAAGTGTCACCCTGTTAAAGGATTTCCAATAGGTTGTTAAACCCACCTAATACATAGGATTTTCAATCACCTTCGCCAAAGGTTATCCTACCTAGTTGTTAACCTAACCTATAAATATAGAATTTTAGCATCTAATACAATGATGAAAAAGTATTAGAACATTTGACTTGATAGAATGCAATCTTCAATAGCTAGGTTCAGGTATTAGATCTACTCTTCCTTTTCTAATCCTTTCTTGATCTAATCTCTGTATGTGTCCCCTATTCTATTTTGATTAACTAGATATGAAACCGTTGTAGTGTTCCTCTAAGTCTTTCCTTCTTCACACTAAAATTTTTCTATAATCTCCTCATACTCTATTCTTATCCATATACCTAATGGACCTTTTGACCTCCTTTTAAAGATTGTGAAGACTTAGGTTTAGGTATGGATCTATGATCCATATTGAATCTCAAATTTTGGCTCATACCTTGCATTTTTCTCATTGGTTCCATGCCTTCTTGATTTTTCGGATTGGTTGCATGTAGATCACATAGGAAATGTAAATGATTCATCCTTATTCTTTTTCTCCTTCGAAATCTCTCTAAGTTGGCTCCAAAAATGGTTTACATTTGAGTTTTTGAGTGCACAAACTCATATGTTGATTCTGTGCTACTTGACACATAAATGTTCTTGTATTTCTCAACACATATTACATTCTTGGATTTCTTAGCACTTGTTACACTCTATGTTTCTCAGCACATGTATACTTCTTGGCATCTATTACTTGCTCAACACTTGTTAAGATTTTGACTCGACAACTACTATGACTTACTTCACATACATAGTGTACTTGGCATATATGGTGGAATTGGTTAAGTGTGCTGACACTCGAATGTCAAGAACCTTCTAAGAACAATGGATATCATTCACCAACCAAATACAATGACATTAAATATAGACCTAAAATTAAAATTTGAAGGTATTTGTCAAATTCAAATGGACATTTTATTTTTTTGTTTGTGTGATTGCACATAAATGTTATCAATCAAGTAGGTTTAATACTGTACCTTTATAGCAGTGGATTTGGGCTACAAAATTGTGAAAAAGGATCATTACTATGATCTTGTTGAGCTACAACTTCACAAACTTATAAATAATTTAGAGGTAGTAAGGAAAGAGAAGAGTACCTCTTGTAATTTTTTGTCTTTATTAGTTTGTATATTCATCTATGTGAAAAATTGTTTTCCTATCATTAGAACAATTTCTCAAGACATAAACTGAACAACTATGGAGTAGATTAGTGATTTAATAAGTAGGTTGCGAGAAAAATTTGAAGCAATAATGTATTATTAATTTGAAGAATTCAAAGTAGAGATGAGAAACATAATGAGGATTCCTAAGTCAGTTATAGATAGGTACTATGATGAAGTTTATTTTATTAAAGACACAAATTTTGTGTATGCTTGAAAATAATTTTGTCAAGTGTACCATTGCTAAGGCCAATGCCCTGTGAAGTAAATGTAGATGAGGTCACTACCATAGTTATTGGACTTTTAGTAGAAGATATGGATGAAAATGTTGAACAATTTGGCACATATAAAAATGTAGTTGTTGAGCTAACTATGGAAACTAGCACCTTTAAAGAACGAAAGAAAAGAAAAAGGAAGGACATAATGAAGAGGGAGAAGAGTCTAGATATCCTATACATGAAAAGAAAGCAAAAGGGAAAGAAATTGTTATTGTATTGCATAGGGATACCAAGAAAAAAAGGGTTTTTATTATTAAGCCTAAGCTAAAGGTTAACTTGAAGAAGGACATGCAAGAAATAGTGACACCTCGAAAGGCAAAGGGAAAGATGATTATCGCTAGGAAAAAGAATCTCAACCCACTTTTGTAAAAGGTAGAGGAAGTCCATCAAAGAAAAGGAAACTAATTGAAAAAAAAAATGCATCCAACACAAGGAATGTCAAAGAGAAAATTGAGTGTAGCACAAGAGGAGTAAGATAATGAAAAGATTGAGTCTGATGAATGCAACAAACTTCAAATAGTGAAGAGGCTCCCTCCAATGACTATGGATTAGGTATGTAAAAATTTAGGGTAATATGAAAGTGTAATGGGACTCAAACATATTAATTATGATTATTTTAATAGTGTTGAACAAGATAAACTTGAAGGAGCTTCGATTGACATGATGATCAATTTTAGATGCACACCCCTAGAATTGGGAGCTACATTTCTAGTGGGATTATATGATCAAGTAGATGTAGAGTGAAAGTGGTCATTGTCCATTGAGAAACAAATAAGAGATACAACACTGGTACCAGATATGCCATATTTGGGGAAGACTCATATGTTTATAGCCCTTAAATATTTTTTAAATAAGTTTATGCTGACAGATAGGGCATATAATATTTTAAAAAATAAATGTTGTCAAGTTGAGCAAGATAGTATTCAGATATTGAAAGAATGATTTGGGTTGCTTACTCCATATGTGGAAGTGAAAGAAGGTTGGGACATATTATGATTTGAAGATGACTACAAGAAATAAATGGCCAATTTGCCTAAGGAGATTCAACAACTTGTCAATTGGAATGAATAGAAAGAGAGTGTTACAATAGAAGACAACAGCCACACTCCTCCACCTAATCCATGATGATAGATTCAAGAAAACTTACTAACCCAAATTTTATTACAAATTGTAGGTTATCCAAAGCTTCAAAGCACAAAGAATGAAGATACTAATGTGGCATTAGTTAAAATGGTTACAAGTGCCAAAAATCTTGGTAAGGCCTTAATTGTATATACACCATTTACTTGTATGCCTATTTTACAAAAGGAGAAATTTTTTGAAAAAGACACATGCACTAAATTGGTAGAAGAAAAAAAAATAGAAAGAGAAAGAGGTTACTCAAGATTTTATTCACTTTTTGAGTACAAAGGCTACATAACATATAACAATGACACCTATGCAACTAGTGCTTTACACACGACTATAGTAGCCAAGATCAAGATCAAGTGAAAAGGGGAAACAACAACAATTTTCACTACTAAGTGATATACCTTCATGATCTCAAGATGTGACTTATTCAAGTAAGGATGATGAGTTAGTGTGCCTTGATGTAGTAATCATGTTACCTATGTATGATTTGAAAAATCTTACGTGCTTGAGAAAATGCAAGAGCTACAAACCTTATTGAGTCATAATGGAAAACAAGAACAAATGAGAAGAGAGTAGAAGAGAAGGTAGGTATTACATACTACAAATGATATTATTTTAGATGCATTTGGTATCATAGATTTAAATAACTAGCATACAATTTGGGATCAGTTAGTCTACTTAGTTGATAAGAGTTAGACATAAGACATAGAGACCAATGATAAATTAGTACAATGATTGGAAAGAAGGGTGGACCATAAATTTCTAGAGAAAGTCTCACAAGAACTTGAACATAGACAAGTTGAGCTTTCTACATTAGTCAAGAAAATGGCAAAAAATATGTAGACTATTAATTCACTATATTTGAAATTGTGTGATATTGATTTTTTAAAATAGATATCTAGACCTAAGTGGAAGTATAATTTTATTGGTTAAGAATGAAAGTTCAAGATCATCCTCATATAATGGATTGACATTTATTCAAAAGAGGTTAGACAAGCTCATTGCAAAACACACAGAAATTAAGTATAAGTTGACATTGGTTCAACTTTTTGTACTAGAATGCATAAAGATTATTTTAAAGGTAGTTTCTATTGGTAGAAACATTTTGAAAAATGATACACATTCTTCACATATATGAGGATTCATTGATCTATATTTCAAGCTAGAAATTCATTTTCAAATTTTGGATCAAGTTAATGGGTGATGGAATAAAGGCTATGCCCATATTGTGACAAGTCATCATAATTTCTTTGATAAGTATCAATTAGCTCGAGTAGCCCCAATGTTCATCGGTGACAAGAAAGAGGGGGATAGAATATGATTAGAATAAGAAAGGAGATATAAGGGAATAAGACAAAGGGAAATAAGCAATGAGAAATGGGAAGATCAAAGATCATGCATCAGATATTATATTTCACATGTTCAAATTAAGGTATCAGGGGGAGTACTCATTCTTGAAGGAAATGATTATTCATGACACAATGTTTTTTATAATAATGTCAAGGAGATTTTTCATCTTTAAGACTATGTTGTAGACTAGTTTACAACACTCGGTCATTTACAAGGAAGGCTTTCATACTAATCAGTGTGACCATGTTATCTAGTAAAGCCCAATCATATGAATCTTATGTTCAGCATAATAATGATTGTTAAGTATTCAATTACGACCATTCACATGTACACACTAAGAAATATAGTTGAGATAAAGCACATTGATGAGTTATTGATCTTCAAGAAAGAAGGTATACAAAAGATGAGCCACAACATAAAGAAGTCTATATGAATGAGCATTAGAGCATTGAGGTGCCAAGAAATTCAGTTTTGACATATAAGTTTGTAATGGCACAAACACATATGTAAAAAAAGTTTGGATGACTTTTATATGACATTTAGTATTTGTAGATCCAACTAAGAAGGTGATCGCAAATTAGTTCAAGAGGTAATGATACAAAGGTGTGTAATTAAAGAAATAAAAAAAATAGATAAAAATGATAGAAGACAATGAATTGTAAACCTTCGATCAAGATCTAAAACCTCCATAAAACATATATTTAAGGAGGATTATAACTCTAGATATAGTGTGAGTAAGAAAGAGAGAGGAGGTATATCTATACATGCATGTCAAGAGGTAAAGATTAATCTTGAAAGAAGATTGAATAGAGAAAAAATATAGAACTGAAGGACTAAATACATTTATTAGATTTGGAGATTAGATTGGAGATATAGCAAAGAGGAAACCCAAGATCATCTTGCTGAGAAAATTGAGGGTCAAGTATTGAATTGGTTGTTGTTTATTGAGATTGGGTGAATCTCTTAATAGTATGATTTTAATTGACCTATGTAGGCCTCCTAAAGGAATGGCATAGGCTTGGTCCCACCAAGCCTATGCCTTTATGAACCAATTTTTTACTAAGGCATTTAATCGATAATTTCAGGGATTGTTGTAATTTTTATATGGTCGTCACTATTGAATTTTTTGACAAAACAAAAACCCATTATACATCTTACAACTTTGATTTCAAAAATTTAAATTTTATAATTTTATTAGTTCATTTGCTATTTTTCCATTATTTATTAATCAAAAGTATCTCTTAAACATTAAATAGTGACATTCACTAAAACTTTAATAACTTTTTAAATTTTTCATAGTTATCAATCCTCACATGGTTCTTTTCAAGCTTTAAAAAAATTTTAAAAATTAATTTTTGATTAAATTATGGCATCTATTAATCATCTTAGAAATTAGCTTAATCATCAATTAAAAATTAATAATAATAAAATATTCATTAAAATATTCAAGAAAAATTTTCTTGTCAGTCTTTGGTGTGTCAGGTATCAATGTTTAAAAGGATTCACAAAAAAAAAAAAAAAATTGTTTCAAATTATGGCGTTTGTACACGAGCATGCTATGGTCCTAAAATAGGCATTTTCAAAATGTGGTTTTTAAAGATCCATACCAAAAAAAAAATTATCATATAGGTAAAAAATTAAATTCCATATTCAAAAAGAAGATCCCATGCACTAAAATTTGCATTCCTCTAGTTTTTATATATTTAATCTCTAAATGGCTCAAATTTTGCCATCAATTGACAATATATTTCAAAAATAGGAAAAACACTTCCTCTTTTTGGCCAAAAGTGAGACCCAACTTTGTGCACTAACCCAAATCTTTGGTACAAGATATCAACAACTAAATCATTTGAAGTGCTAGCTTAAATGGTGGTGTTAAGCTCTTCAATATCTTCCGTATAACATCATCATCCTCTTTGGTTCCTCCTTGTGATCTAATACCTATAGTAATTTCTTATATTTTTCCTACATATGTTCTTAGAGACTCATCTTCCATCATTTTAGCATCTTGAAATTCATAAATCAGACATTGTAGCCTCAATTTATTAGAATTTTCATCACTTTCAAAACTAATTTCCAAAGCTTTCCAAATAAAATCTGAAGTAACAAGTGAATTTACCTGTATTCAATTTCAGGAAGTGCAAATAATACTGCTTCTCTAGCACTCATGTCACACATGAAAAGATCTCTTTCTTCCTTACTATAAGTTTCCAAATCTTTTTTAGAAATGATTGTCTTTGATAATTTTGTCAAAATCTAATATTTTTTTCTTGCTAGAAGATTTTGACCCTATTAGGAGTTGTGCCAACCCTATTAGGACTTGTAGAAGACAGAAGGACCCATTGTCTAAACAGTTTCTAGGGAAAGCCCACTGAAATCACTATCCAATTGATCTCTCAACTATTCCTTGCTAAATAATTGTATGTAATATAATTTAAATTCTTTTCTTTGCCCTATCAATTAGACCAATCATTGTCAGACCTTGTACACTAGGTCACAAAACTTGGATCCAAGTATCAAATTTTAGATCACACAATAAAACATCGGCAATGAAGTTTCCTTCACTTTCACACTTTGTACTGCTGACAATCATCTACATTCATCCATACATCCATCATACATCATAAAGGAAAATTTCCTTCATTTATACCGAATCCATAAAATAATTCCCTGAGTTGGCTATTAGACCTCAATTAATTATTATAGGACCACATTAAGAACATATTACACTTAGCAATGACATTAATCTTCTACCTTGCAACTTGAATATCTTTCCATACATGTATCATTATAAAGAGTGAGATTAGTTGTGTCATCACCAACATGTCTTCTTCACATCTTTAACTTTAGCTTCTCAGAATAAAAAATCTGTTAAGAGATATAAAAAGTTTACTAGAACATGTCTATGCAAACTCTATCTTAGAACAGTCTTCACTCAAACTTGCATAACTTATACCAAACTTAATATCTTATGCTTTTGAGGTTAGCTACCTATACTAGATACTTAGTAGTATCTCCCTTTAACCTCACTACTACAAATACTCAATAATCATCTCATACCAAATTGATCTATCTACTATTCTTTTGTCAGATAACATAGAAAATTGTTATGTTGACATCAATGACAAAAACAATCATGAATGTAACATATGATCATGATAATAAACTAATCATGTTTCTAAAATACTCCCCCATAGGAATATCATCACCATTCATCCCTCCAACAAGACTCTCTATGAGAGAGAAATTGATACAAGAAAAATACAATGAGTCATTGAGTGCTCATTTTGCAATCCATAAGCCACTAGATTTTTCTCATAGATTCTACTATTGGCCAACAATGAGAAGAGATATAAAGACGTGTTTGATTTCATGCATCATTTCTCAACATTGTTTCAAATAGAGATTCAAAATTCATGAGTCATTTCTTGAGGACTCTTTGGAAAAAGCTAGGCACTCACCTTTCTTTACGGTGTGCTTATCACCCACAAATAGATGGGTAGACTGAAGTGGTTAATAGAAGCCTTGGGAAATTGCTTAGATTTTCCATGAGGGAATATTTCCAAACATGGGATCATATTCTTCCTCAAGCTAAATATGCCTACAATGATACTCAAAATAGATCTACTTGCAAGAGTCCTTTTGAAATAGTTTATGGGATATGCCCAAGGGGCATATTGGAGCATAGAGACTTGGGAAAGACTATAGATAAGAGTGGTTATGCTGAAGAGTTTTCCATGTCTATGAAGGATATTCATGATGTAGTAAATAAACCTTGATAGAGAGCACCCATAAAAAGAAGCAAAGAGTTGATAAGAAGAAAAGTTATTTACAATTAATGGAATGAAACCCTCATTTTCAATTATACATGTTGAACAATATAATTAGTTAGTGCCCAATACTAGTATGTGTTGAGAAGATAGTGTTGAGTCACTTAATCACCAAGAAAATCAAAACATGCTGAGTGATTTAGGTGCTGAGTAAAATAATGTATGCCAAGTCATTTAGCAGCCAAGTTACAACATTAAGGATATAGTGGATTCTGAGCATTAGAGCTTTCATGTGCTGAGTAAATTTTCATAGTTGTTTCTAATGACACAAATTCATATGTAAACCATTTTTAGGCTGAATTAAGTATTTTTTTACAAATTTAGATAAAAAGGATGGATGTATATTTGTCAATCCCTATGCATTGCATGAAACCAATTAGAAAAAGGGATGAATTAAGTGGAAAAATGGATGAATCACAATCATTGATTCCTACCTAACCCTAGTTTACCGATATTTTTATAATGAGAGAAAACCATAAAAAGTTTGAGAGCCTGATATGTATATGTGAGAGGAGAAGGAAGAATTCTAAGAGAAGAGAAAGAGCATTCATGGTGACTAGGGATGTTAGGGGGAACAAAGCAAACTAGTTAGAGGATAGAGAAGACATATCAAACTGGAAGGATCAAGTACACCTAAGGAAAGAGAGGATTTGATATCTAGTAGTGTAATGCTCACTAAAGGATTAATGTTGAAACATTCTAATAGGTGAATAAGTGAAAATCTCTTAACAGAGTAGTCTTACTAGGCTTTTAAAAATCCTTTAACAGGTTGCTTACTTTATTGTCAATTAAAGTCCTCTAACAAGGCACAATTTTAGCATGGCATTAAAATCCTTTAATAGGGTAAGATTTAACAATCTTTGTAAGCCTTTAATAGGGCATAGTTTTCATAGGGTCATAACCTTTAAAAAAAGATCGATAAAGAGACATTAGACATAGATAAGTACATATATACAAATAGATATGAAGTGAGAAAGATAAAGATATATGTCCATATAAATGAGCGATATAAATTGGGATAGAAAGATATAGAAAAAGAACAAAATAGATATAAATAGATTGGAAAATATTGTGGGATAAAGATATATATGTAGAGTTTTAGAGGTATATGAAAGGGAGTGGTGGAAAGTGATAGATTGATTGAAAAGGAGATTTTTATAGATACGTGTTAGTGAACAGATTTTTCTTTGAAGAAATGCATGCAAATCTGAACCTGAATGCCCAAGTGAAAGGACAAACTATCACCAATAGTTGGATAGGTTATCATGGAATTGATAACCTTCCTCTAAATTTTATCGGGTACAACTCCCCATATAAGATATTCAGTGAATCAAGTGTGGATGCTTTTAACCAGAAAGAACAAAAGGATATCAAACATCTACCCATAAATACAATGTAGATGCGAATACCTATACTACTACATAAAAAGAGAATAAAGAACAATATATGATGCAAAGTTCATTTGCTAGATGCTGCATTGCATGATAAAATGACAATATGTCTTCCGCTCTCTTGAGAGAATTAAAAATCAAAGCCATTAGAGATATTTTGAACTGATAATGTAATAAGAAAACAAAAATATTGGAATGTAATTAAGAGAAAATTGAAAATGGCTCAAGGTTCATTATCAGTGGAAGGAAAATACACCATAATCAAAGTTCTAATATAATTAGCATCTAGTCTCCCTTACCTAACTGTAAAAGATCATGAAATATCTTCTACACATCACAACCAAAATGCTATTTCAAGAAAGCCAAAAACTCCTTTCACCATATTACATCAACTAATCAAAATCTTATCTCTATCTCAGGCACACAGTTCAGAAAAAAGAAAAAGAAATAGCCCATGCTCTACATCTCACAACCTCTCAAGAAAATGAAATGATTTTACAAAATCTCCTCCCTACCTAGAGTCCAAAGTCTATAGTCTGGAAGAAGGAAGAATGAAAAAAACCCCTGTTTACTCTACCCTTGGCTTCTTTAACCTGTTCTTTCCTGTGGCCTTTCAGTTTATATAACTAAATCTTGCAATTATTCTTTTTATTTATCATTTGAAATCCTCTCCCTTTTACTTTGATACTCCCCCAAAGAATAAGCAAAGGTAACTCATAACTCCTACCACATGGTAATTCTTTATGGACACACATGCATACATTATTCTTGATTTACCATATTATCAGTAGAATACATTATATTGTAAGCAAAGATATCCTTATGATACTTCGCAAACATGTGGCATCTAAATGTCATGGTTGCAAGGTTTTAATAATCAAGATTGAGTATCAATATCTTATATATATATATTCTAGATACTCAAAATTATTTGTCTCATAATATAAGGAGAAGCAATGTA
Organism: Cupressus sempervirens; assembly: GCA_028749045.1. NCBI lineage: Eukaryota > Viridiplantae > Streptophyta > Pinopsida > Cupressales > Cupressaceae > Cupressus > Cupressus sempervirens. Next base: position 160,345,772 of record CM053793.1, on the reverse strand, counting down.
AGTATTATACTATAATATGTCTCTATATTTCCTAGATAATCAAGACCATCGATTGCAGATATTATAGTCAATACCTTGATGCAATTTAAAGTAGAAAGTCTTAGCCTCATCATGTTTAAAATCACCAAGCTGAGGATTCATGACAAGCATGGTGTTCTACTTATCAACCTTGAATGCATTATCTTCAAACATCAAAAGATGATCGGTCACCATAAAAGAACTCGAGTGTCTCCATTTTTCACCAAATGAAATAGCCTGTACATAGGGTTACATAGAGTAATGTTGTTTTGAATATAATAGAATACTTATGATGCCAGTCAGTATCAAACTATGCTCATAAAGGTATAGGTGCTAGTGAATCATGTAGGTTCTAGAGATCCAGTTGAAGTTGTGTCTGCTATCTGGAACCCATTAATGTCACTCAAAGGCATTTCCCTTTATTCTTTTTTTTAAAATCTGCATATGTTGGTTCAATCCAGTCATAGGTGCCTATTCTTTGCATGCCTGAGCTTATCCCATCTTTGTTTGTAGTAATCTTTATTAGCTGGGATCCATGTCAAGAGATGTTCAATTGGTTATTCTCTACAAATAAGAGAGCGCACAATTATATTGCTACTCACCATGTGTCATTATCTCGATGGATCCACTAATCATGGTAGGAATGATCAAGCCAATGAGTATGTTTGAAAACAAGGCACTATGTTATGAAGAACCTGCGTCTCTGCATTAGCCATTTTGAAGCATATTTTACTCTCTATGAAGGCATAGAAAGCTCTACATCTGCTCTCAATCTCTATCTAATTTGTGTCATTTCCTGCTACTAAATTAGTGATGATGTCATCATCAAATATATCCTTGATCAGAGGAAGAGTTGGAGGAAACTGTGCCTATACTCGACCCTGAAGTATTTGGTGCCTCAAAATATTCTCTGTGCAAATGTTTAGTTTCACTAAAGACTCTGTAGGATGAGCATTTTTGGACATAAATCACCACCATATGTGTGATATTACTTAGTCTATACCACTGCCACAATGGAATGATGATATTGGTTCTCTTCCACCATTGTTGAGTCTTCAAATTTTCTACTTTGGTCCATTTTGATAGGGAAACTATTAAGCAATCCATATACTTCTATGCAAGACTAGATTTCATACTAGGAGTCCATGATAGTATCAGCCTCACTATTGGAATTGAGGTCTCTAAATTGTCGTTAGTTTCATGAAGTAATGAATTTGGGATGTATCTTAAACATAACATTAAACAACCTAATGGGAATGTGGGTGGGTATTTTATATTTATGACCTTCTATATCAAAAGTATTTGAGACCAAGTTGATTGCAGTGAGGAAGGAAAAGAACTGGGGCACCACACTTTGATGCATCTTGCATTAGTGCTTGAACTTGATGAGAGAGTCTACCATTATTTCTATTAGTACAACTTGAATTGAATCTGAAACATGCATCCTAATCAAATCACGAGTTCTTGTGCAATTTAGGTTGTGAAGCCAGATTTCTTGACTCATCATTTGTGACCCTGGAACAAAAATTTATTGAATTTGATCCTTTGATTTTTAATTTCAGGCATTGGACTCTAGATTTTTAAAATTTAATTTTCATTTTGAAATAACCTTCAAAACTTTTCTGAATGAATGAATCTGCATTTCAAAACCCAAAGTTTGAACTTCACTTGTATTGAACCTCTAGGATGGGTTATCTAAACCACCAAACCATTCTAAACTACATTGAATGACTTCAAACTTCAGCTCAAAGTGGTTCAAAGAGGTTCAACATCTGAAGCTAAAAGCTTTAAAATTGTGACCATATTGGTTACTAACTAGGGCTCTAACTATGGGACTGATTTTGATACCAACATCAACAAACTCCATGAATCTCTGGGAAAAGAATAGTGGCTTAACATTGGGTTGATAGATTCAGCAAGAAAAGAAGATCGGGAGCCACATGTAGAGAGGGCAGAGGGGAGCAAGGAAAAACCAGCAAACCAAAACCAACAATACACACCTAAACTACCAGCAAACACAAGGCTTGCACATTATTCCAACTATCACTACATACAACAAAAAATTATTTACAATATTTACAAAGGTAGGAAAGGAACCTACCATAAAGACTGGAAGAAAGAAGAAGTTAAGTGAATCCATTTACCAGTTGAGAGAAAAAGGAGCCCTTCCGAATCAGCAAAGTGTACCTCAATGAAACAACTCCAAACCATCACTTGATGATGACTCTTTCAATGCCAAACTTCAGACTAACAACATGTATGCATATGTTTATCCAACATCCTTTTCTGAACAGCCAAAATTTATTATAGTACTCTCCTTCACTTGAGCAATGATCCTCAATATGCATAGGTTTAGATCTCACTTCAAACTAAAAAGCATGAAATAAAGAAGGCTCACCAAGACAAGATGTATAATGCCCTAAAGTGCTGTCATGAAGATTCAATTCTTGCACATGATCATGGTTAGCTTGCAGCCATGATGACACCTCCTTCAACATAGGATCAGCCCTTAGGTATATATCTCCTTCACCTCTTTCAAGGAACCAGCTATCATCAATTCCATTCCTTTCTCTTTCTAATATGGCATTACATATCTCAACATTTCTTTTCCAATCCAAATCAACAACATCATGCATAGATGGATGAAAAGAAATTTTTTCAATAAATATTTCATCCTTAATCTGATTTGAACAAATATCTGGTTCATCATTAAAGGATAATCCAGCCTAAGTGACAATAGGAATGTGTCTATGATTTTCTCTTCCTCATAGATGAGATTTTCACATGGTGTTTCAGTAGAGTTTTCAACTGGTTGGGGACTAACCCTAACCTTTCCTTCTTCCATTAGAATTTCAAAATTTGTTAATATGGAAGAATTGAACAAATTTTTCATTATTTAATTGTGAATCTTGAGACTAGAAAAGAGGATTTTCTTTGATAGCAGCATTCTCACAAAACCCTATCGACATGAAAAGTGGATTAAGGTCACTCCAGAAAATCTTACCCTCCTGATTTTCATACTTTTCTTCACCTTTTTGATCATTGGTGTAAGGATTCTCATTTGTAATCTGAGTATTCTCATTTTCCCATCTTATTTCATCATGGTACTCAACCTCATTTACACATTTCGAATTTCTCATAGTGGGATTGTCTTCTTTGAAAACTAATCTTTCTTGTTGTTGTGGCATTGCATATGAATGGTTATTTTTATGTTTCATCTCAATATTCACATGCTAAAAAGAACTTTCAGTGTAAGATAAATCCTCATCAGCATATGTTACCTTACTATCAGCAAAAGTTCCAAAAGGAGAATATAATATGGCTTCATTATCACATATGACAGATTCTTTAACTTGCTGATTACAATTTTCAGAATGCAAAGAATCATCAATATTCATTCTCTCAGTGAGACTAAACTTCAAAATACCATTATGAAAATCTTTATCATCTGGACCAATTGAAACTAGATAACATTCTATACCTATCGATTTGAGAGATCTAGCTTCTTGGCTAAAGAATGAATGTGGTAAGACTTTGTTACCTAAATTTATGAGCTCTTTAGCACTGCTTTGCTCCTCCTCATCACTTTCAATATGTGTGTAACAAAATCCTGGCATCTTTAAAGCACTATCTTCAGCCAGCAAGGGTTTTTTAAAGTCTTTCTCATTAAAAATTGTCAAATTCTGAAAATAAGCAACCTTGGGAGTAGGTTTGGCTTCTTCTAAAACGTGCTTCTTTTTTGTAGCTTCTTCATCAATGTATTGTTGCTATCCAAAAAGGTACTCTTTCATTGGGAGAGTCTTTATAGATTTCATACCACTAAGAATTAAGGCATCCTCTAACTTGATTGCTTCTTTTTGCACATTTACCAAATTTTTCATTCCAAGGCATTGTAACCAAAACTTGACTTTAACATCCATAGCAGCAATAAAGAAGCATACTTGATTTCTTTAATTTGGTTGGTTGGCTAGAGAAATTTTATCAATAGTTTGATTAAACCTATCAATGAACTCCCTTATAGATTCATCATATTTCATCTAAATTTGAAGAAGATCCACCAATAATTTATGGGAATTAATTGTGGGCTGAAATCTTTCCAAAAATCTTTGCTCCAGATCATCCCAAGTTGTAATACATCCATCTTGCAAATGCTGAAACCATTTTGCCACTTTTCTCATGAGGCTTTGAACAAATAACCTGACAAACACATCTTCTTGCTGCACACCGAGAATCTGGTATGCAACAGTAACCGCTTTGATGTCATTAGCCAGATCTTGTGTCCTGTCTCCATGAAACTTGGGAAGGAATTCCCATGACCTTTTTGGTAAGGTTGAACACTAAGCCAAGGAAAATGGTTTGATTTGAGCCCCCAATGGTTGAGCCACAACTGCTTCCATAACACAAACTAAAACCCCATAATCAAAGATTCAATGGGTTCAAAATGTAGAGTTGCCAATCTCCTACACACGAAGATAGTCACAAATATGAGGAAATAAAAGTTAGGCAATGAATTTTGTCTCGTTCCCCAGTTGAGCCACCAAAATTCCATTAGTGAATAAATTGTCCTTTGAAGAAATGCATGCAAATTTGACCCTGAATGTCCAAGTGAAATGACAAACTATCGCCAACATGTGGACAGGTTATCATGAAATTGATAACCTTCCTCTAAATTTTATTGGGTATAGCTCCCTATATAAGATATTCAGTGAATCAAATGTGGATGCTTTTAACCAGAAAGAACAAAAGGATATCGTACATCTACCCATAAATACAATGTAGATGTGAATACCTATACTACTACATAAAAAGAGAATAAAGAACAGTAGATGATGCAAAGTTCATTTGTTGGATGCTACATTGCATGATAAAATGAAAATGTCTTCCGCTGTCTTGAGAAAATTAAAAATAAGATCCATTAAAGATATTTTGAACTGATAATGCAATAAGAAAAAAACAATATTGGAATGTGATTGAGAGAAAACTGAAAATGACCCAAGGTTCATTATCAATGGAAGAAAAATAGACTATAATCAAAGTTCTGATATAATTAGCCTCCAATCTCCCTTAGCTAACTGTAAAAGATCATGAAATATCTTCTACACATCACAACCAAAATGCTATTTCAAGAAAGACAGAAACTCCTTTCACCATATAACATCAACTAATCAAAATCCTATCTCTATCTCAGGCACACAGTTCTAAAAAAAGAAAAAGAAATAGCCCATGCTCTGCATCTCATAGCCTCTCAAGAAAATGAAATGATTTTACAAAATCTCCTCCCTGCCTGGAGTCCAAAGTCTGCAGTTTGGAAGAAGGAAGAATGCAAAAAAACCCCTGTTTACTCTGCCCTTGGCTTTTTTAACCTGTTCTTTCCTGTGGCCTTTCAGTTTCTATAACTGAATCTTGCAATTATTCTTTTTATTTATCATTCAAAATCCTCTCCCTTTTACTTTGATACTCCCCCAAGGAATAAGAAAAGGTAACTCATAACTCTTGCCACATGGTAATTCTTTATGGACACAGATGCATACATTATTCTTGATTTACCATATTATCAGTATAATACATTATATTGTAAGCCAAGATATCCTTATGATACTCCACGGACATGTGACATCTTAATGTCGTGGTTGCAAGGTTTTAATAATCAAGATTGAGTATCAATATCTTATATATATATTCCAGGTACTCAAAATTATTTGTCTCATAATATAAGGAGAAGCAATGCGAGTATTATACTATAATATGTCTCTGTATTTCCTGGATAATCAAGACCATCGATTGCAGATATTATAGTCAATACCTTGATGCAATTTAAAGCGGAGAGTCTCAGCGTCATCATGTTTAAAATTGCCAAGTTGACGATTCATGAGAAGCCTGGTGTTCTACTTATCAACCTCGAATGCATTATCTTCAAACATCAAAAGATGATCGGTTACCATAAAAGAACTCGAGTGTCTCCATTTCTCACCAAATGAAATAGTCTGCACGTAGGGTTACGCAGAGTAATGTTGTTGTGAATATAATAGAATACTTATGATGCCAGTTAGTATCAAACTACGCTCATAAAGGTATAGGTGCTAGTGAATCATGTGGGTTTTGGAGATGTAGTTGAAGTTGCGTCTGCTATCTGGAACCCATTAATGTCACTCAAAGGCATTTCCCTTTATTCTTTTTTTTTAAATCTACATATGTTGGTTCAATCCACTCGCAGACTCCTATTCTTTGCATGCTCGAGCTTATCCCATCTTCGTTTGTAGTAATCTTTATTAGCTGGGCTCCATGTCGATAGATGTTCAATTGCTTATTGTCTGCAAATAGGAGAGCCCATGGTTATATTGCTACTCACCATGTGTCATTATCTCAATGGATCCACCAATCATGGTAGGAAGGATCAAGCCAATGACTATGTTTGAAAACAAGGCACTATGTTATGAAGAACCTGTGCCTCTGCATTACCCGTTCTGAAGCATATTTTGCTCTCTATGAAGGCATAGATAGCTCTACATCTGCTCTCAATCTCCATCTAATCCGTGTCATTTCCCGCTACTGAAGTAGTGGCGATGTCATCATCAAATATATCCTTGATCAGAGGAAGAGTTGGAGGAAGCCGCACCTATACTCAACCTTGAAGTATTCGGTGCCTCAAAATATTCTCTGTGCAAATGTTTATTTTCACTAAATAGTCTACAGGATGAGCATTTTTGGACATAAATCACCACCATATGTGTGATATTACTCAGTCTATACTGCTGGCACAATGGAATGATGATATTGGTTCTCTTCCACCATTGTTGAATCTTCGAATTTTCTTCTTTTGTCCATTTTGATAGGGAAACTGTTAAGCAATCCATATACTTCTATGCGGGACTAGATTTCATATTGGGAGTCCATGATAGTATCAGCCTCACTATTGGAATTGAGGTCTCTAAAATGTCATCAGGTTCATCAAGTAATGAATTTGGGATGTATCTTAAACATAACATTAAACAACCTAATGGGAATGTGGATGGGAATTTTATATTTATGACTTCCTATATCAGAAGCATTTGAGACAAAGTTGATTGCAGTGAGGAAGGGAAAGAACTGAGGTACCACACTTTGATGTATCCTGCATTAGTGCTTGAACTTGATGAGAGAGTCTGGCATTATGTCTGTTAGTACAACTTATCAGAGGGAGAACCATATCAGAGGGATAAATCTTTAAATTACCTTTCATACATTTATGGCATACTCCTTTACTTTTATAACCAAGACATGACTACCATACATTTTTGAAATAACTTATGATTAACACTAAGGGTATTGCATATGAAACCAATGATGTTTGTGGCCATATAAGACACTATATTACTTGTATCTTTATGTTATGTTCCCTCTTAGTACAATGAGATAATTTTAATTTGGCAGAAAATGGTACACTTTTTTTGTTATCTTAAATTTGAATTGACATTAAAAGTACTTTAGATTTTTTTTTGGATAAAGCTTGCCCTCCAATGTAGTGTGCAAGTGGAAGAGGAAAAGTGAATGGATGGATAAGTGGAATTGGAAGATACTTGATATGAGATAAGAAACAAAGGGAAGACTCAAGAATCTAGATACATGGATAGTATCCCTTGATATTTATTTCTAGTTCTTTGTTATTTCCAAAGAATTTTTACTATTTTCTCAAAGATGCTGCGAGGATAGTGAAAAGAAGGATGAAATGGGTTAGGAAATTGAGGTAAAGAACTTATGAGAAAGTTTGGATAAAGGGGGTGGAGTGGTTGGGGGAGGAAGACATGGCTAATGGATGCTAGGTTGAAGACTTGTGAATAAGCATTTGATGGAGGTGGAAAGATCATCATTGGCACATACATTGAAGGGTGATGGACGGGAAGAAATTTTGGGGGATATGTAGGAAAAAGTTTGATGTTTGGGATATAGGGACCCAAAATGGATGAAGGAGATGATGGATTTAGGATGATGGATTTTAGGGCATAAGGACCCAAAATGGAGTTGGAAAATGGAAGTTTTGAGGATTTTTGGAAGAAGGAAGCCTTTGGATTAGTGAAATTGGATTCCATTTTGAAAATTTCCTTCCGATTTATTGCTTCATTAAGTAGTTTTGGAATCCAAATAATTTTTGCAGTTTTTTTTTCAGCCTTTGTGACCTTGGGATTTTTTCTTTCTTTTCGATCACATTTTTCTTTTCTTGAACATGGTCTTTTAAAGGTGACATGTTGATCCTTGGATTTCTATGGATATTTGGCTTGAATCACTTTATCTTTGGCATCCAAGTTACTTTCATTGGCCATGTTATGGGTGTATAAGGATAAATGGGATGGAGAGATTGTTGATGAAATTATGGCTGGTAACAATTGGAAGAAATTCAAGGATGTGTGCCTTTGCTGGTCTTTATTTGGAGTAGAAGGGGTGAAGTGGGAGAATTGGATATGGCATATGGATTTATGTAAGGACCCAAAATGGATGGAAGGGATGAAGGGTTTGGAGTGGAACATAACGACCCAAAATGGATAGAAATGAAGAAGGAAGTAGAATATGGATATAAGGTCCCAAAATGGACTTGGAATATGGATGATGGGAACATTTAATTTTGGATGGAGGAATTTTTGATTTGGAAGGAGTGGAAGGTATAACAACATCTTGAGACATTATTTCTTCAATGGGATACTTATTACTTTCAATACAAGATACAAGTTCATGTATATGGGGTTCATGAATGGATTGGATAGGTGCGACAAGATCTCATGGAGGATTATGATCACAAGAGGGATTATGAGGGATAATAGCATCATTGGATGGATTGAGATCACGAAATGAAAATAAAGGGGTACTTTTATCTTGACTTATAAGAGGATCATGTAGTGGTATGGAAGGAATGATTGGATCATAGAATGGAGTGGAGGGAATAGAACCATGAGATGGAGTGATTTGATCTTGACATGGATGAGTATTAGTGGATGGAGTGGAAGGGACATCTTCATGAAGTGGAGGATTTGTGGATGCTAGCTCTTGAGATTGAATGGAATCATAAATAGGTGTAGTAGAGGGAATGTCTTGATCTTTATTAGGAATGGGATCATGAGATGGATTAAGAGGGATAAATGTATTTTGAGGGATAAGGGATTTATGGGATGGGGAATTGGTTGGATCTAAAGGAGAGGAGGAATCCATAATGACATGCTTTGGAACAAGTTCTTGACATGGCATTAGGTGTATGACTTTGGGTGATTAGATCATTTTATTTTTGCATTTAGGAAAAATGGGTGGTGCAGATGATTGTGATTTTGGAGGATTAGGATAGTGTGAAGGTTGAGATATGAGTAGGGGATTGGGATGATGGTTTTGGACATTAAACTGAAAGTATGGGGAAATACATGGAGGATGGGGGCTGGATGGGACATTGGGATTATGGATTTGGACACATGAGGGAAGAGGACATATGTTTTGAAAGACATGTTTTCTTTTGACCACCATTTTGTAGGTTAATGGCATAATTCTTGAATTCTTCAATTTCTTTCGTAATGGCTTTTATGTTTGAGGAATTATCGAATTGACGTTGATGGCGTATCATTTTATGACGGCCGGGAAATGTTTTTTTGTTTTTGGTTTTTCGCACAGAAAGTCTTTGACATTGATAACACTGCAAATGTTGACATTGAGAACACTGCAACCGTTGAAATGATTAATTTCAACGGGTTTTGATTATCGTAGTTAAATTTTCTCAAATTTGTGGTGTTTTACCATTAAATTTTCCACTAAATATTAGACTCACAGCAGTTATTAATTGCCGCAAAAAGATTGTTGGAATTTTTTTTCGCTTGGGGAGGAGTGTGGAGATTGATCGAGTATTGTGCAGAATTTTCCCGTAAGACTTAATTTTCCATTTTTTTGTTGACATGTTGAGGAACTACAAAGCTCAAATAGTTGAGGAACAAAGCTCCTCCAGGGAAAGTGATCGCACGCGATCTCAACAATTAAATTTATTAACCCATCAAACACTCCTTAATCGCTTCATTTCCTTTCCTAGTAAAGATGTTGCCTAATAATGATTATTTTTCCAATCAATTGAGATGTATGCGGAATTCTGTATTTGCATTGTAGAAAATGCGCTATAGAGTTCCAATTACTATATCAACTGTACCATCTCATTCTTTGAATGATCAAAGGCTTGACTTTTTTGATAGCAATATAGTTGGAACTACCAATTAATTCTCATGACCCTAATATTTATTAACCGATTTTAAAGCCATCACAATTATATCAGAACATTGCATGGAGAAATTCTGTCAAACGCGTTGCGTGTGTTGAGGGATTTGACATAATAAGTCACTATTGCAGACCATCTACAATTAGCTGACTATTCCTTTTTTCTTTTAATAAACTTTAACTAAATACAACTTATAATTTAGTTATTTAACTAGTCACTTAGATAATATCCAATGTGAAATCTATTGTCTACAATATATAAATTGATTAACAGAAAAAACATTATATATAAATTATCTAAAAATCATTTTCTTATAACTATCCTTGAGTTTAGGCAACTTCCTATATCTATAGCTTCAAGATCTATAGCACTGAGATTACTAAGTAGGAATCTATAAAATCCAACTATTCAAAATAAAAATTATCTAAATTTTCACCAGAAAATAAAAAAGAATTTCTTTATCCCAATATTCCTTCCATAGATAAATGTAGAAATATTTTCTATAAGCTGGTATTCTCTATTACCTATGATATTCTCATACAGATGTGCTAACCTAGATTTTTCATCTCTAACTAGATCTAATAACTAAATGTTTAGGACATCAACTAGTATATAGTGGAAAACACAACATTTTATGGTGACGAGGGCTGGCAAATCCACTTCTTACTACATAACATTGTGAGAAAATCTGAACAAACCCACAAGCATTTGGTAGGGGGTAAGTCTATCAGCTTAAATATCCACACTAAATGTCAAGTCAAAGCTATACAGTATCACATATCTTTTTTGTCTCTTTTTCCAATGATTCCAATACCTCATTACCAAGTCTCTAATAACCACATATTTGAGTCCTCAGAATGAACATATCAGTGCTTTACAATGATAGAATCATATGGGCTCCTGCTTCCAATGGCTATAATGCAATTTTAAAAATACAAGAACGTCAAAGACTTATCAAACCATACATATTCTGTTGGTCAAAGATGGTTCCCCCTAAAGCTGGTTTCTTTGCATGGTTGGCTATCAATTATAGAGCAAGTATCACACTTTAGTCAATAAAACTTCTATCGTAAAGTAAATTGCATGCATGTAAGTACATCAAATAAACATGTAACAAAACTCATGCATCAATAACTCATAACACTAGAATTTGGTAACCCATAAACCCTCCAGGAATAAGAAGGTAAAACTGGGGTGGGGATGATACCCACAAAATTTACTGCAGCAATATTGTTCAACCACTTCTGATGGTTTGCCCTGTTAAAGGCTTTACACTATATTAATAGTGACTTGGTTAGAGGATTTACAAACACTTAACATGAAGTGTCACCCTGTTAAAGGATTTTAATCACCTAATCAAAAGGATCTTACAAAATAGTTGTAAAGCTAACCTATCACCATAGGATTTTCATTCTAATACAATTGCTATAGAGTATTAGATACAATAAACCTGATAGATTACAATCCTTGATTGCTGAATGCAGACTCCTTTTCCGCCTTCTCCTGATCTTGATCCTTTGTGATCTGATAATCCTTGCTTCTGAAAATAGATTTTCTTATGCACCCTTGTATGTCCTTCCATATATTTACAATGAAATTTTGTCTTCCTTATAAAGACTGCAAATACTTAGGGTTTGATTTGGATCTACGATCCATATTGAATCTCAATTTCCTGCTCAACACTTGTTTTTTACTGATTTGTTGCATGCCTTTATCATTTTTCTTATTGGCTACATGTGAGTTGCACGAAAAAAATAAAAGATTCGATTTTATCATTAAATCCCTCAAAGTTTACCTTCTGTCGCCTGTAAAAACTGTTTGCATCATAGTTTGTGCAATTTCAAACTTTTATGCTGATCTACTAAGTTACTCGGCTCCTGAAGTATTTTTGATACTCGGCACATGTTATTTCCTGGATAGCTCGGCACCTAAACAAAACTGTATCACTCGGTACATGTTGTACTCGGCACTTGTTAGCACTCAGCACCTGTTACACTCGACACTTGTTATCACTCAGAACTTGTTAACACTCGGCACTTGTTATAGCTTGGCACTTGTTATCACTTGGCACTTGTTATAGCTCAGCACTTTATCTTACTCGGCACTTACTCTTGATCTTGGTTAAATGTATTGACACTCAGTTGTCAAATTTATTCTTTAAGCTAACAATCTCCCCTTTTGACATGAGTGGCAAAAACACTTAATTAAGATACACGCGACTCATTAATTTATCCTACCTTCAAAATTTGCTATCTCCCCCTTTCATCATACTTATCATTTCATTCCTGTACTTATATCTCCCCCTTACTTAATCACTTCTTATTACTCTCTTATTACTTATTCTGCGCCTTTTTGACACTTATGTCAAGGGTCTTATAATGAAATGCCATACTTAGCCAAAAATGTGCTATTTACTTCAAGGAGTACCTTCAAAGCTACATCCCAATTTGCTAATGCGACATCCAATGTCTTATACTGGATGGCAATCTCTGCTGCTAGGTGTACAAGTTCATCAGATGAAGAAAGATTGGGGTCTTTCTTGAGGACTACCTCTGCATTTATCTGCTCCTTGTGAAGTAGTTCCAAATGAGGAGTAATTGATGATTGAATTTGTATCAATTTAGCTTTTGTGGTTGCCTCCTCTACTGCTAAGACAGCTAACTCTCTTTGTGTGTGAAGTGATTGGACAAAATGCTTCTCACTCTGAGCTAGATTTGTGGGGAGTTGCATACTACAAATTTTCATATTGTTTTCCAAGCTCAGTATTTTCTGGCTAGTGTCCTGTGTGAATGTGGAAAAATCACACATCTTGTTGTATAGGGAAAAGATGTTTCCTAGTACAATTTTAATTATTTTAATTTTCTTTGCCAGTTCTTTAGATAGTGTTATATCACCGGATATTTTACTATTTACCTTACCTTGGAACTTCTTTTCAAACCATTCAAGCAATCTGGCATTTGTTTCCTGGTCTTCATTAGTCACCTGGTCAACTATATCAGATAGTTGCTCTATAATTGATCTCGACTCATTTGGAGTCTCTAAACAAAAAGCTTTTGTGAATATATCTTTAATTTCATTCAAGGTAAGCTTATGCTTGTATTCTTTTCTTAGTGCTTCTTGTTTCCTTCCTTTGTCCAATGCACTCTGAATTTCATTAATCTTTTCTTCAGTAAGAGTGCTAGATTCATAATATGGGATCTTTATTTCTTCATCAAGCTCAGGAACTCCATAGTGAAGTTTCCTGACTACCTTTGATGAGCTCAAGCCTAGTGTCCTAATTTGTAGTTGTAATCCATCTGTGCTCGACTGCTAAAGAGTCTGGGTTGGAGTACCAGATTTTGGTAATGCAACTAGTGTTTGTATTGCAGTCTCCTCCTTCTTTGTCTCATCTTTTTCTTCAGCTTGAATATCCCTTTTATGATTGCTAGGTGGGGTTGAACTTGTTGGTTGTTCAGATGTTTCTTTTATTTCCCCTACTGCTGTACTCAGAATTTGGAGTGTATAAGTGACTATACTTGATGGAGGTGGTGGTGGAAGAAATAGAATACCAGTAGTTTCTATGGTTGAGGATGGCACTAGTGCTTTTACCTTGACTTTTGGATTTTGTAATTCATCAACACTGACCAATATAGGATTTGAACTTAATTTTGCTACTAGTGATGATTGGTCAAGGATTTCCAAATCCTCTACAGTTAATGGATTGATGTTTAGATTTGAAGTATCTATAACATCTTTTATTCTTATGATATCTATAGGTGTGATGGTGGCATGAGGAGGACTAGGAGGAGATACCTATATGTCTTGCATACTTTGATCTTGTGGCTCAACTGTATCTTTCTCTTCCTCTTTCTCCTCGTTATGTGTCTCTTCTTCCTTTTCTTCTTTACTCTCCTCCACTAGTTTCTTCTCTTTTTCTTTGTTTTCTGACACCTTCTTTTCCTTTGTCTTGGCACTTGCCTCTGCCTTGTATTCTTCATTATATACATCTTCTATTTTCTTGTAAACTATTTTCCACAATCTTGTGGATTTAGTAACTACCTCTTCAATTTTATTCTGCAATATGCTGAAAGCTCTATACATGGGAGTAAATATGTTATTATGCCTTTTTACACTTGAAATTGACTATTGTCTTTTGACTTTGTTTTCTCCTCATCTATTTCAGGCTGGGGAATAAATTTCCTTTTCTTTGACTCAGCAACTATCTTCTTTGAGTCTTTCTTCTTTCCTTTTGCCTCCTCTTGGGCTTTTTGTGCTGCAGCCCTTTTGGTAGGTCTCTTTGGTGCAGGGGTAGCTACTTTCTTTCCCTTGTATTGAGGAGTAGAAGGAGTTGTGGTCTTTCTCTTAACTGGTGCTTCCTTGGCTTCTTCTACCTCACCACTTTCCTCTTTGTCTTCTCCTAACCCTTGAGTCTTACCTTGAAGTTTATCTCCTTCTTCTTCAATGTCTTCTCCCTCTTCTTATATTTTTCCTTCTTCTTCCACGCCAAATTTTTTCTTGATTTGTCTCACCATTTTCTCTTTGTTCTTTACTACTAAAGCAATCATCAAATCTGTTATCACCTTTGATTTGACAACATCATAAGTTCCAAAAAATTTTGCATTTTTATCAGCTTCTTCTGCTAGTAGAGCTGTTATTGCTGCAGGGGCTTGATCAACATCAAGTTCATAACCTAGTGGCCTAAGCCATCTTACTCTAGGTATAACTGCTTGTATGTAGGTATAATCTATATCTACAAGAAAACAAATGTCTTTTTCATATTTCCCAATCAATGAGACTGGAATTCTCATTCTTTGTTTCATGGACTTTTTGAAGTCCTCAAAATAACCAGTCATTTGGGCATCAAAATTTTCACCCATCTATTCAATGTATCCATTAATTTGTTCAACAATTGTTTTATCTGGATTCCATCTTACCTTACCCATAGAAGGAAATTCTTTCATCAGATAGAAAAACATGCACATCAAAACTGATCCAAATTTGCATTGAGCTCCCTTGCTCTTCCTTATAGCTCCCAGATTTTCAGTAATTTGTTGAAACATGAGCTCTACCAAATCATAAGTGTGATCCCTTTTGATTATCTTGTATGCAACATCAACTGCTATACAAGGTACATTGTTTAACCTACTTGATTGATAGAATTTATGTGAAATGATTCTCACAGAAAAATCTAGTAGGGGATCTGTGACTGTGTCGATAGTCATTCCTCTATTGTTCCATTTGGCACCTATATTTTTCTCTATTACTTCCCTTTTGTCGCTTCGCAAGGTCTTTGGCTGATCTAGGGTTGGAATACCAGTAACCCTATGAATAGTTTTCTTGGTGAATTTTACTGGTCCTGACTCTAACCAAAAGGCTCCATCATGTATTTGGCTCAGAACTATCCGTACCCATTCAGTTTTGAAAACAGTCGAAAATGCCAGGATTTTTGTTAATCCTTTTCTTTCTATTATCGAAAACTCGTTTTTCAGTACTTTTTTTTCACATAGTTTATCATATGCATTATAGATTTCTAAGTCTCCTATGGCACCAATTTTGCAATTATAACATCTGCAAACATCTTGGACCATAACAACTTTATCCGAAATAACTGATAATGCACCTGCAGGATCATTCTTGTACACTACTTTTGGAATGGGCTTAAATTCAGGTTGTTTAACTTCGTTGCTGACCTAATGAACTTCATGACTCTCTATACCCTTAGTGGTTCCTGACCCAGATGCCATTGTTTTCCAAACTAAGGTTTATGATTTAAACAAGTTTATAAGTCCTACGTAGCTTGGCACTTAAGTAAAATACCTTAAATCGATGAAACTTGTCTTGAATCATTGTTGAAATATTCACAAATGGCTTTTGAGCTAATCTTGATCTTCTCCGCTCTTTTCGTCTTTGCTTCTTGTTTGAATGGTGGGAAAATGATTGAAAATCAGATTTATGTACCCTTCAAAATAGAGTAATAAATGCTTAGTACACTGCCAATTGTCTACTCGACACTTGAAAAGTTTTGTCATGACTCAACTCCTATTGTGTTTTACTTTACTCAGCTCCTATTGATATTTCATAGCTCAGCATCAACTATCAACTCGGTCATTGTTAGCAACTCGGCTACTAAAGGCAACTTTGACATATCTTCAAAAAGTTCTCAATTTTGACTTAGCATCTTTTCTTATCTTGATTTCTTTTTGTAGTTCTTATATGTCTTAGGACTGATTTATGATGTTACTTGGTTTATCAATCCCAAACACTTGTTCTTTGCTTAATTTGATGAAGTGTGATCACTTGACCTATTAGGTGAAGTGATCTCTATACTTGATGTGCTAGACTCATCTTTCTTCCTCCATGTCTTATTCATTTCACTTCTGATATGTCCAACATCTATCTTTGCCTTTCCATTGTTGAACTCATAACTTGATGCCTTTGACCTTGTTGGGCAATTCCTGCTGACATGACCAATTTTTAAGCAACTAAAACATGTAGTTTGACTCAACCATCTTTTGTAGTTCCCTCTAAAATGTGTTCTTATGTAGTTCTATGAGATAGGTCCATATTCTTGACAATAGTGACTGTTGTACCTGGTGTTGTAATCCCAAAATTCATGGTTTGATGTCTTTGCTGGTTGATTTACTGTCCACATAGACTTTGATCTACATTCAAAAGCTCTATGTCCATACTTTTTACAATTATAATAGTGTCCATCAAATCTTGATGTCTTGATAGTTTGGGTTTTGCATTCATATGCTTGATGACCTTGCTTCTTGCATTTATGACAATGATTTATGCTTTTGGGTTTGTCATGCTGATGGGCATTCTTGCTTCTATAGACATTAGATGTATGTCCTTTCTTTCCACAGAAATGACATGTAGGTTTAACATCTTTACCTTTTTCACTTCTCTATTCTGTACTTTTTGATGATTCTCCTACTTCAGTGCTATTATATCCAAGTCCTGTTGTGTCATGGGTTGATCTTGGAGATTTCAGTATTTGTTCAAAATATTTGATGGCTTCACTTGATTTGTTGAGATGTTTTGCCACCTCTCTTTCTCTGTTCAATTCATTCTACATTTGTTCCTTCTACATCTTCAAAGTAGAGATCTCAATATCTTTCATATTGAGTTCATGATGAAGGTTCATCATTTGAGCAAGTGTATCCATCTGCATGGTTGAGATCCTTGCCAATTCAGTACATTTTTCTTCAAGTCTATTTTCAAGATTCCTTTTGTCATTTTCCATCATGACCTTATCATCAAATACTCTTTTCCTTTTTTCACTAATTTCACATATCATTATAGCCTATGATTTATGTTCCATCTTGAGAGTTCTTATCTCATCTGCTTGAATTTTATTTTTCTCCATCAGTTCTGCTATTGCTGTATCAAACTCTTTAGTGTCTCCACTAGAGAATATGTTGGTGGTATCAATCTCCTTGTAGTGTATATCATTTTCAGCTATGGCTAGATCCTTCCTCTTTTTTAATGAGTTTCTCAGTTTTTTTTTTAATTCCTCCAAGCTGTGCAAAGCAAGTTGCACATCTATCACCTGATTTTCAATGATCTTTCCAAGTTTGAAAGCTTCCATCTTTAGATCTTTTCCTCCAAGTTGTTAGGCTTTTCCTTGTGAGAACCTAGATGACTCTTATACTAATTTTTGGAATATTCAAATATGGAAAGAGTACTTATGAGAGGGGCGTGTAAAACTTCTATCTTAAAGTAAATTGCATGCATGTAAGTACATCAAATAAACATGTAACAAAACTCATGCATCAATAACTCATAACAATGGAATTTGGTAACCCAGAAACCCTCCAAGAATAAGAAGGTAAAACTGGGGTGGGTATGATACCCACAAAATTTACTGTAGCAATATTGTTCAACCACTTCTAATGGTTTGCTCTATTAAAGGCCTGCCTTGTTAAAGGTTTTACACTGTATTAATAGTGACCTAGTTAGAGGATTTACAAACACTTAACATGAAGTGTCACCCTGTTAAAGGATTTTAATCACCTAATCAAAAAGATCTTACAAAATAGCTATAAAGCTAACCTATCACAATAGGATTTTCATTCTAATACAATTGCTAGAGAGTATTAGATATAATAAACATGATAGATTACAATCCTTGATTGCTGAATGTAGGCTCCTTTTCTACCTTCTCCTGATCTTGATCCTTTGTGATCTAATAATCCTTTCTTCTAAAAATAGATTTTCTTATGCACCCTTGTATGTCCTTCCATATATTTACAATGAAATTTCATCTTCCTTATAAAGACTGCAAAGACTTAGGGTTTGATTTGGATCTACGATCCATATTGAATCTCAATTTCTCGCTCAACACTTATTTTTTACTGATTGGTTGCATGCCTTTATCATTTTTCTTATTGGCTGCATGTGAGTTTCATGGGAAAAATAAAAGATTCAATTTTATCATTAAATCCCTTGAATTTTACCTTCTGTCACCTGTAAAAACTATTTGCATCATAGTTTGTGCAATTTAAACTTTTATGTTGATCTACTAAGTTACTCAGCTCCTGAAATACTTCTGATACTCGGCACATGCTATTTCCTGGATAGCTCGGCACCTAAACAAAATTGTATCACTCAGCACATGTTGTACTGGGCACTTGTTAGCACTCAAAACCTGTTACAATCGGCACTTGTTATCACTCGGCACTTGTTAACACTCAGCACTTGTTATAGCTCAGCACTTGTTATCACTCGGCACTTGTTATCACTCGACACTTGTTATAGCTCGACACTTTATCTTACTTGGCACTTACTCTTGATGTTGGTTAAGTGTATTGACACTCAGTTGTCAAATTTATTCTTTAAGCTAACAATTACCATATGCCTCTTCCTAACACACTTGTGGATTTGTTTCTAGCATGGCCAATCCTATTTAAAGATTCATTCTTTTCATGCATTTGGATCCGTATTTGTGCAATAATAGTATGGTCAATATGGTGTGAAAGAAATCTAAGAATCTTTTGACATACATCCTCCACAACTATGAAGTTCTTGAACAAGTTAGACACTTCTATTGAGGAAGCCATCATAGCAATCTTTTAAAAGATTGGCCAATTATTAAGCTTCCCTTTCCAAGGTCACAATTTACCACCAATAAATAAAAGGTGAACAAGCAAGAGATTAGATGGAGACCACCTCTACCTCTATATGTTAAGCTAAATTTTGATGGAGCCTTGAGAGGCAACCTAGGATAGTTAGTTATTAGATTTGTAATCCAAAATCACTTTAGTGATCCCATTATGATGCATACAATACCAATTCCCTAAAGGACCAATAACTAGGCTGAAGAAATGGCATTATTAACTGGGCTTCAATGCACCCTAAGGATAGGTTGCACTAAGATTCACATTGAGGGAGACTCTACACTTATTGTGGAGGGCATCAAATACCAAAAGTGCTCCAACTATAGCATCAAATATATTATGACCCAAATCTAGAATATTATGCTAATGTTCCCATCTATTCACACATATAGTGAGGGAAAAAAATTGACTGACAAAATCGCAAACCATGGTTGTGATGGTAGAGCACTACACTTTGAAGGACCAATGCCATAGATTTTTGACTTTCTAGATATCATGCAATCCATAAATGAAGAGCACACATATTTTTCATAATCAGCTCTAATCTCTGGTGAAATATACCCTCAGGGCAGTCATTATTCTTCTACCACATACCTCTTTTTTCTCTATTTCATTATTCTATTCTAGGCTTCCATGCCTTTGTTATAAATCTTTATTTTAATATATATTTCATATAGGCCTTTTGTTCAAAAAAATAAAATCTCCATTCTTAGTGCCTATAAGGTAAATGATTATATCTGATTGTCAAGCAACTATATCCTACAATTGGTAAATTATCTTTTAATTCTATTAATTAACATATGTGTCTATGACTCTACTATAGTGTAACTTTTCATTCATTTTCTGAATTGCTTAGCACATTTTTTTATGGATTGTAACATATTTGACTAGAAATTCATAATGGTGATCATCTATTTTTGTTGTTTGTATTGGGTTGCTAAATAAGGTAATTAGGTAACAACTCACATAGGAACTCTTATGTATGGTTTTAGTCTTTAATATCTATGGTTCC
Organism: Cupressus sempervirens; assembly: GCA_028749045.1. NCBI lineage: Eukaryota > Viridiplantae > Streptophyta > Pinopsida > Cupressales > Cupressaceae > Cupressus > Cupressus sempervirens. The sequence goes on along the minus strand of CM053793.1, from coordinate 160,325,428 downwards.
ACTAAAGTTAGACAAACAACACAAACAAGTTGAAAGCATGATTACAAAAATTGCAGTGTTTAGAGAAAGAAAGGATTAGTGGCTATGGAAAAACTTATTAGCAATATTCAGTAATGGTGAAACCATGAGGTAGATATCATCAAGTAGTGATAAAATAATTAGTTTGAAGTGATTCTATTATTTTAGTTTTAGGAGAAAATTGAATGTATGTTAGTGTTTTTTTTTTGGTTACCAGAGAGTTACAAGGATTTTATTTGTTAAAATGGATAAACATTACCAATATCATTGAAATATAACAATATATATGCAAAATGTTCAATACCATTGAAAAATAAAACCAAAAAGAGGACTCTACTATAAATGAGCCGTGGGTGACCCCTATTAAGTGAAAAAAAATGCAAATCTCCTAATGAGATGCAAATGCTAACATCACTTAACTTTTTGATTCATGCTTAACAAGAGTAGCGATGCTGCATACAAAACCAAAGGGATCTTTAATTGTAAAAATTAACATTTTTGTATCCATAGTTTATTAATCTCTCATTTTAAATGATTATTAAACTACAAAAAATAAATTCATAGCTAATATCAAAAAATAACACAACTACAACTTCACCAATAAAATATAGAAATAAATTCACAACACAGATAACACAATATTGTAGATCTCCATCAAAACATTCCAAACTCACAACACCAGTAGTCTCATTGCTCACAACAAGATGCTCTACAATAGACAAGCCACCACCAACAAAAACTGGGTCATCCACAACTAAGTGCTCCTTAATATCCATGTCGAACTCAATCAACTAATCATTAAAACCAATCTCCATCCCAATATCAACAAGGTTAGGAATATCCTCAGCAACAACTTCTATTTTCTCTACAAGTTCTCTATCAAGCTCCACAAATTGATCAACAAAACCAACTTCTTCCACCTCAACCTTGTGATCCCATCTTCTCTCTCAATCATCCTTAACTTGATCAGCCAAGCTAGCTTCAAGCTGAGTAGACATATTAGAAAAATTCCTCTGTACTATATCATAGAGTTTTGCAATCATCTCAGGGTCCAATCCTCTCAGAGCCATCTTCAAAGATCTTCGTAAACCCTCTACAAAAAATCCTTCCCATGCTCCTTGTGATAACTTTGAATTGTTTGCAACTCAATTCGCAACCTACCACCTCACATGCACAATCAAGAACCACATCACAAGTCTATGACCACGGATTTGTAATCTACAAGATCTCTACAATCATGCCTCAACAAGTTCAGTCTTCCATCTTCGCATCCATCAATCAATCTGCATGTCCTCCAAGGTCCTAGTGCAAACTACCTCAGCTTTGGTGATCTGTCTACATGCTCAAGAACTCTTGCTCTAATAAACTTTACCCAACCAAGGTCCTCATACAAACTGACTCACACTTTGGCGATCTACTTGTACACTCAAGAACTCCCACTCTGATAAACTTCACCCAACCAAGGTCTTGGTTCAAACTGCCTCACACTTTGGCAATCTACTTGTACACTCAAGAACTCCTACTCTGATACGACTTGATGGAGGTACACTTTGATACCACTTCATGAAAGTATGCTGTGATACCACTTGATGAAGGGCCACACCACCGTTACCAACTCACAACCAAACCGCAACAATATGGAGGTAAGAAAGATAAAATGCTTCACAAGAAATTTTATTATACTTGAAAATCCTTACAACACTGACAAGATGATATCATAGATATGAATTCTTCAAAAAGAAGTTTACAAATTCTTCAACATAAGAGAAATCCCAAATAAGAGTCTTCACACCAAGAGCTTCACCAAAAACTTCTACTTGAAGAGCTACCCCTTTAGAGCTTTCACACCTTGAAGTCTTCACACCTTCCTGCTTGATTAGAAATGCTCATATGCATTGCTTAAATAGGCACTTACAAATTTATCCACAACCTTCTAGAATTCTACCTACACAATATCCACATCCTTCTACAATATCCACAACTTTCTAGAATTCCACCTAAATACAACTAAGCAGCACCATGTGGCCCAATAAGAAAATTGCATTTCCTTTATGGATCATAGCAAATATTAAGTGCATGATTTAAGGAACTTTCAAAAAGCTTCTAAGATTCACCTACACACCTCAATTAATGGAATGACAACTATTTTTCTTATTTTTCTATTTGTGCCACCTATGCACCTCGAAAATAGAAATTCTTCCTTTTTTTATTTTTCTCCTTTTTCTCATTTCATTTATTTATTTTTTCCTCTAATTTTTGTCACTTTCCCTCTCCTCCAACTTTATTTTTATTTTTTATTTTTTATTTTTAAAATAATTTTTCTCATGCAAGATGCTCCTGCATTAGACTCCCTAGGTAGCTAGAAAAGTGTGTCCTACACTTTGATGCCAAAAAGAGAAAATCTACAACCATCTTTATCTACACCAAAGGTTTCCACCACTACAAGGACAAGAAAACCACCATGCAAATCTTCCACATCTGCATCCATATGTCAAACACCAGAATCTTAACCATCCAATCAGCATGCTCACTCCCATGAACAAACTAAACATAACACTTTATTAGCAAGCCTTCATCCACACCAACAACTAGTGAATCAATACCAGCAATAAGAAACTCCACATTAGTAACAACATGTAGATCTCCATCAATACATTCCAAACTCATAACTCCAGCAATCTCATTGCTCACAATAAGATGCTCTACAATAAACAAACCACCACCAATAACAATTGGGTCATCCACAATTGAGTGCTCATTAACACACATGTCAAACTCAATCAACTAATCATTAAAACCAATCTCCATCCCAACATCAACAAGGTTAGGAATATCCTTAGCAACAACCTCTATTGTCTCTACAGGTTCTGTATCAGGCTCCACAAACCTATCAACAAAACAAATTTCTTCCACCTTAACCTTGCGATGCCATCTTCTCTCTCGAACATCCTTAACTCGATCAGCCAAGCTAGCTTCAAGCTGAGAAGACATCTTAGAAAAATTCCTCTCTACTATATCATAGAGTTTTGCAATCATCTCAGGGTCCAATCCTCTCAGAGCCATCTTCCAAGATCTTTGTAAACCCTCTACAACAAATCCTTCCCATGCTCCTTATGACAACTTTGAACTGTTTGCAAGTAAGTTCGCAACCTAACACCTCACATGCACAATCAAGAACCACATCACAAGTCTAGGACCATGGATCTATAATCCACAAGCTCTCTACAATCATGCCTCAACAAGTTTAGTCTTCCATCATCACATCATCTTTCAATTTGCATGTCCTCCAAGGTCCTGGTGCAAACTGCCTCAGCTTCGATGATTTGTCTACATGCTCAAGAACTCTCGCTCTGATAAACTTTACCCAACCAAGGTCCTAGTACAAATGGTCTCACACTTTGGAAATCTCCTTTTACACTTAGGAACTCCCACTCTGATAAACTTCACCCAACCAAGGTCCTCGTACAAACTACCTCACACTTTGGTGATCTACTTGTACACTTAGGAACTCCTGCTTTGATAAGACTTGATGAAGGGCCACACCACCCTTACCAACTGAAAACCAAAATGCAACAATATGGAGGCAAGAAAGATAAAATTCTTAACAAGAAATTTTATTATACATGAAAATCCTTGCAACTTCCACAAGATGATATCATAGATATGACTTCTTCAAAAAGAAGTTTACAAATTCTTCAACATAAGAGAAATCCCAAATAAGAGTCCTCACACAAAGAGCTTCACAAAGAACTTCTACTTGAAGAGCTACCCCTTTAGAGCTTTCACACCTTGAAGTCTTCACACCTTCCCGCTTGATTAGAAATGCTCATATGCATTGCTTAAATAGGCACTTACCAATTTATCCACAACCTTCTAGAATTATACCTACACAATATCTACAACCTTCTACAATATCCACAAGTTTCTAGAATTCCACCTAAATAAAACTAAGCACCACCTTGTGGCCCAATTAGAAAATTACATTTCCTTTATCGATCACAACAAATATTAAATGCATGATTTAAGAAACTTTCAAAAAGCTTCTAAGATTCACCTACACACCTCGATTAATGGAATGACAACTATTTTTCTTATTTTTCTGTTTGTGCCACCTATGTACCTCAAAAATAGAAATTCCTCCTTTTTTTCTTTTTCCCCCTTTTCCCATTTTATTTATTCCTCTAATTTTTTTCACTTTCTCTCTCCTCCAATTTTATTTTTATTTTTTAAATAATTTTTCTCATGCAAGATGCTCCTACATCAGACTCCCTAGGTAGCTACAAAAGTGTGTCCCACATTTTGATGCCAAAAAGAAAAAATTTACAACCATCTTTATCTTCACCAAATGTTTCCACCTGAACAGGGACAAGAAAACCACCATGCAAATCTTCCACATCTGCACCCATATGTCAAACACTAGAATCTCAACTATCTAATCAACATGCTCACTCCTACAAACAAACTAAGCATAACACTTTATTAGCAAGCTCTCATCCATGCCAACAACTAGTGAATCGATACCAGCAATAAAAAACTCCACATCAGCAGCAACATGTAGATCTCCGTCAACACATTCCAAACTCACAACACTAGCAGTTTGCTCACAACAAGATGCTCTGGAATAAACAAGCCACCACAAAGAACAACTGGGTCATCCACAACTGAGTGCTCCTTAATATCCATGTCAAACTCAATCAACTAATCATCAAAACCAATCTCTGTCCCAACTTCAGCAAGGTTAGTAATATCCTCAACAACAACCTCTATTTGCTCTATAGGTTCTGTATCAGGCTCCAAAAACTAATCAACAAAACCAACTTATTCCACCTCAACCTTGCGATGCCATCTTCTCTCTCGAACATACTTAACTCGATCAGCCAAGCTAGCTTCAGGCTAAGAAGAAATCTTAGAAAGATTCCTCTCTACTATATCATAGAGTTTTGCAATCATCTCAGGGTCCAATCCTCTCAGAGGCATCTTCAAAGATCTTCATAAACCCTCTACAACAAATCCTTCCCACACTCCTTGTGACAACCTTGAATTTTTTGCAAGTTAGTTCGTAACCTACCACCTCTCATGCACAATCAAGAACCACATCACAAGTCTAGGACCATAGATCTATAATCCATAAGCTCTCTATGATCATGCCTCAACAAGTTCAATCTTCCATCTTCGCATCCATCGATCAATCTGCATGTCCTCCAAGGTCCTGGTGCAAACTGCCTCAGCTTTGCTGATCTATCTACACACTCAATAACTCTCACTCTAATAAAATTTAACCAACAAAGGTCCTAGTACAAACTACCTTCACACTTTGGCAATTTTCTTGTACACTTATGAACTCCCACTCTGATAAACTTCTCCCAACCAAGGTTCTAGTAATAACTGCCTCGCACTTTTGCAATCTGCTTGTACACTTAGGAACTCCTACTTTGATACCACTTAATGGAGGTACGCTCCGATACCACTTGATGAAGGTACACTCTAATACAACTTGATAAAGGGCCACACCACCCTTACCAACTCACAACCAAAATGCAACAATATGGAGGCAAGAAAGATAAAATGCTTCCCAAGAAATTTAATTATACTTGAAAATCCTTACAACACCAACAAGAAGATATCATAGATATGGCTTCTTCAAAAATAATTTTTTGAATTCTTCAACATAAGAGAAATCCCAAATAAGAGTCTTCACACCAAGAGCTTCACCAAGAACTTCTACTTGAAGAGCTACCCATTTAGAGCTTTAACACCTTGAAGTCTTCACACGTTCCCGGTTGATTAGAAATGCTCATATGCATTGCTTAAATAGGCACTTACCAATTTATCCACAACCTTCTAGAATTCTACCTACACAATAGCCACAACCTTCTACAATATCAACAACTTTTTAGAATTCCACATAAATGCAACTAATCACCATCATGTGGCCCAATTAGAAAATTAAATTTCCTTTGTGGATCACAACAAATATTAAATGCATGATTTAAGGAACTTTCAAAAAGCTTCTAAGATTCACCTACACACCTCGATTAATGGAATGACAACTATTTTTCTTATTTTTCTATTTGTGCCACCTATGCACCTCCAAAATAGAAATTTCTCCTTTTTTTCTTTTTCTTCTTTTTTCCTTTTTATTTATTTATTTTTTCCTCTAATGTTTGTCAATTTCTCTCTACTCCAATTTTATTTTAATTTTTTATTTTTTAAATAAATTTTCTCATGTAAGATGCTCCTACATCAGACTCCCCAGGTACCTAGAAAAGTGTGTCCCACACTCTGATGCCAAAAAGAAAAAATCTACAACCATCTTTATCTTCACCAAAGGTTTCCACCTCAACAAGGACAAGAAAACCAACATGCAAATCTTCCACATCTACATCCATATGTCAAACACTAGAATCTTAACCGTCCAATCAACATGCTGACTTCCACAAACAAATTGAACATAACACTTTATTAGCAAGCCCTCATCCACACCAACAACTAGTGAGTCAATACCAAAAATAATAAACTCCACATCAGCAGCAACATGTAGATATCCATCAACACATTCCAAATTCACAACACCAGCAACCTCATTGCTGACAACAAGATGCTCTACAATAGACAAGAAACCACCAACAACAACTAGGTCATCCACAACTAAGTGCTCCTTAATATCCATGTCAAACTCAATAAACTAATCATTAAAACCAATCTCCATCCTAACATCAATAAGGTTAGGGATATCATCAGCAACAACCTCTAATTTCTCCATAGGTTCTGTATCAAGCTCCACAAATTGATCAACAAAACCAACTTCTTCCACCTCAAAATTACAATGCCATCTTCTCTCTCGAACATCCTTAACTCAATCAGCCAAGCTAGCTTCAAGCTGACCAAACATCTTAGAAAAATTCCTCTCTACTATATCATAGAGTTTTGCAATCATCTTAGGGTCCAATCCTCTCGGAGCCATCTTTCAAGATCTTCGTAAACCCTCTACAAAAAATCCTTGCCATGCTCCTTGTGACAACCTTGAATTGTTTGCAAGTTAGTTCGCAACCTGCCACCTCGCATGCATAATCAATAACCACATCACAACTCTAGGACCATAGATCGATAATCCACAAGCTCTCTATGATCATGCCTCAACAAGTTCAGTCCTCCATCTTCACATTCATCAATCAATTTGGATGTCCTCCAATGTCTTGGTGCAAATTACCTCAGCTTTGGCAATCTTTCTACATGCTCAACAACTCTCGCTCTGATAAACTTTACCCAACCAAGGTCCTAGTACAAATTGCCTCACACTTTGGTGATCTGCTTGTACACTAAGGAACTCCCACTCTAATAAACTTCACCCAACCGAGGCCCTGGTACAAACTGCCTCACACTTTGGCGATCTTCTTGTACACTCAGGAACTCCTGCTCTAATACCACTTGATGGAGGTACGCTCTGATACCACTTGATGAAGGTATGCTCTAATACCACTTGATGAAGGGCCACACCAGCCTTACCAACACACAACCAAAATGCAACAATATGTAGGCAAGAAAGATAAAATGCTTCACAAGAAATTTGATTATACTTGAAAATCCTCACAACACCCACAAGATGATATCATAGATATGAATTTTTCAAAAATAAGTTTACAAATTCTTCAACATAAGACAAATCCCAAATAAAAGTCTTCACACCAAGAGCTTCACCAAGAACTTCTACTTGAAGAGCTACCCCTTTAGAGCTTTCACACCTTGAAGTCTTCACACCATCCCACTTGATTAGAAATGCTCATATGCATTACTTAAATAGGAAGTTACCAATTTATCCACAACCTTCTAGAATTCTACCTACACAATATCCATAACCTTCTACAATATCCACAACTTTCTAGAATTCCACCTAAGTACAACTAAGCACCACCAGGTAGCCCAATTAAAAGATTACATTTTCTTTATGGATCACAACAACTATTAAATGCATGATTTATGGAACTTTCCAAAAGCTTCTAAGATTTACCTACACACCTTGATTAATGGAATGACAACTATTTTGCTTATTTTTCTATTTGTGCCACCTATGCACCTCGAAAATAGAAATTCCTCCTTTTTTTTTCTTTTTCTCCTTTTCCCCCTTTTTTTTATTTCTTTTTCTCCTTTTTCCCTTTTTATTTATTTATTTTTTCCTCTAATTTTCATCACTATCTCTCTCCAATTTTTTTTTTTTTAAATTTTTGAAATAAATTTTCTCGTGCAAGATGCTCCTGCATCAGACTCCCTAGGTAGCTAGAAAAGTGTGTCCCACACTTTGACGCAAAAAAGAAGAAATCTACAACTATCTTTTTCTTCACCAAATGTTTCCACCTCAATAGGGACAAGAAAACCACCATGCAAATCTTCCACATCTGCATTCATATGTCAAATACCAGAATCTCAACCATCCAATTAGCATGCAAACTCCCATGAACAAACTAAACATAAAACTTTATTAGAAAGCCCTCATCCATACCAATAACTAGTAAATCGATACTAGCAATAAAATACTCCACATTAATAGCAACAGGTAGATCTCAATCAACACATTCCAAACTCATAACACCAACAGTCTCATTGCTCACAACAAGATGCTCTGCAATAGACAAGCCATCAACAACAATAACTGGGTCATCCACAACTGAGTGTTCCTTAATATCCATCTCAAACTCAATCAACTAATCATTAAAACCAATATCCATTCCAACATCAACAAGCTTAGGAATATCCACAACAACCTCTATTTTCTCTATAGGTTCTGTATCAAGCTCCACAAACTGATCAACAAAACCAACTTCTTTCACCTCATCCTTGTGATGCCATCTTCTCTCTCAAACATCCTTAACTCGATTAGCCAAGCTAGCTTCAAGGTGAGCAGACATCTTAGAAAAAATCCTCTCTACTATATCATAGATTTTTGCAATCATCTCAAGGTCTAATCCTCTTGGATCCATCTTCCAAGATCTTCGTAAACCCTCTACAACAAATCCTTCCCATGCTCCTTCTGACAACCTTGAATTGTTTGCAAGTTAGTTCACAAATTACCACCTCATATGCACAATCAAGAACCACATCACAAGTCTAGGACCACGGATCTGTGATCCACAACATCTCTACGGTCATGCCTTAAAAAGTTTAGTCTTCCATCTTCACATTCATTGATCAATCTGCATGTCCTCCAAGGTCCTAGTGGAAACTACATCAGCTTCGGTGATCTGTCTACACACTCAAGAACTCTCACTTTGATAAACTTTACCCTACCAAGGTCGTAGTACAAACTACCTCACACTTTGGTGATCTGCTTTTACACTCAAGAACACCAACTCTGATAAACTTCACCCAACAAAGGTCTTCGTACATACTGCCTCACACCTTGGAAATCTTCTTGTACACTCAAAAAATCTTGCTCTGATACCACTTGATGGAGGTACACTCTGATGCCATTTGATGAAGGTACACACTAATACCACTTGATGAAGGGCCACACCACCCTTACCAACACACAACCAAAATGCAATAATATGGAGGCAAGAAAGATAAAATGTTTTACAAGAAATTTTATTATACTTGAAAATCCTTACAACACCCACAAGATGATATCATAGATATGACTTCTTCAAAATGAAGTTTACAAATTCTTCAACATAAGAGAAATCTCAAATAAGAGTCTTCACACCAAGAGCTTCACCAAGAACTTCTACTTGAAGCACTACCCTTTTAGAGCTTTCACACCTTGAAGTCTTCATAGCTTCCTGCTTGATTAGAAATGGTCATAAGCATTGCTTAAATAGGCACTTATCAATTTATCCACAACCTTCTAGAATTATACCTACACAATATCCACAACCTTCTTGAATATCCACAACTTTCTAAAATTCCACCTAAATAGAACTAAGCACCACCACATGGCCCAATTAGAAAATTACATTTCCTTTATGGATCATAGCAAATATTAAATGCATGATTGAAGGAACTTTTCAATAGCTTCTAAGATTCACCTACACACCTCGATTAATGGAATGACAACTATTTTTCTTATTTTTCTATTTGTGCAACTTGTGCACCTCAAAAATAGAAATTCCTCCTTTTTATCTTTTTCTCCTTTTTCACTTTTTATTTATTTATTTTTTCCTCTAACTTTTGTCACTTTCTCTCTAATCCAATATTTTTTTTTTTTTTTTCAAAAATAAATTTTCTCATGCAAGATGCTCCTGCATCAGTCAACCATATGTAAAGGAAAAGGCTAAAAAAGTATAACTATTCACCTTCAATGACATAAAATTGGTATTATTATTGGGTATGTCTAGGATCATGGTCATGAAAACTATGGCCTTAAGCGGCAATGAAAAAATAGCAAATCGTGGTTATGTCAACTTGACATGCAATTTGAAACTTGTTATGGACTTTCAATGAAAAAAAAATTAGAAAAGAATCTATAGAAAATTGAATTTAGTTTTTGAACTACAATGTCTTATGTGAAGATATAAAGTTTTGATTGGTCAAAATTTTGAATTTTAATGCAATGGTACAAAACTTTTAGGATAAAAATAAGAAGTAGGCATATGTCTTACTACCTTAATCAAAATGAAATGATTAAATTTTTGTACTAAGATTATAGATATAAGAAGTAGGCTCATGCCCAGATGTGACACATATTTTTGAGTATTTTTATTCAAAATAAATAATTAATTATTCATTTTCTCCTATAGTATTTTCAGAATTAAAAATCTCCCTTGTCTAAACACCTTAACAAGTTCAAAACTTTACAAAATTTAATTTTTCTTTTACTTTCCTTAAAGTAGAAGGAGTCTATAATGTGACACATCATTTGGATTTAAAAAATTGTGTACTATTTGAAAGTTATATTTGGTTTTCAATTAGTTTGTCAATCAACACTTTTTGCGTAACTCCATTAGAAAATGAATAATTATTACTTACTTAGCTTGTAATTTGACTGACATTACATTTATGGAAAGATAATAACATTCTTAAAAAACCCTTTTTAATTTTGTCAAATTTGGTTGAGAGAAAAGTCATTAGATACATGTTTGAAGTTAAAAAACACACAAGAACAAGCAAAAAACATGTTTTTGGGACATTTTTAAAGTTGACCATGTAGGGTCAGTATCTAAAGAAATGCTAGGCATTATAAAGGTATTAATATTTTGGTTTCGTATTAGGATGGGTAGGAAAAAAGTTAGAATAGATTTTGAAATGTTTTGAGGCATTTCACAACTACATATTTTTTAGATTGCCACTTTTTGGCACACCATGACCTTGCACATACCCTATTTTGATTTTGAAAATCAAGTAAACTAATAAAATGCGTAGAAATGGATGAAGTTTAGGATTATAATTTTTAATTATTCTTTGGAATAAGAGTTGAATAAATTTTTATAATTTTTATAGATGATTTTTTAGCTACTGAAAAATGCTGAAATTTAGGGGTCTAGTTGCCACCACAAAACTATACAAAAATAAAATTATTCCCCTTTGATCTCAGACTATGTTATAGATAACATATATAGCTAGAATAGTAAAAAATAAAAATACGTTTTAGACTTATATTTTCTCTTTTATAACAATTCAAATTTTAACTCACCTAAAATCGATAGTTTTCATCTCCCACAACATTTTTAAAAATAAATATATTCTAAATAGGAGAAAAACTATGCATTTTAAAAGAGAACTCTCTCCTCTAGAATGTCATATAATTTTTAAATTTTTTTCATATGATCTAATATTTTTTCTTTCTCAAAACGAGCATATTTTCATATTTTAAAATATGAGCTTGTAGAATTTTTCAATTATATTATACTATATCTAATTAAAACACCATAAGCTTTGTAGAAGAATATTCTTGACACCAAGCTCTATAAAATGGTATTGATATGTTACTTTAAAAAATCATAAAAGTTACTAAGAGTTATTGAAACAACACTTTTCTGAAACAATTTTATTTCTTTAGTAATTGGACACAAACTAGTATAAAACATGCATTCAATAGACATTTCTAGTTGGAAAAGTGTGAGTCCATATATAACATAGCTAAAATGAATTTATCTAGGTCATATGTTTGAAAAAAAAATTATTTTAGATAGAAATACTCAAATTAAGTCATTCTGATATGTCAGGCTGAAAGGCGATGCAACTTTGTACTTTTACTCTCTAGCTTTATCAATCCAAGGATGGATTGAACTCTTTGTGTTCAAGGGAGTATGGTGCATGAGCATGTCTGCTAACTCCTAGTCCTAGTTCCACATTTTTAGTTTTGGCATGTACTGACCTTAGCCAAGTTAGTGGGGTATGTTTGGAGCTTAGAAGGTCATGTGATTTTTCTCCTAGATGGATTTGACTAGGCTTAATCGACTCTAGATGTTTCTGCTTACCTTGTGTTTAAGATTTTAGGAAGCAAGATTAGGTTATGGGTCTTGTAGAGTAGAAGTCTGGATAAAGTTCAAATTTGATCTTATTGTGTCTTCCATGATGTTTTTACATCTTTTTGCATAGGTTGAAGGTCATATCTTGTCATTTGATGCAATATTGGAAAAGATGTCAATTTGTTGTAAAAGTTCTCAATTACATTAAATTTTCCTAAATAATGTGATTGGATCCTCTGAAGGAAAAATCATTCTTAAACATAATAAAGAGACCATAATAAGCTTGTTTGGAAGTTTCCAAGTGTCCAATGTCAAATTTTATAGGAAATGGCAAATGTTTTCAGTAGCTTTGCAAAGTTGCATGACAACATTGTGACAAGAAAGTTGCATATCGTGAGGATGGAATCAATAGTTAAGATAGTTGTCTAAAACCTCTTACAAAACCATGAATAAGACCCATTACAAGGGTTAGATGTTGTAGGAAGTGAATGATGGAACTGAAAGCCACAAATGTGTTGTTGCAAAACTGACAATTTTGTGTTTTTGGACTGGACAAATACATTAATGGATTGATAGATTCTTGTTTGTGTTGGATCTTCATAGTTTATGTTCTCACAATAAATTTTTCTTTAGATTGAAAGTGGATAGGAGTTCATTTTTTTATAGTTAGAAAATTTATTGTACATAGACAATCTGTCAATCTTGTTTCACAATTTTGTGAAAAATAGAGCCCCCATGAACCCTCATCGTAGAATTATCATGGCCTCGAGGAATTTCGAAGTGGATTCCTTGCACAATGTACACAGAAAAGGAGAAGTTTGGAAAAGCCTTTTTGCTATTTTTTCAGGTGATGTCCTAGGAAAGCTTTTGAAGCATGGTTAGGAGATCACAATGCTAGCAAGTTGTTTTTTATAGATTGAATATGATAGGATGTTCAATATAAAAATTATAGGAGAAGAGATATATGAGGAAACTACTGGTGAAAGGAAATATTCCCAAGACAATATTTTCTATGAATTTCATTAGACCCTAGTAAATGTTAACATGAAATGCTTAAAACCCTTATTTTTAGGCATAAAAGTAGAAAAGTGGTGTATGGATAAGTTGAGTTTCAAAGACCTACAAAATATCAAATTAATTCAAAAAGGGTATTCATATTGGTAATTATTTTTCCACCTTTTCAAAGAAAATTTGGTGTTACAGTCCAAAAACCAAGTGTGGAGACATAATTCAACTAGGTCTAATTAGGATAGTTTTGCCAAATTTGAAGGAATCGATAGTGAAATCTATGGATTTGTGACCAAGAGGATAGGGAAAGTATAAAATCCCTCAAGTTCAATCCATCAATCCAAGTTTAAGGTAGAGTGACCATTCATGATGAAATTGTGTGTTTGGAGAACAAGTTGGAATGTCTCCATGATGGATGAAAGTTGTAAAAATATTTGTGTGGTTGGATAGGGAAGTGTGCAGGATAAGATAGCTATCCTCTAGAAGTTAGGAGGAAAATGGGAGAACCCTATTAGGCTAGAAGAGAAGCCTAGGTAAGTCCTTCGTGAAGGAAAGGGCTTGTAACAATCCAGATTACATCACGAAAATATCATTTTTTTCTATTTTATATTCCATGCATTCATCATGCAATATTTAATGTATTTTATATGCTTTATTTCTATGATAGTTAACTAGCACTTCACAAGCTAGCAACATCTTAACTAGTGCCCCATTCTACATCTCCATCATCTATACCAAAAATATTTCTTGCATGGAACGAATACCAATGATGATGAAAACTATAATGAAACTGCATAGAAGCAATACCAATAATGATGAAAACTACACTAGAACTTTGAGTTTGACCATCACTTAAATCTCAACACTTTTCCTTGATGTCGAGACTTGTAATATGATCTCCATAAACTCAAATGTGACTCATGAAACTCATAATGAAACTTCTCAACACTAGAGTCTTATAGACTGACATGATACTTCTAATAGAAGTCAAATAACTCTTTATTATTTTATCTCTTTCATGAGAGATCACAAGGCTCAATCTCCCTCTCCTTTCTCTAACATAGAGAAGACTCCATGACACTTTCATGTGTCAATCAAAACAAGCAGTCATCCACTACTTCACTCAAACATATGAACCTAGATCTATCACTATCCCTTTTCACATGTAAACATTAATGTTTGGACAACTTTTTCAAAATCTTTGTGACCTTTTGCAATCATGATCCATCAATCCATCCATAATCAACCTACATACAAATTTTCATAGATTGTCCATCACAGTCTCTATTCCAACATGTCTTGTTGTTGTAACTCTTCAACCCACAAATTTGCCAACTGTGAAAATCCCAACATTTATCCCTAGAATGTCCTTCTCTATGGAAGTGAGAACAATGCACTCTTTCAACTGATTTCTCTAAAATTTTCATACTTGCAACATCAGTTCCATCTTTCTTGCCAAATCCTATGCCTTCATATTTTGGCCTCCAAATGGGCTGGATGGGCTAATTCCTTGCCCATGCTTTCCTAATCTATTTGCTTTGAATCTCAATTTCTATGTAATCTTCAAATGGATATTATTTTAAAAACATCCATTTTTATCATCATAACAATTTAAATCTATACTTGCTAAAGTATTCTTATCTTCATCTTTACCTAATTGAATAGGAGAACCTTTCTCTTTATCATATGTATTCAAACCACATATATCACTAATACCATGTATAATATCATAAACTGATTAATTTGATCTCAAGATCTCAAATCTTTACCTTCTTACCCAAATCTTCATTCTCCTTCTTGATTTCATCAAATAACATTAAATTTTCCTTCAATTAAAAATTTTGCATTTTAAATCCTTTTGGAATTCTTTTTCTAGATTCTCAACTCAAAATAAATATTCATATCTCTAGTTTCCAAATATTTTAAAATTCTCCACTATTCCTAAATTGTACTTCTCTAATACCAAATGTAAAACAGGGGATAAAAACAACAAAAAATAAGAACACAAAGAGGACACTACAAAATTACTCAAACATGTTATTTTATTCCATTGGAATTATAGATCAATTACATTGTTGTAGGTTGTTCTAAACTAATTACAATAGGAAGTTTTTATAGAGGTTGTAGCCTCTCAAGTATATTGATTTTTTCTATTTTATTATTTTTGCATTATTTAATGCATTATATATGCTTTGTTTCAATAATAGCCAAATTTGCAACATTTAACTAGTGTTTCATTCTAAATCTTCATTGTCTATTGTTAAAATATTCCTTGCATGGGGTGAAAACTGTGCTAGAACTATCAATTCAAGCATCACTTATCTCAAAAAATATGTCATAGATATTTGAAATACTATCAAATTTCCCATATTGTGAACTTGGACCTCCTAATTGCACTTGTGCAATGGATGCTATTACACTAATTTTGTACTCTCCATTTTGTATACACTAATTTAGAGATGTTTTTTGAATTTTGTAAATGAAACCTAAACTTTATAAGGGGAAAAAACAATAATTTTCTTTTAAGAGTTTCTACGATCTATATATTGGTTAGGTAAGTGACTATAGATTAGATTTAATTTTGTAAATTATGGAAATGTGAGTTAAGAACCTTATATATATATATATATATATATATATATATATATATATATATATATATATATATATATATATATATATATATATATATATATATATATATATATATATATATATATATATATATATATATATATATATATATATATAATAACTATGCTTGCATCCATCTCCACCTTGTACAAATGTGCATCCTCATAATTGACTATATCATCAAGAATGTTACCTCTTAGCATTCTATAACTTATGCGTGTATAATTAAGGGTGAGTGGACTTGCACTAATTTTTTTGATCCTTGGAGTTGTGTGTAGGAGATTGGCATGTAAATTTGTCTTCATATTGACATTTATCAATTGATGGTAGTGGAATGATGGTGAATAAAAACAAATCGTTTCTTTTCTTTTTAGAGTAATAGCTGATTATGTAATCCACTCTATGTATGTTGAAGTATTATTGCATTTGGAGAGTCTATTAACATAGGATTAGTGCTAAATTATTAGGGTGGGAAGAATTTTAGAGAGGATATTGTAGATATATAGTCCTACTTAAAAAAATCTACAATAATGAGTAGTACAGTATGTGAAATCAATTCCCTTCATGTCTAAAGGAAGACAGCAAAATATTTAGACAGTAGATATTTATACTTATACTATAGATTAAACCAACTAACTAAACATAAACTTTCATTCAAATTTTTTAATAATTTATTGATTTAAAAATAAAAAGCTAAAAATAATAATCATTACTAAGTCAACAAAATTAGTTCATTTGAATAAACAAAGTTCAGTGATTAAGCCATGAGGCTTTCTACAGTGGCATCAATCTTCAATATAAACATTTTCTATTTTGAAAAAAAAATTGACATTCATTTACATGTCATAAAAACAAAATAGAAATAGACTATATATAATTAAAATCATGAAAATTACTATATATAATTAAAATCATGAAAAGAAGTAGAAGTAAAAATGAGGCAGATCAAGAGTCTCGAATCATTTTCTCATGCCTCTTAGACTCACATAAATATGCGATGATGAAAATTATGAGATAATGAAAATAAGTGCCTCGAGATTCATATCTCTTGGTTTATTTTATATATATATAAAAATTAGTCTAAATTAACTTTAGTTTTGGTATTTTGGATTCCTCTTTATCTATTAGTTGTAATTTACAATAAAAACAACTATGAAAGATGCCAATTGAACTTTCATATCCACAATGTCAGAAGCTCGTTTTATATTAACTTCAATTTATACATTAACCATTCTAGGTGTCCATGAGGGATCGATATATAGGTGTCCCTCTTTCCCCGATTTCTTATAAATCAATAGACATATTTGTTGATATGTGTTTTATGACTCACCAAATAGTAGAACAAAATATCGAAATATCTTATCCTCTCTTGAATAAAGTCGTGTGTATGCTGAGATTGCTAGAAGATCATACAATGACTTCAAGGTTCTTTTAGTGCCAGGTCTTGACTGTGGATAAGATTGGTGGTTGATGTGATTTTCTGATGATCACAAGGGGCCTTACATGTTTATTCATATTCATTTCAAGCCATACTGGATGTGGGAGCTATCTTAAGGTTTTGCAATGAAGCACTTTTTTTTTTTCTTTTCTTTTTTTTTTCACAGAATATGCAAAAATTAAATAGGATGGGGTTCAAGAATTCTATTCTAATCCTAAGGGTAGTGATAACAACAAATAGTATTCTAGTGGAAAAATTCCTCAATTTACTTAATTCAGCTTCGCCAAGTTATACTACAACTAAGCATGAACCAGTGCAATCTTCAAGGGTTATGCCAAAGATTTTCATATCACCACATACACCATCATAAAGAACAATGTATACAAATGATAAAAGTTGAGCATATGCATGAAAGAGGTTTAGGCTAACTTTACACACCAAATTAGAATCACTAAAACGTCAAAAGTATGAACCAAAAGAATTCATCAATACACCATCATATTCTCCATTGTAATCACCACACATTGACTATGCTAAACTTAATCTACTTGAAGAGATTTAGGAGAACACGCAAGCACTAAGACACTTCAAGTATTCACCAAACTCCAATGAAAACTTTATTATCGTAGTAGCTCATAGCGACAATCTCATAAAAATCCTCCCCTTACAAATGAGAAATGAGGCCTTTATATAGGTCCTCGATTACAACGGGTGGCTCGAATGATCACAATAACTGATGGCCAAGATCTTGCCACATCAACCATAATTAGGGTTAGGGAAATGGAAAGGAATCTACATTAATGCCACAAGGAATCCACTACTATAGTGGGTAATAAATGCCCACTATGCATGCTCATGTAAGAAGGAGTGGAGTGTAATAAATGATACTTATGCACACCCACTATGCATTTAATGCATCTATCCTTGATTCTTTCACTCGAAAGATCAAAATTGATCTAATACTATTTCTAACTCCTCTATACTGATGCTTGGTGCAGATTCTTGCTTGAATTCCAGAACTGCAATTGTTCTTTCTGCTTTTCCCAAGCTTTCATCCCAATCTGGTATCAAGTCCTTAGTAGTGTGCATTTTATTTGAGAAGATGGAGAAGTTCTCAAAATCATCTCTTCCATATATGTTTAGCTGAAAGAATTCCTCTAACTTGACTTTTAGATTATCAGTTGTCATTTCTTCTTCCAACAATCTCTATGACAACAAAGATGCAACCGCATTTGATATTCCTTGCTTGATGTTATCAACAATCTTCTTCCATTGACTAGATTCCCTAACAAAGCTCTCAAACATTTCCTTAGCCACGATCACTGCACTGTACCATCGAATAAAATCATAGACATCCCCCTCGCTGATAACTCGACCATCAATTAATTCTTTCTTTGGGGTATCCATCAGACTCTGAATGTTGGAAATCACCTCTTCTTGGTAAATATGCTCATCCACCCATGATTCCTCCATGCACTAGATCCTAGAGATTGTAGCCAATGCCCTATTGTGCACTTGCACTAACTCTTCTGCATGTTTGAAGGCTACCTCATGAATTCCTTCGATCCAAATCTTTGCACCCTGAGCAATCCACTTGATTCTATCAATATCACCTACCACTTCACTGGAAACACCTGTTGGAGGGACAAATGATGGACCTTCCTCTCTTACTGGATGAGGCAAGTTATTGATGTACTGACATAAGGCCTAAATTTATCTTTTGTGCTTTTTATACCCTTCTTCTACTTTCTCCAACCTATCCTTCAAAGCCTATGTGGAGTCATCAAATTCTTCCAATATTTGCTCTCAGGAGGCCCAGCCAAGATTTACTTCTGTAACATGGTATTCATCTAGAGCAATTTGATTTTTCCCTTTGTCAACTGTGGGAGTCGCAATCTATAAGATTCTGGATCCCAATTCTCCTCTGATGAATTTAGTATATCTTTTTGCTTTCCCTTGTTCTTCTGATTGGTTTGATCAGTCCAAAATTTTATGTAATTCAATTGCTGGATCAACCTCCCTTTGTTGATGCAAATGAATTTTTTGCCTCAACCATTCTGGAATGGGTATACTTTGGTCCCCTGGAATTACCAATTGTTCTTTCCTTTGGACTGCTCGAACATCAATCTCCTCTTCACCTCCTGGACTATCCATCGTAACCTCAGGAACTATGGCTTCAGTACTTGGAAGATGTATTGCTACTCCTGGAGTTTCTTCCTCTAGCAGGCCATCTCCATCATTAAACATTTCTCGCTCTAAGATCGTAGCAAGACTTTCTTCCGTAGCAATATCTTGATCTCTCCCTCTTTCTTGAATGGATTTTTCATAAGCATTTATACTCAACCTATCATGAGTTGACCTATCCAAATTCTCTTCTTGCTCGAATCTCCTTATACTTGTCCCTACATCCTGCCTTTCAAAAGTTTCTATCTCTTGGACACTTGGAGTTTGACTCGGAGAAGAGGGGGCATCTCCATGTTTTTACTTCTTATTTTGAGGTTCTCGAATAACTTCCTCAATCCTAGGGCACTTTTCTCGAGGTACCTCCTTCCCTTTCTTGGTTCCTACATCTTCGGATGGAGTTCCCCTTTCTTCAATGGTCCCTTCAGATATTTTTCTTGATCTTTCATCCCTAAGTGGTCTATGGCCAAGCAACCTATATGTGAATCCATTTGCTAGTGTGACTAATTTTTCAAGCTTATGCTTAATTGACTACTTTGTAAAATCTAAGACTAGTTTTGAAAGGGCTTCAAGATCTGTAATTTCTTTCTTCTTCCAATCAAATGGTTGAGCTATCATTTTTGGATTGAATCCTTTTTGCATCACGTTTGGGTCGTCCTCCATTTGATCAAGAACCTTGAATATATTGCATGTTCTAATAATGTTCAATGGTAGTCTTGAATGAAATCTTTTTCTAATCTCATTCTCATCTGCTGCATTTGCCCAAAAGTCTTCAAGGTAACCTTTGTGTTGGTACTTTGATCCTCCTACTAATGAGATCTTGTTGTAAGGATCAAAATCATTCCTCTTTGGATAAAGCGAAAGGCGGAAGAAGTGGAGCTCATCTGATGATTTCTTTGTAGCTTTTAGACATGGGCATACTTCAGTTTTCCCTTCTCCTATGGAGATTGGAAACTGGAATCCCAACTTCTTCTTCCCTTTATGAATCTTTTCATAGGTTGTAAGTTCTCGAGTAAGCTCTAACAAGACCATCTTGTCCGTTGGATACCTAGGAAGTTTGTATGGTTCTGTGGAGAATCCTTGAACTCGGATATATGAAAAGGTAGGAAACTGAATGAACCAAGCGCCATATTCCTCGATCAATTTCATTGCACCTATTGACATTATTATACTTGGCCTCTTTTGCAGTGTCCTTACTATTTGCATGGAAAATATATCATTAACCTTCATGTAATCCTCCTTTGAATACAAATGCAATTGCGGGTAACATTCATGGACTTTGAGGTGTTGGCTTCTGCTTCCAATTGGTCCTTTGCATCGTAGTCCATCATAATTTTTCCTCCGTGCTAGCATGTAGATGACATAGGAGCTCATGTAAAATTTCCTTGTATGTTCTAGATTCATCAACTGTTCATTTAGGTTATCACTTATGAGCCCAGCCCAATCTAGTCTATTGCCTTCCTCCATTACTTGCTCAAAAAAATACCACATCCAAGATTCAAACCTATAAGAATAAGGCATGCCAAATATGCAACTCAACATCATGACCATATCACTATTGTCATGTCCCCAATTTTTGGAGACAGTTCGATTTAATTAATTTAATTAATCTGGTTGTCCAAGGACGACTAATTAATTATTTTTAATTAAATAAATAAATATTAAAAGATAACCTTGTATTTAATAAAGTGACTTGGAAAAATATTTAATAAAGTCACTTGTGAGATAAGATCAAAAAGGTTCTAGAAGTCTCTGGAGAGGATGGAGGGAAAAGAATAAATAGGCACCCCGGGGCTCCATTCGAATCAAGCAGTTGGTTTATCTCTTTGTTTCGGGTTGTGATTCAATCACAGGTGCATTGTGGAACCTAGGGTTTCTACAATTGTTTCAGGTTGTGATTCAATCATAGGTGCATTCTAGAGAGTGAGTCAGCAGGATGATTACTGTGGTATCAAAGCCTGTTTGCCAACTATTTGACGAATTGCCACAATTCAGTATTGGTATTTAGTGACCTTTATAGCTAGGGTCATCTCAGTGGTATCAGAGCTGAAGTATTAAGAGTTTTTTTGGTGCTGGAAAAAGCAATAACCTGTCAGGGTTATTTCAGTGGTATCAGAGCTCGATTGCTAATTGTTTGACGAAATGTCAAACCTTTAAGGTTTTAGTATTTTTTGGTGCTGGAGTAAGCAATAACCTGTCAGGGTCATCTCAATGGTATCAGAGCCTGTTTTGCAAACCATTTGACGAATTGCCATAGTACATTGTTGGAATTTAGTGACCTTTATAGCTAGGGTCATTTCAGTGGTATCAGAGCGGTTTTCTTGCCATCCTGTGGGGTGAGAACCGAATTACATGGGTGATCAGCGCTTTACTTCAAACAAGATGGACAGGTACAGCACAAAGTCTCCAAGGACACAATCTCGGACAAGTAATAGACAGAGTATTCAGAGTCGGAAATGTGGAAAGGAGGACTATTCAGGTATTCAGGATGAGCTCAGAAAAATCAAACATAACATGTTTGAACTGTTGGTTAAACACCACCGTATGCTTGACAGGCTGTCCGTCCCAGCTAAGGTGAATAAATCAATTGGATTTCGTTTTGATAAATCTTCTCACAAAGCGTTGACAGATACAATGAGAGATGCTACTAGGAACCTTAATGAGGAATTCGAGAAACAAGTGTGCAACCAGTCAGAGGCTTCAGTTTGGTCACAGGAAGAAGCGGTGAAGGACATTACGCTGATGGATAGTAACTATCAGCTTGACACTCAAGTTGAGACAGTTGAATACAAATTTCCCAAAGGTGATGTCTCATGTACTCAAGGTAGTTTGGTTCCGACAATCAATGATTACAGTGAAGTGAGTTCAGATGATGATAAGGATGTTGATGGTGAGATACCAGGTAGAGATGAGCAAACACTGAGTATTCATGATTTTTCTGACAGAGAGTACTAGGCTCAGTTAGATGCTTCGTCACATGAGGATGAAATTGGTGGTACTTCACATGATTTGTCCAGCCAGCTGAAGGTAAGTAAAGATAGTATTGTGGCTTCTTTATCTCATCATGACAGGATGCGGGAGATGTTAGAAGAGCACATCCAGATGATCCATTTACAAGGAAGACATAAGGGAGTTCAGGCAAAATCTTCTTGTTGTGACTTACATGCAATTGGTGAAGGAATGGGAACGACTAAGTTGAGCTATTTACATCTTCTATTAGATTGTGACCATCTTCTAAGCCTCACCAAAGACTATTCAGATGCCTTGAGGAGGAAGGAGGAGGAAGTTGTCAAGCTTTCTTGCGAGCTTGAGGACACTCAAGCAATTTTGGCATTACAGGACTGGGAGAAACAAGGGCAAGAGCACGACATGGAGCTGAGCTTAAGATCATCTTGCACTCAGTTTTTGACAGAAGAGGGATCATATATGGTAGCTGATAATGTTACGAGTTCATCTTGCATTCACATCCAGGATACAAGGACAATGGCAGACAGGTATGCGAAGTTAGCTGGAATTGGTCACATTACTCAGGTAAGTAGTTTGCTTGAGTTACCAGTTGTTTCTTGCATATGGATTCGGGAATGTTTCAGCAGCATTTGGGATTCAGTCAACCGAAGATCTTTAGCACTTTATGATAGCCATGATTGTTTGAGTGTTATCATGGATTTGAAAGGTGTTGAAGGTTTTTCATATTTGGAAGCATGTACAGATGAGTCCCAGGATCGTTTTGACCTTGATGACATATGGGAGAATGAAGTGTACAATTTTGAAGATTCAGCTTCCTTGACAGTTTCTTTAGGTACAGAAGAGCTTGACAGCAGAACTACAGATTTTGACACTCTGGATGTTGATATGAATTTTGGAGTTGATTCACAAAATATGGATGGTAATAATCCAGAGACCAGTATCTTTGAAGATACTCCTTTAGACAATGTGTCAAAGGGAATTTATAGAAGACGGTATAGCCAGAACCATCATGTGATTAGCCAATTGAAAGTTAGTGAGCGAGACATTGCTATCGCTTGTGAGCATTTTGATACTGCTCGTCAGTTGTTGGCTATTACTGGTTGGGGTTCTTCTATGACAGATGAGTCCAGCGGTGGTTACTTTTCTTTGGCAGAGATTCATGCCTTGCGTGAAGCTGTTCGGATTTTGAAGCAAGATTATTTACGATTGGTAGCCGACCGTGACCACTTGGTTGAGTGGGGGAGTAAAGCATATGAGGCCCTCTTGGATCGTGAAGATGAAGTGAGTGAGCTTTCCCAAGAGCTCATAGCGACTACTGAGGCATTAGAGGACACACAACGAGTTCTACAGAAGTCACAGTTTCAGTTGAAGGAGGTGACCGTGGAGTTGGAGCATTTACGGTCAAAACCAGCCCCAGACCCAGTTCGTTTGACTATTGAGGTGGATGATGGTAAGTACACTCCTACAGTAGCTTTTGAGGAGTTTATTGTTGAGACTGACATACATGTTCAGGGTTTGGAAGAAGTTGGTCCTAATGAGTTCAGGATACCGGTAGAGTCAAGTCTCCAGGTTGATTCTTCTCAGATAGTTGATAGTGTGGTACAATTGAGTATGCCACCCTTACAGGAGGACCAGTTGTGGTGTAAAGGAGAGTATGTTGATGTTTCCTCATATAATTTTTACTGCACTGAACCGTTCATGAAGTATTTGTTGGATAGTGCATGTGTTCAGTTAGACTCGCATAAGGTGACAGAAGGTGTTCTCATCCAAGATACTAGTGTTATTTGCAGATTGGTTGAGAAAATTATAGGGGTCCTTGCTACTATGCTACCTCACAGGGATCTCGAGGAAGGGTTTGTTGAGCAAAGGGAACGGGGACCTATACGACCTACAGTCACTCGGAGTCAGAGATTGGAGCCATATGTTGATTACCAGTTCAGTGATGATGAGCTAGTAGCAAAATTTGGAGGTTCTTACCGGCATTATACGGTAGGATACGCTCATCATTACTCTTTTGACACAGAGGTAGAAGATTTTATTTCACGCAGATGTAGATTGGCTCCAGTTTCTTATCATCCATTAGGGGATAGATTGGCACCATCTTTTGAAAATAAAATTGGTAGTAGCAAGTTACTCAGCTTGCAGCATCAACACACCTGGAGTAGTATTTTAGAGATTGGATTTGATGGCAGTGATTCAGGTACCTATAGCTGTTGTCATATCTACAAAGCAGTTGGGTGCAAGTGTCATTCTGATGGGGGCTTGAGTTTTGATAGAGTTGATGCTTCAGTTGGCTTGAGTTCCGCAGAATGGTTTCTTCTACTAGCATCTACAGTTGGTTTTCAGATGATTTCATCAAAAGTGTCAATTGTTTGGTTGTTGAGTACAGTTTCTCAGCTACTGGTATTGATGATTTCTCCACGGGAGTATGATGCGGATTGGGATGATACACAGATTTACATTTGGGATCCAGGCAGACTGATTGGGTCATGGTTCAGCCATTGCTTGGGGACAAGCAATTTCAGGAAGGGCGGACTGTCATGTCCCCAATTTTTGGAGACAGTTTGATTTAATTAATTTAATTAATCTGGTTGTCCAAGGACGACTAATTAATTATTTTTAATTAAATAAATAAATATTAAAAGATAACCTTGTATTTAATAAAGTGACTTGGAAAAATATTTAATAAAGTCACTTGTGAGATAAGATCAAAAAGGTTCTAGAAGTCTCTGGAGAGGATGGAGGGAAAAGAATAAATAGGCACCCCGGGGCTCCATTCGAATCAAGCAGTTGGTTTATCTCTTTGTTTCAGGTTGTGATTCAATCACAGGTGCATTGTGGAACCTAGGGTTTCTACAATTGTCACAGTTGGCCATTGAGAACGATAACTCTCAATCGGTACGCAATTTTGAGGGTGTGAAATATCATCTGAATTATTGCAGATTGGAGGTGACATTCAGTCATTTCATCAGGGTGATTGATTGTGGCTTAAGGCCAATTTGTAGTTTTGTTCATTGAAGGATTTGATCCATCGGTTCTGAATGTTCAGATTGAAGACCAAGATGGAAGCTAGGCGATGATGGAGT
This sequence comes from Cupressus sempervirens, assembly GCA_028749045.1. Classification (NCBI taxonomy): domain Eukaryota; kingdom Viridiplantae; phylum Streptophyta; class Pinopsida; order Cupressales; family Cupressaceae; genus Cupressus; species Cupressus sempervirens. The sequence continues at coordinate 160,299,695 of CM053793.1, read as the reverse complement.
TAACCCACAATATCCTGCAGGTTGCAAGTAATATTGATTTGTATTAATGGTGAAGCACTTGAGGTCATTCGCTTCATAGTTATATCAGGGGTCGGGTGTATTATTCTGGTTTAAAGATAGTAATCGACCACTCATGGTCCACGGCAGACATTCATTGTTGGCATCATATTTTGCATGTGTATCGAGCAGCGTACATCCGATATAAATCGAGCAGTATATCTCTTTAACAATAAGCTGCACGAGGATCTCCTGACAGAGGTGTGATGATTAACAGCAAGTTTGTCAATAATATAAGACACCGAGCGACCAGACAGGAATAGATCGCGGGCAGATCCCAGGTCGTCCTACCATCCGTTTTCCATTAGCGATGGACAGAAGTCTGAATTGATATAGATAGATTGCAAGGCGGTGAAGTATAGTTGCAGACGTCCAAGTACGGGTAGCAGTAACTATCAATCTCCAAGCATTTCATGCGGACATTCAATTGTATTGCAGCTCCGAAAACGCACCTTCTTTAGTAGTGTTACGGGTCGAATCTGCAGAGGAAGAATTGGTGTAATCATAGATGCGCACATGTATTACTGGTGTATGGGATTCCAAAGGGCCGGAGTCATCTCTTAGCGCAGGAGTGGAATAGGGACTTTCACACGGGTGTCTGCCATTACCCTTGATTTGCGGGTTTCATATTCCGTTGGTGGCAATGCATCAATATGTAATTGCATTCATAATTTGAAGAGGTGCCGACGGATAAAGCCTGAAAGTTTCTTTCACTATTACCTTCAAATACTTGAGCTTTGGTAGGTCGGATTCCTCCATCAGTCGGTTCCGTCCAACATGTATATCAATCTCTTGTTGGGCTTTGCGCAAAATATCGGGGTGTTGTATTAGAGCTGATAGGGCCCACTCGATCGTGGCGGATGATGAATCAGAACCTGCGATTATGATGCTCTACAAAACGAAAATATAAATCTTTGTGGTCAAAGACATCCCAACTTCCAGTGTCCATATTCGGAGATTATAAAGAAAAATCACCAGGATAATATGCAGGTGGGCAAGGGCCGGATTGAAGACAGTCAAGCATAATAGCGATGAGCTGGGAAGCCCAATTCGACTCAGCTTGTGAATATGCCAACGAACGTTTCAGGTGCCTAGTTGGGTATTTGTTTTTAAGCTATGATTGTTATGATTGCAGAACCTATAAATGCCATTCATGAATTGATTTTGGCAAACTCAGTTTGTTTCATTTGCATGTTATCTGTTTAAGTATTAAAAATCAAAAGCATTCATCCGATACCATTCTAGAGAGTGAGTCAGCAGGATGATTACTATGGTATCAAAGCCTGTTTGCCAACTATTTGACGAATTGCCACAGTTCAGTATTGGTATTTAGTGACCTTTATAGCTAGGGTCATCTCAGTGGTATCAGAGCCGAAGTATTAAGAGTTTTTTTGGTGCTGGAAAAAGCAATAACCTGTCAAGGTTATCTCAGTGGTATCAGAGCTCGATTGCTAATTGTTTGACGAAATGTCAAACCTTTAAGGTTTTAGTATTTTTTGGTGCTGGAGTAAGCAATAACCTGTCAGGGTCATCTCAGTGGTATCAGAGCCTATTTTGCAAACCATTTGACGAATTGCCACAGTACATTGTTGGAATTTAGTGACCTTTATAGCTAGGGTCATTTCAACTATATTCCTTCTGCAAGTCAAGCCATACTATTTCTTTAGGAATCTTGGAATGATGCGGTCTATTCTTTTTCAACCATTTTTTTTTTATTATTTCTTCACAAAAATTGATTCCAGATGTATAGATTCTCAGTGCTTGCTCTTGTGTTTTTTTGACCATCCTTGGATTTGAAGGAATTCCAAATGCTTCAGAAATGGATGTCGGAGAAAAATCTGCCAGAATATTTCATTCAGAATCCCGGATGGTTCTGTCTCTAGGACTATAGTGCTTAGTACATTCCACGATCAATTCTGGATGCTGAAAAGAAGGAGGGAAAGAAGTTGCAGTGAAAATTCCACTTCTCACAATTCTTGTGGCTAGGTGTGTCGGTTGATGGTCATTGTATCCGAGCATTCTTCGGTTGAAATCTTTCAAATCAAGGCCACTGAGGCTTGTATCTCCGATTTCTGCCCACTTTGACACAATTTTGGATTCAGGATAGAATCCTCTCCTTTCATTCTTTATCAGTTGTCCTCATGTTTCTCCTGTTCCCCTGGGCTCTGCCATTTTCCTTTCCTGCAAAATAGAAAACGTACATACATAAGACTATGCAAGGAAAGTATTTGAAAACAACAGATACAACTTGTCCATAAGACAAAGATTTTAGATTTTTGCCAAAATTTCAATACTCCTTTCAAGATTCACTTTTTTAACTCTTCCACACAACTCACTACAAAGAAAATTCCTTTCTGATGGGATTCAAAATCTTCTATCATGAATTCCTAGAAAATTCCTCAACAATTTTAGAAAAATTTTCAAAAAATATGTTCCCTTGAACTCCTCAAATCTTACTCCTATTCTTGATTTTCTCTTCAAATTTCTGTGTGAGCCTAAATGAATGAGAGGGTTTCTTATATAAATCATCCTTCAAAAAAGATGCCTTTAAAGTTGCAGACTAAAATTAGGCAGTTGTTTTACTTAACCATTAAGGTTTCCATTTTTTGTGCCACTTGTCACTTTTTGCTGTTTGATTCAAAAAGTTGCTATTTTTTTATGCTCTTAGCTTGATGATGAAGCTAAGTACTCTTCTATTTTGATTTTTTTTTAGTTTTATTAATTAAATATCAATTTTAAAAAAATCAATATTCAATTAACTTTCATTTAAAAAATCAAATTCTTTTGCAAATTTTTCTCCATTTTTATTTTTTGGATTATTATTCAAAAGAAGTCAAATTAAATTATTCTTTTCCATGATTTGCGGGTCGGGATTTTGAAGGAGTGGAGGATTTTATTCTTTCCCCGATTTCCTTGGATTTGCATTTTTTCAAATTGTGGAATTGGCTTTTTGATGGAGTGAAGGAATTTTCTCTCATCACAATCTTCCTTCATTCCCTAGAAACTGCGACCCATGAAAAGCAGGATTTCTAAACTGGTAGATTTTTCTCTGCATGAAATTTCCTTCACTCCTTGAAAACAATTATTTTCTTGAGTGTAGATTTCGATTCTCTCAGCATAGAAATCCTCTTGAGGAGATCTCGCCTTTTACTGACTACTTTTGGGATCGCTTGAAGAACTTCATCTATTTTGGCTGACCACGTTTTGCAGGCAAGTTGGTGCTGAGATCTCCCCTTGAAACTTTCATCTTCTTGTTGGAATGAGATATGGGTTTCGCAAGTCCATCATTGCTCATTCCATCTTCCGAATTAACCCTGAAAATATGTACTCTCAGCTTAATAACGATATTACTATTGCCCTTGTCTACCCTCTCAAAATGCAAATGTCCCCGTTGTGGAGATTGTTTCCAATGCAAAATTGCTTCCATCATGCACCATAAGAACCTAAGTGGTTGGTGTCACTCCAGTTGTACCGCACTTTCCATTCCTCATTGCCAGAATTCACAAGGGTCACCACCCGCATTACTTTTCGTAATTTCAGATGCTCTTCAATACCTTTGGGCAATTTAAGCCAACAATTTCTGCCGACATGAGATGGAAACATTTTTACTAAACATAAGGGTTTAGTCAATGTAAAGGAATAAGCAACCTGGATGGGCTTGTTACGGGCTTCACAACTCTCTCGTTCTCCTGTGGGCTTTGGACCCCTCTTTAGTGGTGGGACAAAATCAAGGGTGTGCCTCACTATCCTATGCATATTTAGTTTTCTCAATTATGGAAATCTCGTTCCTCCTTCCTTGCAACATGAACCATACTCACAAAAATAAAATATTCTACCATTCTCCCGTTCAATTCTATGATGAGTGCAAATCTATAATAATGCAGGAATTAGAAACAAAATTTTACAATCCCTAAATTTTTGCTTGAAATCTGTTGGAGTGGAATTTTCAAGGAATGAAGGATTCATGCCAATATTCCTCCGTTTCTTTAGACTTGCGCCTTATGAATTTGACTCTGTCGGGATTTTGAAGGAATGAGGGATTTCATTTTTTCCTTGACTTCCTTGGATTTGCGCTCCACGATTTTCGCGTCAGGATTTTCAAGGAATGAGGGATTTTTCCTTGATCACAATATTTCTTCATTTCTTGAAAACTGCAACCCATGAAAAGCGGGATTTTTCTGAAGTGGGAGATTTTATGCACTTTACAGAATAAGGAAACAGCTGGCGAAAATAGAAAGGGGCCCCAGGCTTGAGCGATGATGTGACTATTGGTCACAACAATATTCTTTCAAACATATTCTTTTGCAACTCTCTAGACATGATAATTCAATTGTTCTCTCCTTTCTTATTATTTCCTCCTGGTTGAAGTCTCCAACTTAGAATTGTTTATTTCTGTGCATTTGTTGCGTTTACTTTCAATCAGAATTCTTTTTTTAAGCCTTTCATTGTAGAATAAAGGCATTGCATAAAAAAAATATTAATAATTCACTAACTTCGCATTATGCCCAACAAGTGTAAACACCTACACTACTAGAGTGAAAAAGCAAAGCAGGACGCCTCCTCCTCTGATCATCTCTGGCCAGAATGTTGCTCCCTCTTCTCAAACAAAGAAACCAGAAGTGGAAGATTTGAAGGCTACTAAAACTAATAATATCTTTTTAGAGGTCACATTTTACAAAAAGGTATATCCAATAAGCAAAAGATGTATCTGTAAGTGTATGTATTTATCTCTCTCTTTATATAGTCCATTAACGTTCAAGGGGATCCCGTTCCCATTGACCTTCATCAACCCTTTGGCTTAATTGTAACTTTTAGTTTAAATTATATGTGAAACTTTTCATTATCTATTATGGATCATATTATAAACTCAATTATCAGAATTAAAAGAATTGTTACAAAGTAGAGATAAGAGGATCTTAGAATTTATGTTTTCTAATTATTTGTTTGGTCTGATCATTGATTGATGATCAAAAAATTTACACAATCTAGATCAGAAATATAAAACTAATATTATAAAACCAATAATTTTTTATATATATGTATGGGTTTTTCATTTGTTCCTTCGTTTCTAAATTGCCCAATGTAATCATACGATTTTTCTATATAGGCAGCAGCTGAATTGGTGGCAACTTTTTTTCCTAGTATTTGCTGGTTATGGAGGAATCATGGTGGAAACAAGTGATAAAGTGTTATGTAAAGCTGGGGTTGCTGCTGTTTTTGGACTAATTATAGTAGCACTAGTCTAGACTGTGGGACTATCTCTGGCTCTCACATAAGTCCTGCAATTAGTCTTGTCCTCTCATCTGTGAGAAAACTGTTTCTTCAGGAGGTAAACTATTCTAGTGCATAGAAAATACAAATTGGGTTTGATCTATGGAAAAGAGTATTCTAATATAAGCTTTTAGATTCTGAAGGACATCTTACTATATTTCTTTCATGACGCTAAAAAAGCTAACATTGATGGTTTTTAATGTCTTTGAAATTATCACAGCTGCCCATTTATATTATATCTCAGATTGTGGGTGCCACAGCAGCTGCAGCTGCACTCGATATAATTATTACAAAAGTGTCCATTAATGTTGCTGTCAATGCTCCTCCTGAACATCCAATTGCATCACTGGTTGTGGAATTCATTATCACATTTATACTCACCATTGTTACATTTTCAACAGTAACAGAACCTAAAGCAGTAAGTGATTCAATTTACTACAATTCTATAGATCTTCTATAGATTTATATTACATTTGATTGTATATCATTTAGTAACATATTCTCACTATGACAAAAACATAGGAGGAAGAGAAAAATTGTGATGGGTGTTTGTTTATGGTACATTACTAGTAATTGTTAGACATCACAGGAATTTTTGAAACCAAAACCAACTATATTTTACCATTAAATTATATAGTAACACACTTAAATTTTAGTTATTCATATTTTTTCTAAAGAATAGAGAGACTATATATTATTTTAGTTATTCATCATTTTATGTACAGAATAGAGAGGCTATATATTATAGCTCACTAGGTGAATTTTTGCCACAATAGTAGCTAATTGAGTGATGGTTTATCCTGGAACCAGGTGAAATGATAGGGATTGCTGTGGGTGGTGCGGCTGTTTATAATGCTTTATTTGCAGGGAATGTGTTGAACTAATAAACAAGTTTTTCCACTTATGTTTTTGGGTGTGTTGCATTTCTTTTTTGAAAATTTAGTGGCTACTAAATGAAGAAAGTTTTCAACCCAGCAAGATCATTGGGGCCTGCACTGTTAACATTCAATTTTGAAGGGCTCTAGGTGTATATTCTTGGACCTGTTGTGGCTGCCCTCTTTGGAGCCTTGTTTTATAATGGTATTTCTATACCAGAGCAAGAATAGACAGTCGTTTCTTTAGTTATTTTACAATGCAGGGTGGTATGATAATTTAGATTTTGTATTTTTTTATTTTATTAAATAAGCATATTGTATATAAGGAGATTATAAATCACTTAGACTTCAGTTTTCTATATTATATGTGGGAATGGGGTCTTGATCCTGAAAACACTCTTACCTATTAATTTATTTATAAGAAACTGCATAGAGTCTTTTTATCTTATCTTTTTCCAAAATACTTTATTAAAGTGAGATTTTGTCCTTTTAAGTCTTATTTTCTGATTGTTCAGTTCTGAATTTTCTGGTGGTCTTCTTATTTTTCTATTGTGAAAAATAGGAAATTTTATTTACAAACATTTGGACATTTATTAACAGTACTCATAGTAGGAACAATTTGATAAGTGGTAGCTTTATATTAATTCACTTGTATTATATTCTCCATTTTTTTAATTCAATCTGCATAGCTGAGCATCATAGACATGTGACAACCTTATAACACTTCACATGGCTACCTACCCTAATTTTCCACATTTTGCATGGCAAACATATCAATGGAATCTTGTGCTTATAATATAAAATTGAAGTCTCACCTACACTTTCAGAAATAACTTGATTGTTTGCAAATATTCCCATTGCTTATGTATCACTTCTTCATAGAGTAGGCTTCACTCATGTGGCATTTCATGTGCAAGATTCTAGTGAATTTGATGGAAGAATTTCTATTGTTTGTTTCCTCATTTTGAATTGATGAAAATAAGTATATGATAGAGTACATGATAGAATATATATGTGTGGAGTAGTTCTTGAAGACAAACTTCTCCAAGAGGTATTGTTCCTTTTGCAAATTATTTGAGAGGCATAAAATGAATTCAACCTTTCTGGTTATTTCTTTGACATTTATTTTCAATTTCGTGGACAATGAAGGTTTTGCATGCTTGGATGTAAGATAAGATGCTACTAGTGGACATCAAAAATAGTATCTTACTCAAAGCTAAAAAAACATTATATGGTTAGAGGAATCAAAGTGCATTTAAGTGGCAGCACAAAAAATCCATTCATACATGATTTAGATGTAGTTAAACATAGCGAAAAAATTGATAGAAGGCTCTTAATTATGAGGATAACCTTGTGTTAATGCTTGTAATAAATTTTTGACATCTCTAATCAATAAAATTATAGATTGACATAAAGCCATTAAAATGGAGCTTACAAAAATTATTGAAGAGGCACGTAGGGTGCATCAATCTAGATAGATTTCAAATATACTTACATTCATTGATAGGTTGCAATTTCTTGCAGACATTTGTATCTAACTGAGGAATTTTTTTTAATTGTCTAATTATGGTTGACCTCTTATATGTTACATTTTAATAAACCTGACACCGCTTGACTAGTACTATAGAACACACAACTTTGTTTCCTCTATTGGTTAGAAAGTTAGAAGATGCTTGTCTTTTATTGATGACCACACATAATAGGAAAGAGAGATAAATGAATTTCAAAGGCCTATGTAAATAATGAATATTGTTGAAGCATAGGTTTATTGGAGTTCTCAATCAGTATGGTTCTATTATAAAAATAATTAATTTAATTACAAGTAACTTCAATTCAATAGTGCATAAGTTAATGTTTTCTTTGAAGATTTCATAATTAAGAACCAACTAAATTTTGTCTTTTTCTCCAGTTATTCTTGGCATGAACTTTTATTATAACCTAGATTCAAGTTGTTTGATCAACATTGACTTAGCATCAAAGGTTTCCTTGGCTAGCATAATTGTTAGGAAAGCTACTTGCGCAAAACATCTTCCAAATGCCAATTTACAAGGATAATATACAAGAATGTACATCTAGTTTACAACATTGAGATGCACAGAAAAAAAAGAACATTTTTTTAAAACGCACACAAGATAAACATAGGAAGCCGGATTTAACATGGGAAACCCTTTTGGGAAAAACCCACCACCTAGAAAAGCCCAAGAAACTTTGTATTAGAATAAAAAATTTACATACAAAAAACTCTAGTTTGTAGACAGGCTCATAGGCTCACAATTCCTTTATAGTCAACCCAACTTTCATAGCCCCAAGCTCTACTTTTGCTTTTTGCCTATTCAACCCAAAAAATCTTGCAAATATTTATACACTCTACAATTCATTATGGAATCTAGTGCATTATCTGTCAAGAACAAAATGGTTACAGTACCAATGGTTACTCATCCATCTAATGGTCACCCTTTATTGGGCAATCCCTTCAACAATGGGTCACTCCCTTCAACCTCCAAAAATCCCTTTTGCATTAGAGCCTCTTGCACTATACTACTACCATGAGGTTTCACCATACAACTATACAAACCACACATGACTTCACCATACACCATATTGTTCTACTTTACTATGCCACTGTATAGATGTACATAAAACTAATAACTCCACCATACAAATTTTCAATACAATATTGTCATTGTACAGTGACCTCCACCATATGGTGAGGTTCTCTGGCCCATATGGTGAACACTTCATCACCTTAACAATTTCCCACTTGACGAAGTAGCACCGACCATTCCAACAAACACATCTCTAATCACAAGAAATAACACCATCATCACCATCACTATATTTCTATGAGCACCAATCAATCCATGACAACTCTAAATGCAACACGAAGTATCCAACAAATGATCAATGTACTCAAAAAAACTAAACTAAACCAAGATCAATGTCAAAATTCCCACCATGGCCTTAGGAACATAAACATGACAAATGATCATGAGTTACACATGGCATCGTGAAAAACATCTTACACACAAAGATTGAATAACTCTAATGATTAGCCAAAGAAACATTGCTTGCATCTTCATCATCACTCTAAAAAGACTCAAAATTGGAAGAACTCTCCATTTTCATTTTTTTTTACTCCTCTTTGTAATCCTCTTAGATATGACCAGTTTTCCCTTAATTCCAACCCTTCTCTTTGGACTTTTTCCTAGAAGATTGAGGCTTCATGTTCTTCTTGCTTTTTTCCTTCGCTCTATCTTGAGCAATGAGAGCCTTCTTAGCCACCTTAGAAGAAAATTCTACAAAAGTTCCACCTACTCATAAAATTCTACCTACTTAGTTATGTGGTTTCCTCCTTTTTAAAAACAAATTTTTTCTTTTGTTTCTTACTCTTGTGTTCAAATATTTACACTCACGTATTATATACTTTAGTGAGTGAGTTTCAAAAAAATGTTGTCTAAGAATAATTTAGGGTTTTGAATAAAATTATATTGTTTCTGAAATCATCCTATAAACATTATTCTTTTTCAATTTGAACTTGCCAAGAAAAAATAACTACATGTTGTTGGACACGTACAATGTTTTTCTATATCTGTTGAAGTATCTAGTTTCATTATTTGTAAATGTAAATGAATTTTTCCTTATTATCAATATGCCCAAGTCCAAGCTACAATTTATGATACCAACACAAGAAACTTCTTGGTCATTTGGATTGCAATCAACATATGTATTTTGGCATTGTCTGCAATAATTTTGGTTAAGGCTCCAATATGACATATACCTAATGTTGAAAAAGGAGGATTCATAAATGATTTGGAATATAGTTATTTAATGAATAATTGAATCTATTATTTTTTGGTATTAATAGGATTTGATTGACCCTTAGGTTTACATGCACTCAAAGCTTAAAAGAAAACACACGAATCCCATCTATGGCTGAATGTAGAGCTTCCATTTTTTTTCATTTAATCATTTTAGTTCCTTTGCTGTATACACAAAAGCATTATTGTGAAGAAAAATACCTTAAGTAGAAAAGGCCTAGAGGTTTGTGATCCTAAATAGAAAACCAAGCCCAAAAGCATGGTTTGAAGAGGCAACTAGATGTTCAAAAGAAGCAACACACTATGATCAAATGCAAACATGCATGCAAAATGTGGGAGCACATGCCAAACACATGAAATTATTTTAACATTGCAACTTGCGTGAAGATGCTCCTCAATATTTGCATATTTCAAATAAAAATATTTTAATTCTTCTCACAATTAGTTTTTATCATCACATAATCACCATATCGGCAGAATTGGAGGATTCCAATAGTAGTATAGATTGATAGAAATAATATTTCTAGTGAGAATGAATGAATTTTTAAATTTTTTTAGCTTTGAAATTCCTCGTATCACTTCTTTAATGACATCATTATAATCCATGCATTGTATTCCTAAAGATTTTGGTTTTTCCCAATTGGATTAGTGTTTGGATTATTCCTTATGAACTCTCTACAAAGAGATAATAATTATTTTGGTATAGTTCAAATCTTGAGCTAAATTTAAAAAAATTTAAGATAGAAGAAGTTGGAATTCTTAGTAGAAGATATTATGCTTTAAAATATTTTTTACTAAACTTAGTTCAGGCAAGCTTGTTAGAACAATTTTTCATAGGGAGATATGTCAAACGAAGAAGATTGTATAACTATTTTACAATTATACAACAATCATGTCATAGTACAATAAAATGTGTCCTAATTGTTCATAAAATAGAAATATTTAGAATTTATAACTTTATTTAGAATTAAATAATTCCCACACAAGTATGAAAATAAACTTAATATAGTTTATCTGAAACAATAAATTGTTCTCTCCACAAGGCTATAAGGCTTTAGTTATAGTTCTGTTATAGGGAGAACCTCATAAGCTATAGATGATGATCCTTTTTTATATTGACAAGGTATTTACAAAATACTTAAGTCATTATTTAGAAAAACTTAGTGCATATCAAGTAAGTAGTACATGTCAAGCATAAGTTATGAATAAGTCACTCAAGTGCCGAGCAAGTCAATACATGCCAAGTGATTCTGGTGTCTAGTAAAATAGTTTATGCCGAGTCATTTAGGAGCCAAGTTACAATATTAAGGATATAGTGGATTCTCAGCATGAGATCTTTGAAGTTACCATATTTGTCTAACTTAAGGATTTTTTTATGATTTAGAAAATAAGGATGATTTTATATTTGTGAATCCCTATGCACTGCGTGAAACCAATCAAAAATGTGGATGAATTAAGTGAAAAAATGGATGAATCAAAATCATTGATTCCTACCTAACCCTAGTCTACCAATGTTTTTATAAGGAGATAAAACCCTAAAAATGTTGACAACGTGGTATGCATATGTGACTATGGAGGTTATAGAAGAGATATGAATTGCACAATCAACTAGAGAGAACAAAGAAAAGCAATTAGAGGATAGAGAACACATATGTAGTTAGAAGGATCAAGGGTACATAAGGAAAGAGAGGATTTGTTTTCTAGCAGAGTAGTGCTAATCGAAGGATCAATGCTGAATTATTCTAATAGGTGAATCAGTGAAAATATCTTACTAGAGTAGTCTTAGCAGGATTTTGCAAAGCCTTTCACATGGTCATTTCCTTTAAGAAAAAGATTGTTAGAGAAATGTTAGACATAGATAAGTACATATATACAAATAGATATGAAGTGAGAAAGATAAATATATATGTTCATCTAAATGGGGGAGATATATTGGGATAGAAAGATATGGAAAGAGAACAAAATAGATATAAATAGAAAGGGAGATACAATGGGATAAAAATATATAGGTGTAGATTTTTAGAGGTATATGAAAGGGAGTGGTGGAAATTGATAGATGGACACAGAAGGAGATTTTGAGAGAGAGAGAGAGAGAGAGAGAGATGGTGAAATATATATATATATATATATAAAGGAGATCCAAAGAGGATGAGAGGAAGAGCATTAAAAAGGGATAAATACTTAAATTACCTTTAATACATCTATGGTGTACCACTTTATATTTATAACCAAGAAATGACTATTGTTTATGGTTTAAATATCTTATGATTAAAGCTAAGGGTATCACATATGCAACCAATGAAGTTTGTGGCCATATAAGACACTATATTACTTATATCTTTATGTTATTTTTGCTCTTAGTACAATGAGATAATTTCAATTTGGGAGAATATAGTACACTCTTTTTTTATTATCTTCAATTCAAATTGACATTAAAAATACTTTTGAAATTTAATTATTTAAGTTTAAAAAATATTAAAGTTTATTTGATAATATTATTATAAATGTGAATATAAATTATACTTGATTATTTCAAATGGGGAACCAATATGATGTTTTAGACAATTTCATTTTGAATCAAATTAAATCTATTATAATATCAAATTCTATAGGCATCTTGTCATGACGATAAAATAATACAACTTCAATTATTTTCATATCAAAAGATAAAGTTGGATTTTATGTAGTCTTTTGAACCTCGAATTTCAAATGACTGTTTTGTAAAAATGTAGATCCTTAAATATTTCTATAAGAAGCCTAACATGGAATATATATTTAAAATAGAGGATGTCCAAATGGAAAAGTATTATGAATATGAGAAATAAATTTGTGAAATTTATCAAAGATATCAACAACATCGATTAGAAACACAGGTCAACTAGCATATTATCAAACTCATCATTTTCCTACACTCATTAATTTGTGTCAATATATATGACATATAGAAGCACAATAAAATTATATTTTTTAGACATACACTATAGATTTAATATTTAATGGTTAAATTTTCAGTACCAGTAAAGTTTGATGAGGCTATTATAACTAGTTTGGGATTTCTTACAAGGGCTTCGGCTTGGGCTTGGTCTTAGTCTGTATCAAACAAAGAACTCACAAGCTTCTAGATTCCATCTCAACTACCAATTGAACTAAAGAAAAATGCAAGCCCAAAGCAAAATAAAATATTTAATTCCTCCATAAATAGGAATATTAAGTTCTGTCAAATTACAATCTAATAAATATTATAGAAAAACTAAAATCTAGTCTTCTTCCCGATAGTAATGAAACTATAAGCTTGTAGAAATTTTAAAGGCTATTATTTGTACCCATAACTATAACCAACTTAAATAGCCAAAAAAATAATATTTCATTTACTAATATTCTTCTATGGAGCGCTATTATGCTCCATGGAGTGGAATTTGTTACCTTGCACCACACAGCAGTGATCCTCTCCTTGGGCACCCATCTCTTTTGATTTCTCCCCATTGCAAGGTGGTTTGAATACCAGCGGTGAGTATTTCACATAGAAATGTTCAAATATATACTATTTAAACCGACTTTCAGGAGTAACTTGTTCGTATCATCACAAAACTACAATAAATAATGGTGGACTAGAAACATAGACAAGGCAATAAAAAAAAGGAGTTATAACATAAGAAGTGATTGATAACCAACAATAGACCTAAATTTTGGCATAGTTAATTTCAATATCTTTCTCATACTTTTTCTAGAGTCCAAACATCTCCAAGGTTTCATATGAAATGTCTCATTGAACCTCCATGTTTCTTTAGTCAATGTCAAATTCACAAATGCATAAGCAAGGTTCACACCATTTCTGCAGAAAAGGAAGAAAAACACTTCAACATTCTTGAAACCTAATAAATCAAACATGGCCTAAAACCTATCAAGTTAATGATCTCTATACATATTAAAAAGTTTGAATGGTGTCATACTTAAAATCAATTGGAAGGTTGACACTCATAGGCTGATAGTGGCTCATCAACATCTATGCTCTTTTCACACTACATCCAATGCCTATCTTGGATTCCTAGAAACATGTCTAGACTCAAAACCGTGTATAGAAAAAAAGAGCATTTGAAGAAATGACCATATTAAAAATATTCTTTCAAGAAATTTTTACATTTTTATAAAATTGGAACACTTGGCCTTCAAGTTCATATAATGAATAGTGAGAATACCTATATGCATTGGGAATATGTTTTATGATTAGAGTTGTTCTTATTAAAAAGCAGAACTTCACACAAACAAATTCTACTGCAACCTGCTAATCAACACATGAATCAAAATACACTCTGATATTAGAGTGTATTTTGATGGTTGTGATATGTTTTCTTGCTCTGATATATGGCTATATTGGAGCATCTATAATTAATAGGTTGTAGTAGAATTTGTTTGTCTGAAGTTCTCTTTTTTAATAAGAAAAGCCCTAATCATAAAACATATTCCCAATGTATACAGGTATGCCCAATACTCATTATATGAACTTGAAGGCCAAGTGTTTCAATTTTATAAAAATGTAAAAATTTCTTCAAAGAATATTTTTAGTATCGCAGTTTATTCTAATATGATTTTCTATACACCATTTCCAGTCGAGACATGTTGCTTGGAATCCTAGACAAGCATTGGATTTAGTGCATCAAAAAGTGTAAAGAAAAGAGCACAGATGTTGATGAGCCACTATCCTCCTATGACTTTTTCTACCTTCCAATTGATTTTAAGTATGATACTATGGGAACTTCTAAATATGTACATACATCATTAACATATTAGGTTTCAGGCTATATTTGATTGATTAGGTTTCAATAATGTTGAAGTGTTTTTCTTCCGTTTGTGCATAAATGGTGTGAACCTTGCTTAGGCATTTGTGAATTTTACATCGACTAGAGCTACATGGAGGTTCTACAAGGCCTTTCATATGAATTCATAGAGATGTTTGGACTCTAAAAGAAGTACGAGAAAGATATTTGAAATTGCCTATTCCAAAGTCAAGGTGTGTTATGTTGTTGGTTATCGATAACCTCATATGCTATAACTCCTTTTTTTATCACCCTCATCTATGTTTCTAGTCCGCGATCATTGATTGTAGTTTGTTGATGATAGGGAGGATGTTTTCTTGACCACCTCGCAATGGGGAGAAATCAAAAGAGATGGTTGCCAAATCTAGAGTTAGTACACATAAAGTCCAGCCCAAAGACAGAATCACTACTGTGTGGCACAAGGTTAACAAAGTCTCGTCCAAAAAGAGTAACAGTGCTTTATAGCAGAATGTCCGTAAATGAAATGTTATATTTTTTCATATTCAAATTGATTATAATTATGGCTACAGATAATAGCCTTTAAACTTCTGAAACCTTAGAATTTCATTACCATTGGTAACAAGACTTTGAACTTTAGTTTTCATTAAAATTTGTTAGTTTGTAACTCGATGGAACTGTATATTCTCTTTTACGGAGGAATTCAATGTTTCATTTTGCTCTGGGCTTGCATTGTTCACTAGATTGATTTGTACAGAGCAAGCCCTTACCCTTGTAAGAAATCCGCACAGTCGCCCCACCTATCAGCCAGATCACACAGTGAAAACATGGAAAAACCTTTTCAACAGCGCTACCAAGCTCAGAAATTTGAAATGCATCTAGAATATTTCATTGTGATCTCAGGGTTACTTGTGCGCCACGAATCTAGTTCTGAATTATATATTTTTTGTGGGTTTTCAGCTTAAATAGAACTAGGGTTTCTATAAACCCTCGATCAAGCGGAAGAATGAAATCAATGCTGGTTTCATTTGATGGTTGTACACATTTAGAACTAGGATTTGTATGACTCACTCTACAAATTGACAGAGATATGATTTAGTGAGTAACTAGAGAGAGAGAAAAGAACGAAAACAAACATTAAAACCTACTATCTCTAAGAACCCTAAAAGAATTCTGAGGAAAAAAAGGAAAATAACTAGGGTTTGTATAACTCACTCTACAATCTAGTTGACGATTTACAGAGATACGATTTAGTGAGTAGCTGAAGAGAGAGAAAAGAACGAAAACCAACATTAAACCATACTGTTCTGAGGAAAAAAAAGGAAAAATACATTGTCGCTGTCCCTCTTGAGCGGCGCCGCCGGGTTTTGGTTGTTGAGGACGACGGGCGAAGTAGTAAGAGGGATAGAACTCCCTGGCATACGTATTCAGCTGTTTCATTTTCTTTCAAGTGCTAATTACAAGCGAAAGTGGAGCCTCAAGGAAGCCCAAGCAAATAGAAAATAATTAGTTGAAACCACGATGGCGGCAGTTTTTATAGCAGCTTCCCATGCAATGGTACCGACCAAAACACATCTGATTTCACAATGCACTCCGTGGCTTGACTTTTCCATATAAATGGGGACGTTTATGTTTTTTTATTAAAAATAAAGAGGTTCTAAACCCATGTCATACCATTATAGCAAACTATAGCATAAAAATTAATATACTAAAATAAATTATGTAAGGAATTATGCTTTCTTAGGTGACATTCTTATAAATAATTCACATTATTAAAAGTAAACTTCAATAAAAAGTAAAATATTCTAATGTAGAATCAAATAATTTTTATTCACTTTTTTCATATGATTTTTATTCACTTGTATATTTAATTAATGGAGAAGGGACTATTTATCAAAAAAATATAGTTTATATCCACCAATCTAGTACACATTAAAAACCAATTCAAAGTGTAATAAAATCCACAAAGTTAAATTTAAACATAGTTAAATTTATCTAACAATAGACAAAATTTAAAGAAAAGGTTAAAGGTTGTAACTTGAAAATGTATAGTAACAGATATATTACATCATATTCTCCCTTTTATAATCTAAACCATGAAATTTAATAATGGTCATAGGTGTCAAGTTCTAGGGAATACTTTTTTAATGTATAAAGAAAATAATATCAAATATGTCAAATACAACTTAACATTTAAATTTTTTTTATTAGGTTGGATAACCAAAAAAACATTATTTGAAAAGAGGGATTATGTGCACCCAATGAAACATATTTAATGTTTTTGAAGTAGCTGATAACAACAAAAAGAAACCACAAAATGTTGAGAGTTGAATTCTCTTTAACCACAGTCCTTAAACTTCTATGCATAAGAAACTAAATGATAAACTAGCAACATTTAAAAAAATCATTGCTATTGGTTGAAATAAAGGACATGGTCCAAAAAACTCTATGGGGTGTAAAGTTCACAAACATAAACAGGATGGATGATATTGTTCCTCCTAGGAGGCAGTATAGTCTTTTTTTGAGACCTATAGACATTGCATCCCTCATACGGTATGTACTTTGAATTACATGTTAAATAATGTACATTCAAACTCAAATTTAATAACATGTGCTCATATGTTCTTTTTACCTAATTTTGTAGGCATTATTGTCTGCTACACAGTTTGATGTTTCTAGAGCTCTTGATCCATTGACCACTCAGGCACAACCTCAAATACCTATGGTATGAACTTTTGACTCAAGAAAAATAATTTGTACATTTTTTATGTACACATTGTTATTAAATTATAATCTTCTACTTTGATTCATGTATAATTTTATGTGTTTTGGTTTTACGAACAAGAGATGGATCATACTTATCCATATAGGCCATGGTATAGTTTATTTTCAACTCCATCTTTTAACCATGTGAGACATGCTGATGATAATTGTGGTAGCATATATTTAGACACATCTGTGACATTGGCTGCTACTCGAGTATATATATATACTTGTTTTTATAGTTTATAAAAATGTAGTGTAAATCATGTACTTTTTTAGTTTATGTACTTTGTAATTCATTATATATAATTTTGACTCAAGATTTATGTATTCATAATTTTAGGACTATGTCACCATGACTATTTTTGAGAGTACGCGATTAAGCCAGATGGAGGTACCTACCTCATCCTTTGAGGTCATTATTGTGATTTATGTACATACATAGTTTATTATGCTCTTTATCAAATTTTTAAATTGTATGTAGTGTAAATTATAGGACCTCACCGCTACCACATTTGGTAGCTTTCAAAGTGCACCTCCTCCCATTATAGAGGGACACCCATCTCATGTGGTATTATTTTTATTATGTAGTGAATATTTAATTTATTTGCAAGCTGGATTTTGAAACTCATTTCAATTAAGCATGTACATGATGAGACACCTCATGTTACACAACATGATCCATCTGGCTGGTGGGGTGTCCCACACGATGAGACAACTCATGTTACATAGGATGATCCATCTAAGTCCTCTTCATGTGAACTAAAGAGGACTATACATCAGATAGATTAGGTCTTTTTGGCATCTTTAGATTGTGTTTTTATGATGTACATATTGTTTTTCTTTATACACTTTGTATTAACATAGTTAACTATATTATATTTATTTTTTAACTTCATAGATCATGTTATGACATGTTATGACATGTTAGACCATGTACTATTTTTTTACAACTTCTTATCATGCTAGTGTATGTAGTATAGATTATTATGTTACCATGTTGTAAGTTTGAACTATTATCTTTATTGTGACATATTTTATTCATGTTATGACACATTTTGTAAGTATATGGTACATGAACAATAATTTTAATAATTATAATTATTTATATAGAAACATATTTGAATGTAAAAGTAATGGAAAAAATAGGAGGTCATTAATTGAATTGACAATTAATTTATAATATCAAGTGCACACCTTTAACTTTCAAATATAAGTAACCTCTTGTTTTTAAATATTTACAACATGTTTCACAATATATGTAAGACAATTTCAATGACATAAATAGAAGTCAACTCAAAATATTAAATTGGTTCAACACATTTTTTCAAATGAGGTCCTGCAAAATAAAATTGTAAAACAAAAACACATGTTAATAAAACCATAAATTAATATGAGTTGTCTAAACTATGTAAATATGTGTAATTTGTATGTAGTCACTATGTGTAATTGCACAAGATGTTGATGTTTCATTCACCTTAAAATTTAATTGCACAAGATGTTGATTTAAATTTGCATAAATTGTAATTGAGACCTGAATAAGAGGTATATATAAGTTCTCTAATTTACTATTGACAATGCACACATACATGTAATTATAGTATTTAAACTCCTAAATGAATGCCATTTAGCTAAACTACTAATTGTATCACATTCATATCTTGAAAGGATATTCTTCGCTTTCAATAGGTAGAAGAAACATTTGATTATAGAGTTCTGACTTGATCCTATGCATAAATATTTTTTACACCATTCGACAATCTCATGTGCATTTTTTAATTTGGCTTTTTCCCAAATTTTAATTTCTCTCTACTAAGGTCTCTCTTCATGCATGCACCAACTCCATCATGTTATCCTTCACCATGTCCAGCCTCAAAAAAATCCACACATGTTAGATATTAGTTTGCCTATGTGTCCTACTCAACCAATAGAACATTCTAGCATTCTTTAATTGTCTTATATAGTTATCTGATCATATCTAATGCTATGTCATTTGAATTTATCTCTCTTTTAAATATCATAAAAGACCTTGAAACAATATTGGACAAACTCAGATGAATGAAGTTTTTTATCACTCATATAGAAATGGTACTCTCTCAATATTTTTTGACTCCATTTTTGCACCAATTTTTAATTTTAATCAATAGCTCGCAAATTGTAGAAGAAGACAAGAAAATAAAATAACTATGATAGAAATTCACGATTGCAGTTTGATACTGTCATTCAATCATTGGAATCATTAAAATTTGCTCCATGGAGAATTTTTTAGGCCCAATGGTAGATTAAAAATGGGTACCTAATTGTTTATATATCAAATACCTGATTATAAATTGGGCACTTGATTTGGTTAATAGCTAAATCCAAATCAGGTGCCTGATTTTTGAATTATAAATTGGGTGCCCAATTCTAGTGACATGGGTAGGAATTTGACATGGGTATGAATTTGCATTAGGTGTTTCCTTGGAGAAAGGCATGGCATAGACTTGATCCCATGAATTCTATGCCTTTATGAACCAATTTTTTACTAAGGCATTTAATCAACAATTTAAGGGATTTCCATAAATTTTATATGGTCGTACCTATTGAATTTTTTGACAAAACAAAAACCCATTATAGGTGTTACTAGTCTAATTTTAAAAATGTACATTTTATAGTGTTTTGAGTTCATTTGCTATTTTTCTATTTTAAAAAAGTGGTTTTTAAAGATCTATACCAAAAAAATTTCTATCATATGCGTATAAAAATAAATTACATATTCAAAAAAGAAGATCCAAGCACTACAATTTGTATTTTTAAAGTTTTTAAATATTTATTTACTAAATGTCTCAAGTTTTGGCATTAATTGACAATATATTTCAAAAATAGGAAAAACACTTCCACAGTTTGGCCAACAGTGAGACACAACTTCTTGCACTGACCGAAATCTTTGGTACAAGATATCAACAACTGTATCATTTGAACTGCTTACTGTAGTATAGTAATTTTTGATATTTTTCCTACATATGTTCTTAGAGATTCATATTCCATCATTTTAGCATCTTGAAATGCACAAATCAAACTTTGTAGCTTTAATTTCTTAGAATGTTCATCACCTTGAAAACTAATTTCCAAAGCTTTCCAAACCAAATGAGAAGTAACAAGTGAATTTACCTGGTTGTATTCAATTTTAGGAAGTGCAAAAAATATTGCTTCTCTATCTCTCATGTCACACAAAACAAGATCTCTTTCTTGCTTGCTATAAGTTTCCAAATCTTTTTCAGCAATGATTGTCTTTAATGATTTTGTCAAAATCTAATATCCTTGACCCATACACAATAGATGTGTCCTCATCTTTTTGTTCATTTCTAGAAGATTCTAACCTTTTTGGTAGTTGTGCCAACCCTATTAGGAGTTGTAGAAGACAAAAGGACCCATTGTCCAAACAAATTTTGGGGCAAGACCACTGAACTCACTATCCAACTAATCTCTCAACTATTCCTTGTTGAATAATTGTATGTATTATACTTTAAATTATTTTCTCTATCCTGTCAACTAGACCAATCAGTTTTAGACCTTGTAGACCAAGTCACAAACCTCATATCCAAATATCAAACTTTAGAGGGAATGAGAGAATGCTATTAAAGGAAAAAGATAACAAAGACTGAATGAGAAAAAAAGTAATTTAAAAAAAAATAAGATCACTTATTGAAGGTGTGAGACGAGAGAATCTAACAGGAAAGAAGATCCTAGAAGCTCTTGAATTTGGAGATTTTCAAACTAACTACCCATGTAACAATCGAAGTGAAGAGCCAAAAATCAGCAAAATGAAACTTGTAGAAGTACAAAAGAGGACCCAAAGGTTGCAAAGGCACCCCACAAGTGTTTCATGGGTTCTGTAATACAAAATGGTATTCGATTTAAAGCTTCAAGTGACATTTTCCTACCAACTCCTCCACCCATACCCCCATCTATAGCTTTTTTGGGTATGCCTCCCCCTCCACCACCACAAATAGGAGATAAAGTTCATAGAGTGCCACAAGTAGTTGAGTTTTACCTATCTTTTGTGAAAAGAGAAGCCCAAAAGGAGGTCACTAATGTGAGATCTGCCACATCAAACAATGTTGCAAATGCTCATAATAACTTAATTGGAGAGCTTGAGAACTGATCTACATATCTGTTAGTTGTAAGTTTGTAGAGAAAATATAAATAAATCTACAAGGAATAGTACCAAAAAACATATTGGAAGGGAAAATAAATTTTATTGATTAATTTTCAATAAAATGACCTCTTTGTATATAGAGACGTTTACATTTTCTAGAACCAAGAAAATCTCAATTGATTTCATGTGTGGAGGAGGTAAAAGATGACAAAACTGCAAGTTTTCTCAGTCACCAATTGATGGGCTAGAAGTTGTCAATAAAAGCCTATTCTTTAGTTATAACAAACATTGATAATTACTCATTCAAAGGTGGAATTATTCCAACACCTTCCCTTAATTTCTACCACTAATGCATCTTGAAGTGGGAGAAATTACAATAAGAAATTTAAATAGATATATCCTGGCATTAAGCCTTTTGAGGTACCCATTTACAACATAAATTTTTTTTTGGTTTCCCCTACTGCTATCACTATGAAAAATTCATTCTTGTTTTTATACTTTTAGGTTTTTAATCGGTTCACCCATAACCTTTTGGGATTTTCCCCAACTAGTGCAACTACTCTACTTTAGGGTTTTTCACCCAAACAAGTGGTTTTGGCTTACCAAAAACCCTTCAGTGATAATTTTTCATTCAACAATGGAATTATTTGAACACAAAACATATTGAAAGAGAAAGATATCATTTTTAAAAATATATTATTGCACTATAATTACCTCTCTCTGTATAGAGACATTTACATTTTTTAGAATCGAGAAAATCTCAACTAACTTCATATGTGGAGAAGGTAAAGATGACAGAACTGCAAGTTTACTTAATCATCAATTAATGGACTAGAATATGTCAATAATAGCCTGTTGGTTAGTTGTAACAAACAATAATAATTATTCATTCAACGGTGGGATCATTCCAACACCTTCCCTTAATTTCTACCACTAATGCATCTTTAAGTGAGAGAAATTATTACAAGATTGAATTCAAAAATCAACCTCTTTGAGATATAGCAAGGTTCTAAACTTGAGAAATTTGACAATAGATAATGCTTTGGTAAATATATCTATAATTTGATCTTTAGTGCCACAAAATTGTAGGTCCACTTCTTCACTCTCCATTAAGTCATGAAAGAAGTGATGATGAACTTCAATGTGTTTGGACCTAGCTTCATATACAAGATTCTTTGTGAGCTTGATGGTGCTTTGGTTGTCACAGAATATAGTGGTTGGATGAGCTTGTTGATGATGTGTCTCTTAAAGTAGTCTACTGATCCATAGATCTTCTTAATATTCCTTTGACAGACCAATTATATATTTTTCCTCTATTGATTAAAGTGACACTATTGATGGCTTCTTGCTACTCTAGGAAATTGGTCTAGATCCAAGATGAAAGATGTATCCTAAAGTTGATTTTATATCATCAATATCTCCTACATAATCATAATCCATATAACCTAAATTAAAGTAGGTTCACTTCATGTTTTTACTGAATGCCAAGCTTGGAAGTCCCTTTGATGTACCTCAAAATCCTCCTACTAGCTTTCCAGTGATCATAATGTGGACTTTCTGTGTACTTGGATAGAACACCAACAACATATGAAATATTTGGTCTAGTTATGGTAAGATATAAGAGACTACTGACAAGCTACCTCTACGATTTTTTATCCACCTTATTTTGAGTAGAATGAGTTCTTGAAGGGTTTGTGGTAATCCAAAACCATTTTTTTAGGTGAAAAGGTTAAAAGTCTATTGAACGGTTTGTGTTAAGCCAAAACCACTTATTTAGGTGATGCCACATTTTCTTCATTATATTCCATTCAACATTCTTATTATCATAACTAATAGCATTTGATGCCACATTTTCATATTCTTTATCAGAAACAACCTCAACAAAGTCACACTTTTCTAGTGACGAATTCAAATCATCTATAGTATATGAAACATCACATACTAATTTTTCTTTCACACATGCATTTCTTTTAATGATGGATTGATTTAGTTCATCCTTTAACAATTCATTTTCTTCTTTTCCTTTCTTCAATTTCTCCTCTAATTCATCCTTTAGCAAGTAATTCTATTCTTTTACTTTCTTCATTTCCTCCTCTAATTCGTCATTTCTTTTCTTAACATTATCCAGGAACATTAACTTTTTCTCTAGCTCTTCATTTACTTCTATATAGTCATTAATTTAATTTAAGAAATTGCATCTTTCTATATTCATTTCATTTCTTAACTGTGTTCTTCTTGCAAAAAATTCTTCTCACAAATTCTATCTCCATTTTCTTTCTTGGCATTTATTAATTCTTCTTCTAAAATGTCTATCTCAGAAATTAAATTTGCATTTTCCTTTGACACTCTTTCATCTTCCTTCCCCATTGCAATTAATCCATAAATAACACTTTCTTTGAATAAACCTATCATTTTACCACATTTCACAATCACAATGAAATTTTTTAATTTTCTCATTTATTCCTTCAAGAATTCAAATGTAAGATTATTGGACATGATCACCATCTCAACAATATCACACCAAGCTCTATGATCTTTTCTCTATACTGATGAAATAGATAAATTTACCTCCAACAATCTTATTCTTCTCTTACTGTAGCAATAGACAATGTACCAACAACCAACTTCCCTTCTCTTGAGTAATCTTTTACCATGCACTTTTTATTCTCCTTTAGGCAGCAGGTTTTAAAAAAAAATAGTCTATTCCATTTCCCATCTTGGCTTTCCAAAGACCCAGAGGTTTCTTTGATACTCCTTAATCAAATTATAACCTATAGTGTAAAAAATTCATACAAGAAAAATTGCCACAACCCAAGAGTCAATTATACTCTAATACCATGTGGAAAAAATATAAATAAATCTAAGAGTAAGGAACAATAGTGGAAAACATATTGGAAAAGAAAATAACTTTTATTGATTAATTTGCAATGCAATTACCTCTCTATATATAGAGATATTTACATTTTCTAGAACCAAGAAAATCTCAACTAACTTCATGTGTGAAGGAGGTAAAGATCACAGAACTACAAGTTTACTCAGTCACCAACTTATGGGCTAGAAGTTGTCAATAATAGCATATTTTTTAGTTGTAAAAAACTTCAATAATTACTCATTCAAAGATGGAATCATTCCAAAAAACTTCCACATTTGTAGTGATATTTCAAATATTATCAATCTTAATTTCTATGGTATAGCTACATAGTTGTAGAGATTACTTTCTCCATGAAAGAAAATGGAATGGTTTGTCCTAATGTCCTTCACAATGGTAGGTCAAAGCTGATGTAGAAACTCATTGTGGCTTTGTTCAGTCACTAGCTAATGAAGTTTGTCTAGCCATCTATACAAACATTAAAGATGTTAACATTGTACACTGACTGGATGGAAAAAGTTCATTTTTGGTATGTTTTCTTTCCCCATATGTTAATAAATAAATAAATATGTACTTACTTTGTGCAATAGTTGGATGTGGAACTTTTTCATCTATAGCTTTTTTTTCTATTTTAAATAGGATGTTGATTGTGTATACCAAAATAGGCAATACTAACAATTAAATTTTTTAACCCAACAAACACTCCTTAATCATTTCATTTCCTAGTAAAGATGTTTCCCATTAGTGATAATTTTTCCAATCAATTGAGATGTATGTGGAATTCTTTATCTACCTTGTAGAAAATGTGCTATAGATTTGCAATTACTATATTAACTCTACCATCTCATTCTTTTAATGATCAAGTCCTTGGTTTTGTTGATAGCAATATGGTTGGAACTAGCAACTAATCCTTATGGCCCTAATATTTATCAACTAATTTTGAAGCCATCACAATTATATCAGAACATTGCATGAAGACATTCTATCAAACATTTTGCATGTGTTGAGAGATTTGACATAATAAGTCACTATTTTAGACCATCTACAATTAGCTAACTATTCCATTTTTCTTTTCATAAAATTTAACTAAATGCAACTTATAATTTAGTTCTTTAATTAGTCATTTACATAATATCCAATGTGAACTCTCCTATCTACAATATATAAATTGATTAAAAAAAAAACATTGTATATAAGTGACCTAACAATAATTTTCCTATAACTATCCTTGAGCTTAGAAAACCTCCTATATCTATAGCTTCAAGATCTATAGCACCAAGATCACTAAGTAGGAATCTAAAAAATCCAACTATTCAAAATAAAAAATTATCTAAATTTTCACCAGAAAATAAAATATAATTTCTCTATCCCAATAGTCTTTCCATAGATAAATGTTACTTCCATAGATAATTGAAGAAATATTTTATATAAGCTGGTATTCTCTATTACCTATGATACTCTCATATAGATATGCTAACCTAGATTTCTCATCTTTAACTAGATTTAATCACAAAATGTTTAGGACATGTCATTTGCCTCAACCAATATACAATGGAAAACACAACATTTTATGGTGCTAGTAGTTGAAATTTCCACATCTTATGACATAACACTATGAGGAAATCTAAACAAACCCACAAGTATTTGGTAGGGGATAAGTCTATCAACTTTAGTATCCACACAACATGTCAAGTCAAGTCAATACAATATCACATATTTTTATTGTCTCTTTTTCCAATGCCTCCAACATCTCATTAACAAGTCTATAATAACCACATATTTGAGTCCTTAGAATGAACATATCAATGCTTTATGAAATTAGTCTAATGCATGATTGTATGCAAATGGCTAGCTACTAATTTTAAGTTGAAATAGTTGCATTTATAACTTTGGCAATGGCACTGATGGAGATGTAAAGTCTTGAAACTTCCTTAACCATTTAGAAGGAAAAGGAGAGAAACAATTTTCCTAAATAATATAAAATGCATGTAAAGGCACAAAAACTCCATGCAAGATGGCATGCATAAAATGTGTTGATTGAAAGGATTGCAATGGAAAATTTTGAGTAGAGTATAGTTGTACAAGAATAGCATACTAACAGCCTATTTTTTCATGAAAAATTCTATGCAAGATGAAACGAGACTAGAATGATGTATCTAAAGGAGTCTTGTAAAACATTAAACTGAAAAATACTAATAACCTCTATAAATATTTATGTAATTTTATGTTTTGACCCTTTTGTTACATTTTTAATAGAAAAAGTACCATATAACCTTAATATTTATATATTATCTAATGTGATGCATTTCACAATAAAGATTAATCAAACCATCAAAAAATTTATGAAACATTTGAGCCAAGATTAATTAGTTGGATGAGAAAGAGACAAGATGTGGTTGCTCTATCCACTACAGAGGTAGAGTATATGGAAGCTACTTATGCCTACAATATTGAATATAGGAGATACATCCATATCATTAGGTAACTCAACTTCATAAGCATTACCACTTTCAAACTTCTTCAAGATCTTACAAGGTCCAAACTTCTTCATCATCAACTTACTATATGTTCCAATAGGAAATCTCTCTTTCTTTAAATGAACCATCACCTTATCACCAACTTCAAAATTTTGATATATTTTAGACTTATCAGCATTCTCCTTATACTTCTGATTACTTTGTTCCAATCTTGACTTCACTTCCTTATGTAAAGGAACCATAAAATCAGAAAATTCTTCCTCTACAAGACTTCTCTTTACTTCATTGACAACATCTCTCAATTCTAATATACCTCTAGGCTACATTCTAGTAACAATCTAAAAAAGGTTTCTTCCCTGTACTCCTATTCACATAATTATTATATACAAACTAAGCTTGTGCCAATACCATCTCCCTATTACTTGTCTTATCTCCAACTAAACATATCAACAAATTACCTAGGGTAAAAGCATAAACCTATTTCACCCTTTTACAAAGGAAAAGGCTAACGAAAGTATAATTGCTCACCTTCAATGCCATAAATCTGATTATGTTATTTATAATTTTAAAATGAAGTAAACTAATAAAAAATGTAGAAATGTATGAAGTTTAGGATTATAATTTTTTAATAATTATTTGGAATAAAAAATGATGTAATTATGATATTTTTTAAAGATAACTTTTTGGTTTTTGAAAAATGCTAAAAATTAGTGGTCTAGTTCCCACCACAAAACTACATGGGAATAAAATTATTTCCATTTGATCTCAGATTATGTCATAGATAACATATGTATCTAGAACAATAAAAAATAAAAGTTACCTTTAGACCTATATTTTCTTTTTTATAATGATTCAAATTTCAACTCCCCTCCTATTGATAGTTCTCATCTCCCACCATATTTTTAAAACTAAATCTATTCACACCAAAAGAAAAATTATACATTCTAGAAAAGGAAACTCTCCTCTATAATTTTATATAATTTTAATTTTTTTAAATATGATTTCATATTTTTTCCTTCCTCAAAATCAACATCATCTCGAGTGTTAAAATATGTACTTTTTGAATTTTTTAATTACAATATACTATATCTAATTAAAGCTCTATGAACTCAATATGAGAATATTCTTTACTTTGAGCTTTATAAAATGGGGTTTATATGTTATTAAAAAAAATCATTAAAATATTAAGAGTTGTTGAAATGTAATTTTTTTTGAAATAATTTTATTTCTTTAGTAATTGGATACTAACTAGTATAAAACATGCATTTAATAGACATTTCCAATTGGAAAAGTGTAAGACCATATATAACTTAGCTAGAATAAATTTATCAAGATCATACGTGTGAAGAAAATATATTTTTAGATAGAAATACCCAAATTCAGTCACCTGGATAAGTCAACCTGAAAGGTGACACAACGTTGTACTTTTACCCCCCAAGCTTCTATTCACAACTTTTGTCTATCAATCTATTTGTTGATGGAATGTAGAACTAAATTTCAAATCAATACCCATATTCTTCCAAAAAGTATTCCAAACTAACTAACAAACTTATTGTATCTATCAGAAATAATATTTCTTGGTAATTCATGAAATCTCTCAATCTTTTAAAAGAAAAGTTCAACAACATGCTCAGCATTTGAAGTCTTCTTACATGGTATGAAATGAGCTATCTTAGAAAATCTATCAACAACAAAAAATATAGACTCATATTCCTTCTCTATTTTAGGCAATCCAAGAACAAAATCCATACCGATTTCACTACAAGCTTTCTTGGTAACAACAATAAGTGTATAAAGACCAACATTCTGACTTAATCCTTTTGCAACTTGAAAAACTCCACAAATATTTACAAACTTCTAAACATCATTATACATATGTGGCCTATAATACTTATCCTTCAAAGAACTCAATGTTTTATCAATTCCAAAGTGTCTAGCCAATCCATCACTATGCATCTCCTTAATCAAAGTCAACCTCATAGAAATTCTAAGAATACACAATTGAATACCTTTGAATAACATACCTTCTTGAATAAAATACTCATCATACTTACTTATTTTATCTATTGGATTTGCTGCTCTAAACTCTCTCCATGCCTCAAAAAAATTAGGTTTAGTATCATACAGCTCTTTCATGTCATCAAAACCAAGAACTTCAACCTTCATCTTAGTCAATAAAGAACATCTTCTGCTCAATGCATCAAAAACTCTATTAGTAACTCCACTCTTATGCTTAGTGAAAAATGTGAAACTCTACAAGTACTCAACCCACTTCATATGTCTTTGGTTCAATTTATCTTGACTTCCCAAGTACTATAAAGCTTTATGATCAGTATATAATAGAAACTCTTTAGGAATAAAATAATTTCTCACTTCTTTAGGGCTTGAAAAATATAATAAAACTCTCAATCATAAACAAATTACTTCCTTTTAGCATCATTTAACTTTTCATTAAAGAAAGAAACAAGTTTTCCTCCTTGACTTAATGCAACTCCTATTGCACTACCACTTGCATCACATTGAACATGAAATATGTTATTGAAATTAGGCAAAGAAAATATAGGTAATTCATCAACCTTTTTGTTTCAAAGTCTCAAAACTCTTGTTGGCCCCATGTGTCCACTTAAATTTCTTTTTATCTCCTCTCACTGTCTTAGTCATAGCATTACAAATAGAACTAAAATTTCTTAAAAATTTCTTACAGAAACTAGCCAAACCATAAAATAAAATTACTTCACCCACATTCTTAGCTATAGGTCATTCTAGAAATTCTTTAACCTTCTCAGGATCTATTCTCAAACCATCAGCTCAAATAAAAAATCCCAAAAACATAATCTCCTCTTGCATAAAAGAACACTTCTTCAAGTTAATCACTAACTTTTCCTCCTTCAAAATTTACAATACTTTTCTAATATTCTCAAGATATTCTTGCTTAATCTTACTAAATATTTGAATATCATCCAAATAAATAATCACAAACTTACCCAAAAATGTTTTCAAAACTTCATTCATCAACCTCATAAAAGCACTAGGTGCATTAGAAAAACCAAAAGGCATAACCAACCATTCCCAAACCATCTTTTTTCTTGAAAGTAGTCTTCAATTCATCACCTTCTCTAATTCTGATCTGATGATAACCACTGTTCAAATCAATCTTTGTAAACTACTTTTCTCCACTCAAACAATCCATCATCTCATCCATCCTTGGAATAGGAAACCTATATTTCAATGTGGTCTTATTAATAGCTCTAGAATCAGTACACATTCTCCATTCATCATTATTTTTAGGTTCTAATAAAATACATATAGCACATGGAATCAAGCTTTCTTTGATCATATATTTTTTCAACAATTCATGCACTTGTATACCTAGTTCTTTATTCTTTGTAGGTGTCAATCTATATGGTGGTTTATTTGGCAAACTAGCTCTAGGAATCAAATCCATAGAATGACTTATACTTCTCATTAGAGATAAACCATCAGGTATATTATTTGCAATAATATCATTATATGTATTCAAAAAATCTACAATTTCTAATGGCACTCGATCAATACTACCAGATTATGCTATCAATTAGTTACCTCTGTTTCGTACTTAGTTAAGACTATTTTCTGGCACTTGACTGCTGTTGGCACAACTCGATCTTCTCAAGATTATGGAAAAATAGTCTTGATTCTTCTTCATTTCCTTTTTAAATTATTTCCAATTGACCATGTAGATTCTCACAGTAGTACACTTATCCTCATCTAGACTTTCAATTAAAGTAAACAATATTTGTTTCTTCACATTCACCCAAAGAGTATATTGATTCAATCTTCCATCATGTATAACATATCTATAATAATTCCAAGATCTACCCAAAAAAATATGACAACAATCCATAGGCATAATATCACACAAAACTTCATCAACATAATGTCCAATCTTGAACTTCACAAGGCATTGTTCACATACCAATATCTTATGCTTATCTTTGATATATGAAACATGATAGAGTTTAGGATATTTCAACCTCTACAACTGTAACTTTATAACCAGCTCTTCTAATGCTAAATCTGTAGAACGTCCACTGTCAATGATCACTTTGTAACATTTTTCAGCAATCTTACATCTTGTCTTGAAAAGACTTCTCCTAAGGATAGGTTCCTCATCACTTCCCTTATTACATAAGTTCTTCTCACCATCAAATTTTCTTCAATATTAGGTCCACTTGGTGAACCCTCGTCATCTCCTTGAATCAAAATATTTATACTACCTTGTCCACTTTCAAAGGATCTGAACTCAAAGGATCTATGTCCCTCTTCACCACATATAAAACAATTACCACAGAAACCACTTCTAGAATAGGAATTACCTCTTCCATGGTAAGAACTAGTACCTCATTAGTATGAATTACCTCTTCTCCATTCAATTTTTTTTATCATCATTCTTCCATTTAGAGTTTCTCTTTTCTTTTGCCTAACCTTTAGATCTGTTACCTTCTCCATAAGATCTACCTCTGCCTCTCTTGAATCTACCACCTCTACATCTTTCTATTTGTTCATGCTTCTTTGTCAAGATTTCATTAGCTTTCAAGGCATATTGATGTGCTTCCTCTACACTTTCAAATTTCATGAAACTTATCTCATCTTGATTTCCAAATCTTAATACATTTAGATACCTTGCAATTTTCTCAACATCATCATCCACATGTCCAAATCTAATGTCCAATCTATAATATTCCTAATTATACTCCTTCATACTCATGTCTCTTTGTCTCAAATTTTGCATCTTTCTCAATGAGCTAACTTGGTAATCAATGAGAAGGAATTTGTTGTTTACCTTGTTCACCATTTCCACCCAAGTTCTGATGTTTTCCTTTCTTCTCCTTTGTTTATTAGTATGTAAATGCTCCCACCATAGTGAGGCATGTCCTTTCAGCCTAGTGACTATGATTTTCATCATCCTATTATGAGAAGTTTTTTCATACTCCAAGAACTTCTCCATATTAGAGATCTAGTAAAACACAAAATTTGTATCCAATTTTCCATCATAAGGAACAACTTCTACATCAGGCTTTGAATGTGCCTTAGTCAATAATCTCATCAATCTTGCTTCATCTTGATCTTCCTTAGGTTCTGGATTTAGGTTTGGTGCTATTGATTTATCATCACTTACATCATCAAGATGTGATCCTCTCCTCTAGATTATTTCTACAATATCTAATCTAGCTACAATTTGTCTTAATGTGTCTAATATTACATTATCAACATTTTCGCTACCTCAAGCCATATTTGACAATTAGGTTCCTACAAAACTATAACCCTCTTCAAGCTATAGGTCATATCTATATATTTGCAACCCTACAACAAAATTCACTTAGGGTTCTACATGATCCAAACAACTCAAGGAAAATCCATAGCTTAGATAACACCTGATATAGGGAGACAATGGAAAAAAAAGGCCATAGGCACACCCAACTATCGAAGTCATCTACAAGAGTTAACACAGTGGAAAGAAACACAAACAAAAACCACCAAAGGAGGTAGGAAAACACAATGTTTTATAGAGTCATCAAATAATCAACATACATACCCAGCTGCAATGCCTTCTAGCTTGTAGCTAGATCCAAATACATCCAAGCTCCATAAGCCAGTTTCAAAACTTGGATTTCTAGACAAATATGCTTCCCTTTTCCCAAAATCCTCTCTCTCCTATCTAAAAATTAATCCTATAACTCCTTAAATACTTGTGTGGCCATAGGTCAACCTATCACAAACTTAAACCTTACATTAAATGCATGCATAGACACCAGTCAGCTCACATCAAATATTAACTACCTATCACAATATTAAATGCAAAGGTAATCTTGAATAGGAAACCACACAGAGAACTTGGTCAAATAAGGACCAAGAAAATGTTTTCACTTGACAATTTTTGACAACCACACAAACTTAGAAACCACATGAACTCGGTAACCACACAAACTCGACACCCATGTGCACTTCAAAAACCACACAAATTTGGCATCCAAAGGATAACTTAGTAACCAAATAGAACTTGACAACCAATGTGAACTCAACATCAACTACGAAGCATGACATCCATTAATCACTCAACAACAATTGAAAAATCAATAATGTAGGACATTGTAACTTGATAGAAACTAATAAAACAAAAAAATATGTAGGATAATAATGCAACATAAGATTCTCCTACATCATTATTTAAGTAGCATAAGTCCACCATGGGGGGAGGGGTACATTGTAGAACCCAAGGAAAAAAGATTAAATTATAAGGATAAATTATTTGGGGTCCAATTTTTTGATTGATAGAGTTATAAATAGGATAAACAAGTTACTAGAGGGGTGGGGTGAATTAGAATCTTAAACACTTTAAAATTTTCACCAATTCATTCACATCTATCAATAAACATGTAATGTAAATCTATTGTAACCTGTAAGTATGATCTATCACATGCATGAAAATAAATACATAACACAATATTTTTTAATCCAAACACCCTCTAAGGTGAAGGTAAAACTATGGTGGGGTTGACACCCACAAATCTTCACTACTACAATATTAAAGGTAACTTTTTATGGTTTTAATGTTTGATCATAATATATAATCGACCCTGTTAAAATATTAAGAGACTTCTAGGTATCACCTTGTTAGAGGATTTAACACTTACAAAAAAGTAAAGACTTTGTTATGATATGTACAAAGATATGTTAAGACCGCTCTATTAATAAATTTACCCTAGTTCACATTGACTAGAACTGAGTCAGTACCTGACTCTTAGTTTACTCTATAAGTTGGTTTCTATTCTTCTCCTTACTAACTGATTGTACTCTTTCATATGATAAAATTTTCTTCCCTTTTCAGTCACTTGTTTGAATATGTCATTTTCTCTATTGAGTGATTAAAAAACACTTTGACTGACTTCTGATCTAATCTTTATCCTTCACTCACATATTAATCCTTGTTCACATGCATACACTTATCCATCATTATTCTCTCTCTCTCTCTCTCTCTCTCTCTCTCTCTCTCTCTCTCTCTCTCTCTCTCTCTCTCTCTCTCTCTCTCTCTCTCTCTTGCACATGAAGTGATCTAGGTTAAGATCTATTCTATTTAAAGAGTTTTCTATATTCCCCCATAATAGCCTCTTCATCTGAATCATTGATCACACAACATAAAGATATTTAATCCACATCATTAAAGTGAAAAAATATCTATAACAACTTCTAAAAATATTAAGTATTTTGTAACTACATCTGCATATATTAAATTTTCTTTCCAATTTGGCTTGAAAAATGCTTTACCTCATAATCTATTCAATTTCTGACCTTTATGTAACTCTACATTTTTTGGTTCTTTATTGTTTTCTATAGGTCAACATTTATGTCACCCAATTTGTATTGTGCTCAGTACACACTATGTAACTTGACACTTGTATGCTTGAAACATGCTCGAAGACTATTGATAGAAAATATTTAGTGACAATAAACTTACTTGGCTCCTATAGAGTTATGTAGATAGTTGCTTATGTACATGACTCAACCTATAAAGAGAGATTGGTTATAGTGATGACCATCTGAATCTTCCTTGTAAATGACTAAGTGGTCGATACTTATATAAAACAATGGTTAGAGATACCAACACCAATTAGTTTCAGTGGAATAGGATCCTTTCTCCGAGTCTTCCAAAATACCCACACTTTCATCTTTATTATCAAGTAGCTCATCATTTTTGTTCTTGGCTTTAAGGGAGCCTTTTACTTTACATTTTTGAATAGACAAAGAAAGGGAGGAGTAAATCCAAAAAGGAAAATAGAATAAATCCTTCATGTGGAAATGATTCAAGATACGGAAAATATGGGAGTGAAGCTTTTTGTACCTACTTTTGTAGGTGATAAATTGGATGAGAACCTTGACCAAGGCCTTCCAAACCCCTTCCATTGCCTGTTTCTTAAACCCATGGTGCAATTTAAGGAATTTTTTTATTTAACTCCATAAATGCCTCTAGAGAGTCCTTTAAAGACATTTCACTATTTCTTGGAATCTTGACCCCTTTCATGCTTAGCCCACCAATGGTAGAGATGGACTTCTAAGTTATGAAAAATGTAACATGTCCCACCATGATCTTACCACCATACCATGACTTTACAATTATTTTTTGAAATTTTTGGATTGTATCCTTTAATTCCCATGATATAATTTTTCATTCATCCTTCTCAATGATGTCATAGTATTTCTTATCATTCTGGTATTTTGCCCATTCATCGGGCTCAATCTGATAAGGGTCTCTTCCCATCCTTTAATCATGATGAATGAAGTAAAAAAACATGGATTTAAGAACTAAAAATTCTAGAGATGCAAAGACAAAAAGAAAAATCCTCAATCTTTTCCTTGTAGTGACATTATGCTAAAAAATCAAAATGATATTCTAGCTCATAAAATTTTAATGGAAAATGGAAGGTCTATAAATAGTAATAATGACAACACAAATAATGTACAATTTGATTGAGATAATGATAGATCACTTTGTACACCTCCACAACCATGGATAGAGGGTTATCCCAAATTTTGAATCTATATATAAATTTCTTCACACTCACAAACCTATTCATGACATGATTTCCCTCTCAATAAGTGTGTATAAATGACAATATGTCAATGTTTCTTAAGATATGTTTAATTAAAAAAATTAAATCCTAACCATTTTACTTTTTCAATGACACATCTTCTTCAAAATTTATGATGTTTAAATAATTCACTTCAATGATAACCTTGCTTATATTTTACCTAGTCAACAATAAGACCTAGTGGTTATTCTTTTGAGTAGTTATTGACAATGAATTTCAAATTAGTTAAATTGAATTGTCATTAATAACTCCTAAAAATTTCTTGATTTTTTTTTCCCATCTTTATTATATTCACTCATTTTATTCCCAATTAGCTTTAAAAAAATTACATTGCTAATTTGATGAAGGATGCTCCCCTTAATACCATAAGTTACACATAATAGAAATAAAGAAACAACAATAATTGTGAAAATAGAATAGGGGCTTCTTATTATAACTGAAAATGTGGAATTATATAATTCAAAATTACTATGTTCTAACCTACATGGACACCTTGATTATAGTAATCTACAACAAAGCTATGAACTATCACCTAGAGTTGTCATAGACAATGTTCAAGCTTTTCTTCAATAGATAATTTTATGCCGCCTAGGAAGGTTCCATACACTCCAACTTAATACCTAGGGTTGATAGACCCTAACAATACATATAGACTAGGACAAATATGCCTTTGACATTTATTTTATAAATATTGAGTAGCCCAACTCCAGAAGGCCAAAACTCTTGAACCGTTGCTCTGATTGGCTATTATAACAATTTTTCAGAAACCTCAACTCCTAATCTACAAGATCAAATGCATGAAAGTGCCCATGCATAAAGTTTTCAAACCTCATCCAGGACCTCTAAGGCCTTCAAAACTGAGTTCAAATATTTTTCTCCAAAATTTTCTATTGAAAATCAGAAATAACATCTCTAATATTGAAGTTGAAGCAATGAGATTTTTATGTTAGGCTTATAATTCTGAAATGAACCTTCATGTAGAAAACCAGCACATTCTAAGGTAATATGAAAAGCTTACTAAAAATCTTAAGCTCCAAAAAGTAGTAACCACCCCACCACCCAATCTACTAGTCCTTACCAAAATAGAAAAGGCTGAAAGTATAAATGTTTTTTGGTGATGAAAGATTTCCCTCACACCCAGGATGCTCCTACATCATACACTCAAGGTAATTTGAGAAGTGACTCTATCACATCTTAGGTGTTTAGAGGAAAACCAAGATGGTTAACCTTCTCCCTTACTGACCATGATTAATCCTCTACTAGCCTCCTTTCCATTTGACTAGGTATTCTTCATAAGTGTTGTTCCTTGCAATTTTTCAACCATGACTATCAAGTATCTCCTCAATTTTCTTTGTAGTTGAACTAGCTACTAGAATAATCCAATGTGCTTCTGCCACTTCATCTCCATCACCTCCTTCATAATACTCTATCAAATTTCAAATGTTAAATACTAGTGAAATATTTAATTTAGTAGGCAACTCCACTTCATAGCCATTTCTAGAATCATGTCTTTTCATTATCTTTCTTGGTCCAAACTTCTTCATCTTTAGCTTATTATATGTACCCATTGGAAAATGCTCTTCTTAGCTTTAAATGGGATAGTGTTCTAATAAGTGTATTATCCATGCTCTCCTTAGTTTTAAATGGGATAGTGTTCTAATAATGTCACATCTGACAAAAGAATCACAGACAACTCTTCATCTTTGAAAAAAGGAGAAAAAATATTATGCAATAATTATGATATGATCGAGATGTTTTAATATATTGTCAAAGCTAGCTCCAAAATTAGACCAAGTGATCCATACCCCACTCTACTAGTGATAGCTAGCATTAGGGGGAAAAAAATCCCAATTTATTGTGCATGTAGTACCATGCTTCTCTTTCCCTAGCTATTAAATGAAAAGGAAAGTACCTTCCTTGTTAGAAGCCAGCTCTACCATATTAAAATCTATACACATAACTCAAGTAGCTAGAGGTGAGTTGTCAGCCATCCAGCACCAATGTTGAGATCTTTCCAAAACATTATTGCATGTATAAACATTAACTATAGGAGTATGTGCATGATTGTGGTGTGCCAAAAAGTGGAAATCTAAAATATATATAGCTCTGAAATGCCTCAAATCATTTCAAAATTTATTCAAATTTTTTCCCACGCATCCTAATGCTAAATGAAAACAATTAATACATTTATACGACCTACTATATCTTTTGATAACAACTCTAAATGGTCAACTTTAAAAACATCCAAAAAATGTATTTTTTGGCCTATTCTTGTGTGTTTTACACTTCAAACATGTAGCTAACAACTTTTTATTTCACCAAAATTTGATGAAATAAAATAGGTTTCTCAATAATGTTCTTCTCTTTCTAGAAATGTAAGGTTTGTTAAATTATGAGTTTAGTAAGTAATTATTACTTATTTTCTTATGGAGTGATGTATAAAGTATTGATTGAGAAACTTCTTGAAAAGAAAGTATAGCTTTCAAATGGTATAATATTTTTCAAATCCAAAAGATGAATCACATTCTATACCTCTTCTACTATAACTAAAAAAATAAAAAATAAATTTTGCAGAGTTTTGAATTAGCTAAGGTAATCAGTCACAAGAGCTTTTTTATTTGAAAAATACTATAAGTAGAAAATTAATAATTAATTATTTATGTAGAATAAAAATACCCAAAAATATGTCACATATAGGCACGAGTTTAATTTTTATATCGAGAATATTAATAAAAAAATATTATCATTTGATTTTGATTAAGGTGGTCTGATATACATCTGCTTCTTATTTTTGTCTTGAAATATTTATACTATTACATTAAAATTAAAAAGTTTGACCAACGATTTCTTTTCTTTTCTTATAAGGCCTAGTAGTTTCAAAACTAAATTCAATTTTCTAGATATTCTTTTCTCTCAACTTTTGGATATAAAGTATATAACATGTAGAGAATTGTACGTCAATTTGTCATAACCCTAATTTGCTGATTTTTTATTGCCTCTTAAGAGAATAGTTTGGTTGACCATGATCTTGCACATACCCATACCAAAGGAATGATTATTGATAGAAAAAGATCTCAAGAATTCAGTGCATGGGGTAACAACCATGCCAAATAATAATAGAATGAAGATCAGGTGACAAGAGAATAACTACACCACCTCTACTAGTTTCATCTTCAGAAGAAAACATAATATCATTCAGCCAAATGATGCAAGATGCAGAAGAATGCATGAAACAATAGATTTTAACTTCTTGCGTATAAAGGAAATCTAGATTACTGAGTCCATGATGGGTTTCCTAGACATAAAAATTTATGGAGAAGTCCGTAAGACCTTGCAAATTCTATGATAAAAAATTCATGAAAGCTCTTCCATATCTTCTTTTTCATTTAGGGAGGAGTAGTTATTTTGCAAAAAAATGAGAAACTGGGTTGAAATTAGAGGGAAACCCTCTAGGAGTGATAACTTGCTACTTCTCATCTGGTTTTTGAACATCTCTAGGAGGACTATAGAAATGGATTAGTTTGGTTGACCATGATCTTGCACATACCCATACCAAAGGAATGATTATTGATAGAAAAAAATCTCAAGAATTTAGTGCATGGGGTAAGAACCATGCCAAATAATAATAGAATGAAGATAAGGTGACAAGAGAGTAACTACACCACCTCTACTAGTTTCATCTTTAGGAGAAAACATAATATCATTCAGCCAAATGATGCAAGATGCAGAAGAATGCATGAAACAATAGATTTTAACTTCTTGCGTACAAAAGAAATCTAGATTACCAAGTCGACAATGGGTTTCCTAGACATTAAACTTTATGGAGAAGTCTGTAAGACCTTGCACATTCTATGATAAAAAAATCATGAAAACTCTTCCATATCTTCTTTTTCCTTGAGGGAGGAGTAGTTTTTTTGCAAAAAAATTAGAAATTGGGTTAAAATTAGAGGGAAACCCTCTAGGAGTGATAACTTGCTGCTTCTCATCTGGTTTTTGAACATCTCTGGGAGGACTATAAAAATGACACAAATTTTGAGTCTCAATTGAGGACACAATAAGTAAAGTGTGAACCACTACAGGAATGGTAGCTATTGCAACCATCTTGATCCTCTACAAAATTATAGTAATTGACTCTAGTGTAATTGTCACTGACCCTGTAAAGGTTGAGGTTTGCACTCCATTCTACATAGGATGAATAGAAGCTAAAGAAACATTCAATTATTTGGGGGCTAAGGATGCCTTTCCATAGAACCCAATAGTGGTCCATTTCTCTATTTTTTCCCCTTTTTCTAGCTTAATAGGAGCATCCTTGGGTGGGGTTTAACTCTATGCACTACCAAAGGGAAATTCCTAATCTTGTGTTCCACCAATTGACACTTATAATAGGTGTTTAGTATCTTTAAAGCATCTTTTGAGAGAATGTGTGGGAAGTAATTTGAATCTCCATATACTCCTTGGAGAGATCAACCTCAACTCAAACCATATTTATGAGGGTAAGCATCAAAAAACTTATTGTGTTCCTTAGTAATAAAATTTCCAAGAGTGTTGGCAATGTTGGATACAATTGTTAATTGTGTATTGTCTTTGATATTACACAAATGTCATATCAGTCAGCAGATAGAGTCTACCAAGCTCAGGTGATTAGAAAAGCAATTTACAATGTCTACCAAACATTCCTAAACATTGCACAAAAAAGTTAATGTCTACCGAGCTCACTCAGGCATCAAAGGATTTTGTAGCTGAAAGTTAGTGTTAACCAAGCTCCCAATGTTAACAAAGAAAACTTAATGTCTACCGAGC
Source organism: Cupressus sempervirens (assembly GCA_028749045.1). NCBI lineage: Eukaryota > Viridiplantae > Streptophyta > Pinopsida > Cupressales > Cupressaceae > Cupressus > Cupressus sempervirens. The sequence continues at coordinate 160,259,228 of CM053793.1, read as the reverse complement.
TCACTTGGTCATCAAAGGAAATGTGGCAAAAAGTTAGCCTCTACCAAGCTCACAAGGTAAGCAAAGGAAGGTCAATGCTGACCGAGTTCACTCGGTCTCTAAAGAATTTTTGTAGGGTTTGCAATGTTTACCAAGCTTCACTTGGTTAACACTAGAAAACCATTATGGAGCAGTGGTTACCGAGCTAGGTCAGCCATCAAAGGATTTTATTATTTTGATATTAAGTTCAATTTTTTCATGCAATAAATGTAGCTGATTGATGTAATAATTTTTTTAGTTGTAACTTATATTTGAGCTAACTTGATAATTTGAAAGGTATATATATATATATATATATATATATATATATATATATATATATATATATATATATATATATATATATATATATATATATATATATATATATATATATATATATATATATATATATATATATATATATATAGATGTTCAAGTTGTAAAGTGAGAGTGAATATATGGATGAGGATGGAATAAGCGAATATTGAGAAAATTCTAATGAAGGATTAGATATCCTAGAGGATATGTAAAGTTGTATTCAGTCATTAAGAATCTAGTAAAGCATAACAGAGATCTATAATCAACAAAAGATAAGTTGCATATCATTCAGGTCATTTCATTGTTGATTTCTAATAATTGTAACAGTGAATCCAGAATCTCTTTATAGAGTTGGTTTAATAGCCATTTTGTAAATCCTCTAATAGGGTAATAGTTTAGTTGAATTTCTCTAAAGACCTCTAACCAGGCCACTCCTAACAGGGTGACTAAATCCTCTAACAAGGTCACATCTGATAGTGTGTATTGTAACCTTTAACAGGGTTGGCTCCTAACAGGGCTCACTTCAAAAGAGTGAAAATTGGTGACTAGTTACTTGGTGATTTTTCTCATATTAGGTTTCCACGTTAAATCTCATGTCTCTTTTGTTTATTTATTTAACCTTTGCATGCATATTAATAACTATGAATGCTATATGATCAGTAACTAGTTAACCTACCGAGTTACAATATTCCTGCACTATTTATTGAGTATCAGTAGTAAGTAAGCATTTTAGACATCTAATGGATTTTTGGAATTGCTTTTGTGGTAACTAATTTACCCCTCCCCTCTTTGTTACTTCTTCTATAATTCCAACAATTGGTATCAGAGATTTTGGTGCTTACAGGATAAGATTTCAAGGATCTAAGCCAAAGATTAGGATGTCTTATAAGAGGGACATTCCAAGACTTAACAAGGACAACTTCTCAATATGGAAAGGGTTGATGAGACTTCATCTAGCTTCTATAGGAGATATAAGACTAAAATACCTTGATGAAAAATATGCGGAACTAGCTGGTACACTATCTGTCAATTATATTGCTAAAAAGAAGACCCACAACATTATGATGATAGATATAGCATCTGCTCTAAGTTATGAAGAATTTGATGATATCAAGGTCTACAAATATACCTTTGAAATGTGGGAAAAGCTGAAATAAATCTATGGAGGAGATGATAATGTAAGAAGAGCCAAAGCAAAAAGTTTGAGAGGATAGTTTGATCAAATGAAAATGAGAGAGAATAAAAACATTGTCAAATATGTTGAAAGAGTCAAAGCATGTGTTAGTGCAATCAAAGCATCTGGAGGAGATATCAAGGAGGAGATAGTTATAAGTAAAGTTCTCAGAACATTACTACCCATTTATGCAATTAGAGTCTCTGCAGTTCAAGAAAGAAGATGTGAAGCAAATCATAAGATAAATCTAGAGGCCATAGCTAGAAGATTAACTGCATTTGAACTAGACAACTTTAAAAATTATGTTCCAGCTTCCAAGAACATTTAATCAGCATTTGAAGCCAAGATTTCACTCAAGGAGAAAAGAAAAAAAGAAAAAGGATTCTTAGCTAGAAAGTGAAGATGAATCAAACCAAAGTCTAGACAGTGATCTTGAGGTTATTGAAGCTCTACTAACAAGGAAATATTCTAGAGGCAGAGGAAAATATAAAGGTAAAGTTCCTCTAATCTATTTTTCATGTGAAGAAGTTGGTCATATTGCTGCTAGGTGCCCAAAAAAGTAGAACAAAGATAAGAAGAAAGGTTAAAAGTACAATGGCAAGAAAGACTTCAAATCATTCAAGGATAAAGGTAAGAAAATAAGTTTTATGCCTAAAGATTCTAATGATACTAATGATGAAGAAGAAGATGAAATTATCTACATTTCTATGAAAGATGAGTCTGATAATGATGAAGAAATGACACACATTTCTCTTATGAGAAAAAATGATACATGGATCCTAGATAGTGGTTGTTCTGATCACATGACTGGTGATAAAACTAAGTTTGAATACTTTGAAGACTATGATGGTGGCAGTGTAAGATTTGGTAACAATGAACCATGTTGTATAAAAGGAAGAGGAAGAATCTCTCTAACCAAAGAAATTATATGTGATAATGCCTACTGGGTAGAAGGACTAAAGCATAATTTTTTGAGTGTGGCACAACTACTCAATAATGGATTCAAAGTAGAATTCATGCATGGAAAAGCAAGACTACTGGATGGAAAAGGAAAACTAATTGGATCAGGCACTCAAACAAAAGGTAACTTATTTTATCTTGAACTTGTTGAATGTTAATGTTTTATTGCTCAAGTTGAAGAAAGTTGGTTATGGCATAAAAGGTTGTGTCATGTCAATTTTGATAATTTGGTGAAGATAAGAAAATTCAAAAAAGTAAGAGGCATTCCTAACATAAAGAAACCTAAGGTCGGTCTATGCAAGAATTGTCAAATTTTTAAAATGGGAAAGACTAGTTTTAAAAGTAAAAACTATCAATTTGAAGATATATTAGAAATTGTGCATACTAATTTATGTGGACCCATTGGGATTGAAAGCTATATTGGAGAAATGTTCTTGATTCCTTTTGTTGATGATTACTCAAGAATGATGACTGTCATGTATCCAAGGAAAAAATTAGAAACATTTGAGAAATTCAAATGGTATTTGGCCAGAGTAGAAAAGGAAACAGGGAAAAGATTGAAATGTTTGAGGTCAGACAGAGGTGGAGAATTCATTTCACATGAGTTCAATAACTTTTGCATTGAAAGAGGAATCAAAAGATATCTATCACCTTCTAGAACTCTTGAGAAAAATGGAATAGCCGAAAGGAGGAACATATCTATCATGGATTGTGCAAGAACCTTAGTGATTGAAAAGAGCATTTCTATCAAGTACTAGAAGGAAGCTATCAGCACTGCAGTTCATACCTTGAACCAAGTACAGCTAAAAAAGGACTCGTTCAAAACTCCCTATGAGCTATGGTATGGCTATAAACCTAATGTTAGTTATCTAAAAGTATTTGGAAGTAAATGTTACATTTTGAAAGAATCTAGAAAAGGTAAATTTGATGTGAAAAGTGTTGAAGGAATATTTTTGGGATACTCTTGCTAAAGTAAAGCATATAGATGTTTGAACTTGTATACTTACAAAGTCATAGAAAGTGCATATGTGAAAGTTAATGAGTTTGTAGAAAGGATTGAAGAAGAAAGAAAAAGAAAACTAGAAGATTATAGAAGGTTTGTTTTCATTGAACCTGATATAGTACCAGTCAATTAGGAATCTTATACTCCTGATTCATCTGTAACTGAGTTACAGGAAGTTCAAACTAAGATACAGCAACATGAGTTACATTTAGATGCTACCGAGCAAGTGTCTACCAAGCTTGAAGGACCCAAGCCAATATCTACTGAGCTAGAACAGCTAGAACCTGAAGTTGAAGTGCAAGAGGATAATAATTAAATTCATTCAAAAGGCAAGGAACCTATATTAGAAAAATATGCTAGGAGACATCATTCAGTAGATTAGATCATTACAAACAAATCTAAAGAAACCATGACAAGAAGTAAGTTGAAAGGTACTTGTTTACTTGCTGATTTTGAACCTAGAAATATCAAAGCTGCATTGAAAAATGATAGTTGGATTGAGGCTATGAATGAAGAAATAGAGAAAATAGAGAAAAACAAGACATTGACTCTTGTACTTGGGCCTAAAGATAAAAATGTGATTGGAACTAAGTGGATATTCAAAAAAAAGTTGACTAAAGAAGGGAAGGTATCAAAAAACAATGCTAGACTAGTATGCAAAGGATATGCTCAAGAAAAAGGAATAGACTATGGAGAAACTTTTGCTCCTGTTGCAAGATTGGAAGGAGTTAGAACCTTACTTGAATATGCTACTCACAAAGGATTCAAAGTTTATCAGATGGATGTCAAGTCAACATTCCACAATGGTATACTAGATAAAGAATTTTACATTGAACAACCTGAATTTTTTGTTGATCTAGATAAGAAGAACATGGTCTACAAATTACACAAGGCATTGTATGGTCTGAAACAAGCCCCTAGAGCATGTTATGAAAGATTTCATAACTATCTTATTCAGATTGGTTTTCAAAGAACTAATGATAATAGTATCTTGTATATAAAGGAAGGACCAAATAATAAGATTGTCTTGGCAGAAATATTTGTAGATGATACTATTTTCACATGGAATGATGATCTTTGCAAAGAATTTTTAGAGAAAATGAACAAGGAATTTGAAATGTCTGTGTTTGGTGAAATCAAATTCTTTGTTGGTCTTCAAATTCAGCAAAATAAAAATGGTATCTACATCACTCAATCAAAATATATCAAGGAGATATTGAAAAAGTTTGGTATGGAAGATTATAAACTAGTTGGGACTCCTATGTGTACAGGATTAGAACTTACCAAGGAAGATGAATCAAAAGAAGTAGATCAAACATTGTATAGATCTATGATTAGAAAGTTGCAATATGTAGTTCATACTAGGCTAGATATTGCCCTTGCAGTTGGTATTGTAGCAAGTTTTTCAGCAGAACCAAGAGAAAATCACATGATGGCAATCAAAAGAATAATGAGATATTTGAAAGGAACTAAAGTTATGATTTATGGTACAAATTTGAAGGTAATCTAGATTTGAAAGTGTTTACTGATGCTGATTGGGGAGGAAATCTTGATGACAAAAAAAGTACAAGTGGAGGAGGATTCTTTAATGGAAAGAGGTTGTTTTCCTAGACAAGCAAAAAGAAAAATTGTACATCCCAATCTACAGAAAAGGCAGAGTATGTTGTTGCAGTAGTAAACTATTCTAATATTGTTTGGTTTAAATAGTTGTTGGATGGTATGAAGGTGGAAATAAAAGAACCAATTGTTATGTTCTGTGATAATACAAGTGCAATCAACATATCTAAGTATCCAGTGATGCATTCTAAAACCAAGCACATTGCAATAAAACATCATTTTGTCAGAGAATTGGTGCAAGATAAGGAGACAGATTGGAATATGTCCATACAAAGGAACAAATTGCTGACATATTCACAAAGCCATTACCTAAGGATGCATTCTTGTATCTAAGAGGTAAGTTAGGGGTAACTCCCCTATTTGAAGTTCATTAAAATGAAATTTTAGTGATGCATCAATGCATAGCAAGTTGAAGATCTATCAGTTGATGTAGCATAATTAGGAAATATTGCATATGAATTAGTACTAAAGGTACATTAAAATTTATTTGAGTTGTGTTGTCTTTGGCATGTGTTGTCAAAGAGGGAGAGTTTTACTGTCATATCTTTTTGAAATTTGTTTGAGAGTAAGAGTTTTCTATGTAATTCCTTCATAGAGGGAGATTACTAAAAGAGGGAGAGCTTTCTATCTAATAGAGAAAGTTGTTCTAATAGAAAAAGACTTGTTAGACTTGTTTTCAAATTTCATTCTGCTATGACAAGTTGTGTTGCCATCAATTCCAAAGAGGGAGATTGTTGGATACAATTGTTAATTATTTATTGTCTTTGATGTAACAAAAATGTCATATCAATCATCAGACAGAGTCTACCAAGCTCAGATGATCAGCAAAGCAATTTACAGTGTCTACCAAACATTCCTGAACACTACATAGAAAAGTTAATGTCTACCGAGCTCACTTGGGCATCAAAAGATTTTGCAGTAGAAAGTTAGTGTTAACCAAGCTCCCAAGGTTAATGTAGAAAATTTAATGTCTACTGAGCTCACTTGGTCATCAAAGGAAATGTGGCAGAAAGTTTGCTTCTACCGAGCTCACAAGGTCAGCAAAGGAAGGTCAGTGCTAATCGAATTCACTCGGTCTCCAAAGGATTTTTAAAAGGTTTGCAGTGTTTACCAAGCTTCACTTGGTTAACACTAGAAAACCATTTTGGAGTAGTGGTTACCGAGCTAGGTCGGCCAGCAAAGGATTTTATTGTTTTGATGTTAAGTTTAATTGTTTCATGCAATAAATGTAGCCAACTGATGTAATGATTTTTTCAGTTGTTGTAACTTATATTTGAGTTGACTTGATAATCTAAAAAGGTATATATAGAGATGTTCAAGTTTTAAAGAGAGAGTGAATATTTGGATGAGAATGGAATAAGAAAATATTGAGCGAATTCTGATGAAGGATTAGATATCCTGGAGGAGCTGCAAAGTTGTATTCGATTAGTAAGGATCCAATAAAGTAGAACAGAGATATGTAATCAGCAGAAGATAAGTTGCATATCATTCAGGTCACTTCATTGTTTCTTTCTAATCAATAGAAACAACTTATTTTTACACTTCCCAAATAGACAAGGTGATATTGTTGGGAAATGAAGTGAATTTGATTGTCAAAGGATGGAAACCATAATGCTTTGGTGATGAGCTAAAGCACCCTTAGAGGACCTTAATTAGTGAGTAATTCATTCTTAGATCAACATTCTAAAAATGTAAATGTTGAACATGGAACAACCAAGGGTTAATGGTGAGTAGGCTTCATGAGGAGTCAAGTGGCAATCATAGGGGAGTTATAGATGGTTCTTAGCACCTCCTTTTGAACTATCAAATTAACTATGTCCAAACTCAAACTGGCCAAAATACAAAAGGTGTCTTTATCTTGAGGGACCTACTATTGGAAATATTGTGACAAGCTAACTTATTGACAGAGGAGGGGTGAATCGGTAACTTCTAAAACTTTTATCCCAATTAGTAATTAGACCTTTTATGTGAATTCTGATCGAATTGCATGCATAAGAAACTCAAAACATGAAAGCATACATAACACTTTAATGCAAGATTTGCTGACCCTAAAACCTTCTAAATAGAAAGTAAAAGTAGGGTGGGGATGATACCTGTAAGCTTTAGTATTGCACTATAAAGCTGGCCTATTAAGGCTTACAATGATAATTTGTGATGATCTTAAGAGAAATAAGCACTGCTAGGTCCACCTTGCGAAAGGATTTACAAACATACAATTAACTATGCATTCGGTAAAGAGATTTACATAAGACTATTAGGTCTACCTTTTCAAAATATTTGACTAATCCACCTATTAGAATGAAGCAGTAGCTGATCTTTAATTTGTAACTTGGCTTACTAAATGAGATTATTCTTAGTGTACAAATCACTTTTCTATGATAAATGAATCATTGTTGCTTTGTATACTATTGTAGCCTTTGAAATTCATTCTTGTAATCTTGTCTAGTTATTATATTACATTTCTTGTCAATTTGATTTGGATGTGATACAATACATTGCATATGTACCAATCCAATTACATAATTACAAAGTCAGCCACTATACAAGTTTACACAAATATTACAAAGTTTGCCAAAGTGTAGAAACTTGGGTTCTAAAGACTAACTCAGTGAGGTTCTAATACTTGGCATCCACTATCAATTCTTGGCATCATCATGCACTCAGTAGACATAGAAGCTTGGTCCGTACTAATCACTTCCAAGTAGTCTTAAAGTTTGTCTACACTAGTGACTCAGTGAATACTATGAAACTTAGCATATAAACTAAATCATTTGATTCACACTGCATAGCTTGATTAATACTATCAATTCAAGATTTTTATAAACTGAGTCTCTTGGTTTACACTAAGTAGATCAATTAACACTAGACTCACAATACATCAACTACAAACTTGGTAAGTATTGTTCAACTTGGTTTGCACTAGAAAACTCAGCATACAATGAGATACTTAGTTTACACTATTGATCATCACCATGGTAGTAACGTCTCGATGCAAACTAAAATCTATGCAAAGGACGTAGCAACAACTGTAGAACTCAATAACAACTAAAATTCTTGGTTAACATTGTTAACTATACAATATGCTTGATATGAACTCACAATCTAAATAAGTATATGTCACTAATAAAAAAAATGACTAGAATGTTAATAATCTCCCCCTCTGGCATTAAATACAAAAAAAATTATCATTCAAGATTGAATTCAAGAATGTTCAACAACACCTTTATTCATCACCTTATATCTCCAACTTGGTAGAGTTTACTATTTTTGAGTTTTATCAAAATTTGTTCTGTAAAGGATACATTTATGTACATGGTAATGCTCCCCCATACATAATATATAGTATAATATACATATAATGTTCATTTTCTCTAAAATTGACAATTATTATTTTAATTTTCTCCCTTATCCAATCCTCTCAAATCTTCTCCTCCTTTTATCTCCTTATTATATCTCCTTAAAGCTTCTCCCCCTTATAGCTCCTCCCCATTTTTGACATTAGTGCCAAAGAATTATGCTCTTTGTATTTACATAGTAATGCCAAAATGAGATAAGAAATTTGAGTGTACCTTCAGTATGATTGCCAAAATCTTGTCCCAATTCTCTTGCAAGACCCTGCATGTGTGCAATGCCACCTGCACTTTCACTGAAAATTCAATCATGTGTTTTGCAATAGAGAAATCATTATCATGGATGAGGGTTTTTGAAGTGCAATATGCTTCTATAGTGCATCCATTTTAGGGAGAATCATATTCTAGATATCTATCAAAGTTGATCCGATCCTTGCTTTTCTGAGTAGTTTTGCTTGCATATCTATTAGAAATCTTATCTTCTTGAAGTGAGCAGAGCTAGAACTTGGGTCAGGCTACAATTGTTGTGCACTTGCCTTTAAATATTCATCAATTTTAGACAATTTTTTTATTATTTATTTTCTAAAAATTGATGTATCAAATAATTTACCCAAAAGTAATGATACATTAATGCAAGAAGTTTCTAGAGAGCCCAAAATAGTAGATAACTCTACTTGGTGAATGGAAATCTATTGAGAAATAAATTCTAGAACTTTATTCTCAAACTTTTTCTTAGCTCTTTGTAGTAATTTATTCTATCCATTAATATCTTTAGTGTATTTTTGGATTGCCTTTGCCAATTTATATAAAATTGTTTGAGAAGTGTCAACCTCTGTACCTATAGCCTCTGCTAGAGTGTTCTTTGCATGCTAGAGTGTTCTTTGCATCCTCAATGACCTTTAACTTTGTGTTCCTTTTTTCTCTTAGCCTTTTCTACTTGCCTTTTCTTTTCCTTTTGCAAAAACTTTTATGCTTGGTTGAGGCTTGGTCTCAACTATCCTTGGACTTATTGCTTGTGTACTAGAAATAGAAACAATAGTTGAAATTGTAGGACTAGCTACAAAAATAGATACTGCAATCATTGTTAAAATACTAGTAGAAATACCTTTTGTAACCAAAATTGATGTACAGGGTAGAACATATAGCTCATTCAATGAAGTGCTTGGTACTTCAGTCAATGATGTGTTGGATTGGATTGGTGCAAAGATTGATTGAATGCTTGTGCTTGTAGTGCTAGTTACAATCATTCCTGTGGAGGTTGTCTACGTACTTAATGTTATCAATATTTTGCTAGGAGAGTGAGAAAGTAAGGCTATAACCACTGCAAAAATCTTAATTGGATTGTTTTCATCAACATCTTGTGCATCTTTCTTGATAGCCTCTTTCTTTTGTTCCTCTTCATCATCAACATTATCAAAATGAGTTACTTCTTCATCATCTTTTTCTTCATCTTTTTCTTGATTTTCATCATCATCATCATCCTTTTCACTTATACAAACTAGAAAATCACATTGTTTGTGAAGAAGATAGACATTCTTCCATGTATTTGTTGTATTCTTCACAACATGCTCTATATCATTCAAAAAAATAAGACGAGTATTAAATCTAACAAGGTTCATTATCCTCCAAATAAAAAAGTCCAAAATCCCCTTAGACATTATCAATAAAATAACCTCTATGAGGTATAGCATGAAATGAAACACCAAAATCTAAAACCCATGAATTGTCAACACTTTCTAAAGATAGAAGCAAAGCATCCTCTTTGGATTTGTTACTTACCACATTTTTCTCTGCGTCTCCATCTAGTTTATATCCTTCATTTTTCTTTTGAGTCCAACAATATTTCTTTTAATGCCTTGGTTTCCCATAGTACCAATAGTTTTTTGGTCCTCTCAATTGAGGCCTTGTCCCCTTTGAATTTCCTCTTGATCTCCCATGATTTCTAGAATTACTTCCCCTCTTAGTTGTTTTGCCTTGACTTTGTGCATTCAAAGAACTTGCTGATGTATATCCACCTAAGGTTTTCCTACGAGTTTCCTCACTCAAAATAACACTGATCACATCATCATATTTTAGGGTACTAGTTCTAGAAACAAAATTACTCACAAACATTACCAAGTTGTTCCAGCTTTTAGGAAAAGAACATAAAATCAAGAGAGCCCTAATTTTTCCATCAAAATCGATACCCATAGAAGATAACTAACTAGTAATAGTATTAAACTCATTTAAATAATCTACAACAGATCCACCTTCTGTCATTTTCATATTAAATAAATGTTTGATGAGTGTTGGTTAAATAAGTATTTACTTATTACATTTTACTTAAGTTTACATAGGTCAATGAATTATTTTATTACTTATTAGGTTAACAGTTAGGAGTTTGTATACTCCTATGAGTTGTCTTGTTGACAACACAGAAGTAAGAAACTCTAATTTAGCACATGGTGTCTACAACACTGGAGTTTGCATAATTAACTGAGTTGTCATGTAGACAACACACTTATTTGCACTCTTATTTTAGCACATGGTGTCTACAACATAATTTGACATGCTACATCTCTGTAGCCTTATCCTCACATCATCACACTTACCCCTACACTTAATGGAGAATAATCTACTCCTAGTGGACATGTACTTGTTTGTAAGACTTATTAGTGTGTTAAGTCCTAGACATTCTAGAAGCATTCTAGAGGCCTTTATATATAGGCACTCCTAGTGTACTTGGACATCAATTAAATATCATATTTTTATTTTGATCATACTCTTTTGGTTTATTTTTGAGCTTGTGCTTGAGTTCCTTGATCTTGCATGATTTTTCCTTAAGGAAAATTCTTACATGGTATCTGATGCAGGAGCATCTTGCATGGGAAAATTATTGAAAAAAAAAAAAAAAATTTGTGGAGGAGAGAGAAAGTGACGAAAATTAGAGGAGAAATAATAAAAATAAATAAAAAAGGGGAAAAAGAAGAAAAGAAAGAAAAAGAGGATTTCTATTTTCGAGGTACATAGGTGGCATAATAGAAAAAAATAAAAAATAAATGGTTGTCATTCCATTTATCGAGGTGTGTGAGAAGAATGCTAGAAGGTTATGAATATTGTAGAAAATTGTGGATATTGTAGAAGGTTAAGGAAGTTTTAGAAGGTTGTGGATATTGTGTAGGTGGAATTCTAGAAGATTGTGGATAAGTCATGCATTGGGTGGTAAGTGCCTATTTAAGCAAGGCATATGAGCATTTCAAATCAAGCTCAAGGAGAAGCTTGAGAAGGAGAAGCTTGAGAAGTAAAAGCTCGAGAAGTGGAAGCTCGAGGAGTAGAAGCTCAAGGAGAAGCTTGAGAAGTAGAAGCTTTGGAAGGAAAAGCTTGAATGTGTGAAAGCTGCAAGGTGTAGGAGAAAGTGAAGAGTGAGTTTTCCTGAGTCTGTGGACAGAGCACCGAATGTGAGGCAGTTTACAATAGGATTGTGATGGAGTTGTGAGTGTGTAGACAGAGCACCGAATGTAAGGCAGTTTACACTTGGATCTTGGATAAAGTTGAAGAAGAGCTAGTGGCATTTTTGGTTATAAGTTGGTAAGGGTGGTGTGGCTCTTTGTTAGTGGTATCAGAGTGTATCTACATTAGTATCAGAGATGAGGGAAATTCTCTTCACATAGCCATTTGAGACCGATCTTACTTCACCATTCTAAGGACACCTTGACCCAAATACAGAGTATCATAGTCATTGGGAGTGTCTAGAGCCAAAGTAGACCTTGCCATTGCATTTGGAACATCGATTTAGTGAATATTGATTATAAATTCACTTATATTAGGCCATAGTCAAATTTCAGGCAATTTTTTTTGCAAATCTGGTATTATTATTTTTTTGATCTATAAATTTAATTTTCAAATCAAGTATGATTGTTTTTTTAATCTAAAATTTTTGTCAAAATATTTTTGCATTTTTCAAAAATTTCGATAAATTTTTTAGGCTAGTAAGGCCTACGAAGAATTTTTTTGTAGGAATCAAGTAGTGAAACCTTGAATCCTATAGGTAGAATATTCCTCATCAATTGACAGTCTGATTAAATTGGCAGACTTAATCCAAATCATAGCGGCATCAGCTTTAAATTTCTAGCAACCAGCTTTCAACATAACCCAATGATTAAACTTGACACCGACCAAACACTATCTACAACTCTCCCGACAGTCTTGCTTTACAATCCACTCACAGGCTCTCAATATTAAAACATTATTGAATGCTCTCCTTTGGTGATGTGGGAATAAAGTTAATAACCCCACACCATCTATTTTTTGTTGGCCTGACCACCAATCTCAAATGATGGTGAATCAGACCATAGACACGATGATTCTAAATTTTTGCATCTGGCAATGATTTTTCAAGCACCCATGACATAATACTCATTGGCACAACATTAAACATCGCAACACTAGAGTATAGTTTTTGGCCAATGCTACATAGCTCTTGCTAGCTTTTTGCAATTTTTTGGCAATGTCAATTCTACACTTCCCAACCCTCCACGTGTTATGCCAATAGACATTATTGTCTAGGTCAGAAAAAGTTAGCACATTACCACATGACCCACCAGAATTCTATCACATGTCTTGACAACTTAGCATTTTTATTGATAGCTTCTATATAGACTGTATTGTTTGTATGCACAGTCAGCCTACCACATCAGTAAGGAGGATTTTTTTTTTGACATCAACATTATATGGGCCTAAATTTGATGATCATCTTACCATCATTTATAGGCCAAATAACACAACTATGATGGCTACTTGACTATCAAATTTAACATAGTGTTGTTCTTCCAAGACCCATCTCCAAATGCAATTTTGATTTGATAGTTCAAATTTAGGAGACCACAACTCAGTCATTAAAAATCCAAATTCAGTACGATAATTTTTGATTTTGGGTAGAATTTCCTGAAAAAAATTAGTGGTATTGTTCTTTTCTAGTTTTGGTATACAGATTTGTTAGAAATTGCATTTTTTGGCAACTATACTTATCCAATATTGCATTTTGCAACTTCAAATGCTTTGTATGGGCTCATCTGGAAACATTTTCAAGTTCTATTTTTTTTAAACTGCTTCATTTTTTGTCTACTTTCCAAATTTACAATCACATTACAGGGTTGTGTGGACAAAAATATCAATTTTAGAATTAGGTCCTTTTCTACATTGTATTGCTTTGATTACTTTTTAAAATTGTTGTACATCTAAGCTATAGTGCTTAGTGACAGAATTGAGCCTCAAAAGGTAGTTCTAAATCGTAAAATTAGAAGTCCACTTTGTACATTTTGACAAGTGGCTTATTATACCTGCACTACATATAAAGTGCCAAAAGCATTTTTTTTGAGGTCTTTTGATTGAGTGAATAGGGGGGTGTCTCATGTGTTGTTGTGTCTTTGTTTTGTACTCTTTTTAATTTTATGCATCATGGGTTCACCTAAAACTCCACTTCTAACTTCACACAATTATACTACATGAGAAGATAATCTATAGATTTGATTAATGGAAAAAGGTTTAAATCAATATGTTGATGGTACATTGTAAAATCCACTAATGCTAAAACACTAGTTGATTGGCAAATTAAAGACAATCAAGATTTAGGAATTATCAGGAGTTATGTTCATAGAGGTCTCTTCTTCCACATTTTCAGCTTTAAGGAAGCCAAGCCTGGTTGGAAAAAACTTTAAGGATTGTATGGTAAGGTGGAGGAGGAAAAGGGATTCCAAATTGAAGATGACCTACTTTTATCAGATCCTAAGAATTTTGACACAATTCAAGACTATGTCAACATAACTAATGAATTGAGAGCACTACTTAAAGATTGTGGTAATCCCATCAAGGATGATCGATTGATTCATAACATCTACAAGAGGCTATCTTCAGAGTATGCATCCTTAGTTTCAAGTTACAACACTCACAGGTTGACCATGGGAAGTGCTTTCACAAAGCCTACATTTGATGCATTTGCAAAAATCTTGATGTTGGAACAAACCAAGTTGATAGATATGAGAATTCTCAAGTCATCAAAGACCAAAGCATTGGTAGCTAGCAATGAGAACCAATTAAACCAAAAACAAGAAAGTTCTACCAACAACAAGAAAATTAGTGGAAGCATAAAATCACAACTAAAGATCCAACAATCTTCCTCCTCATAGCAAGGAAATTCTTCTTCAAACAAGAAGGGAAATGATGAAAAGAAGTAGAAACTATTTTGTGCATATTGCAAGAAACTATATCATGATGAACATTATTGCAAGATTAAGTGAATCAATGAGTTGGAAAACATACTCAAGAAGAACAGAATCAATGTGCCAAATGCTTCCAAGGATTCAACTGCACCCACTTCAAAGGGAAAAGGGCAAGCACTCATGGTTGTTTCAAGTTCTTTAGGGGAATCGACACTTGACTTAGGTGCAAATTGAGACTTTTCTTCATTGAATTAGTCTAAGGTACTGTACATCTTTGTAGGAGATGATATAAAAAATGGAAGTTGAAGGGAAAGGACAAATGGAGATGGAAAATGGAAAGTTCAAAGAAGTTCTCTATGTTCCCAACCTTAGCTCTGATCTCCTTTTAATCTACCAAATCAGTCACTATGTAGATGGCAATAAAGTTGACTTCCTCCTTGATTTAGTAACGGTTTGCAATCTTAAAAATGATTCATTAGTTGCAGTGGGTAAAGTCAATCATCACAAAAGGATTTATTCTTCCTCTCATTTTGTGCCTCAGTCTCCTTCACATGCCTTGTTGAATCAATCTAATTAATAAAGTACATTATGACATTAGCATTATGGACATCTTGCCTTCTACTATCTTCATCAACTTTTCTCAAATAACATGTTCAAAGGTCTACCTGTATTCAACTTTTTTAACGATGAATATTAAACTTGTTCAATGTATATGCATCTAGAAGAGAAGATTGATAAAGGGATGTCTTCGAGAGCATCAGGTATTCTTGAGTTGTTTCATATAGTTCTAGCAGGTCTTTTTTTAGTAGCATCAATTAGTAAGGCTCACTACATACTTTCTTGATCACAAGAATGAAGTGTTTGACAAGTTTCTAGCCTTGAAGAGTCATGTTGAAAAGCAATCAATGAAAGCCATCAAGGTTCTTTGTATGGACAATGAAAGTAAATATGTGAACTGAAGACTTAAAGACTTTTGTAATCTTGAGGGTATTGATATTCATAATCTAGTAGCATTCAGTCTGTAAAAGACAAGTGTTGCATAAATGAGGATTAGAACTCTTAAGTCCATGTCAAGTTGCATGATTGAAGCCAAGTCTCTTTATCCATCACTTGAAGTCAGAGCTATAAGTATTGCCAATCACATACTTAATAGATCTCCTCATTATGCCTTTAGATGGAAAGACTCCTTTTGAGGCATGGTGTGGCAGGAAACCAGTTGTGAAACACTTTAGAGTCTTTGGTTTTCTAGCATGGAAAACATATCTTCCAAGGAATGCAAGGCACCACCACTAAGGCCTTGTACTTTCACTGGATCTAAAGATAGTCTTAAGGAATATATACATGTGGATCCTAAGACTTGTGCGATTTTCATAGAGAGGAATGTACACTTTGAGGAAACTTCACCCAACTTATCCTCTAATCCTCTCCACACTTCATAGTGGAAACTGATAGTGACATCAGCGATAGTGATTCAATAGGTTCAAATATGTGGGATCCTATTGACAAGTATAGCATGATTTCACATCATCATCACATTCCAAATGCATATATTTCCATAGGGATAGGTCCATGCATTTTATCATAGTAGGGTACACCTTGTCTTCCAACTCTAGCATCAGTCGATGACTTCTTGACAAATATTTCAGGTTTGTTTGTGGAGTCATACATAGCAGATTTGGGAGACAACATTGATAATATACATCTTCTCTTTGATGAAGATCCTTCTTCAGTTGTTGTGAGGGCTCACTCTAACCCTCTTGTTCATTCTCTACATGATCAATATTTCCAAGATGATATGATTGTGGATCGTTATGTATAGTAGTTAGAGGAGGTCTCTTTATCATTTGAGGAGACACATGGTTCTTTGGGATATGTTCTACATCCATCCTTGCAAGATCTGCACTTGTTCTTTTCAGCAGTGTTGGAAGTGGCAGTAATGATGACTGATATAGGGATAGTTGAGCAGGTTCCAGAGACACCATTCATCATTAGGATTCTTTCTACACATAGGGGAAGCATCTCATTAGTACCCATGATATTGTTTCTTCGAAAGTGAAGGAACATACTTCAATAGTCATGGATCAACTTCTACATTGCAAGAGCTATCACTAATGGGCATTCTACATTTAGGGAGGGGGACTACCTTTTCTACTTTCTTCTTCTCTCTTATGGGGGGAGTGGGACATTTTCCTATTTTGGGATTGTGTTCTTCTCATACTTCTGTAATGCATATACTTGATGTATGTCGTGATGGGGGGGTCTTGATTACTCCATATTCACATCTTTTTTTTTCATCTCTTTTTTGGGGGATGGTTTTTCCCATGAGGTTTTCCCTCTTTCTCTACTTTATGAGTGATTGCATTTCATTTTGTACATGGGTACCTAACATGGTTTAGTAGCTGAGATCCATCATGCATTTTTCATCCTAGCTTTCGTAAGCTTAAGTGCATTCCCCTAAGTTGGACTTAAAGGGGGGGGGGGGGGAGGGGGTGTATTGGTGTAAATAAGTATTTATTTATTACATTTTACTTAAGTTTACTTAGTTCAATGCATTATTTTATTGTTTACTAGATTGACACTTAGGAGTTTGTGTACTCTTATGAGTTGTCTTATTGACAACATAGAAGTAAGAAACTCTAATTTAGTACATGGTGTCTACAACACTAGAGTTTGCATACTTAACTAAGTTGTCATGTAGAAAACATAGTTATTCACACTCTTATTTTAGCACATGGTGTCTACAACATAATTTTATGTGCTACACCTCTATAGCCTTATCCTCTCATCATCATACTTACTCCTGTGTTTAATGGAGGATAATCCACTCCTGGTGGACATATGCTTCATTGTAAGACTTATTAGTGTGTTGAGTCCTAGACATTATAGATGCATTCTAGAGGCCTTTATATATAGGCACTCCTAGTGTACTTGGACATTAATTGAATATCATATTGTTATTCTGATCATACTCTTTTGTTCTATTCCTATGCTTGTGCTTGAGTTCCTTGATCTTGGGTGATTTTACCCTAAGAAAAATTCTTACAATGAGAAATACCTTGTTTGAAGTGGAGGGATTGTGATATAGTTTTGCTAGGGTTTGTATCAACTCTTTGGTTGTCTTTGCTTTTGTAATATTAAATGCCACTGATGGTACTAGGCATAATCAAATACTTCAAAGTGTCTTTCTATCCAAATGACCCTAGTCCTTATTTGACATAGATCTCTGATTCTTGGTTTTGCCTTCCAATGACTTCCATAAATCCTTCTGATAAAGATAATCTTCCGTTTGTTTCTTTCATAATTGAAAGTTTTTCCCATTAAACCTGTCAACCCTCATCTTACCCTCATCTACCATTGCTCCCACTCAACTGTGAGACTTTCTTGGAGAGGATAACTAAAAGAACAACCTTACTCTGATGCCACTTGTTAGGATTAAACCATAAAAGAGAATAACACTTACATGCAGATATAAACAATATCAAAAATAATGGATCATACAAAGAAGAATGCAAGATACTAAGATTTAATGTGGTTCACCCAATCCCTGGGCTACATCCACCAAACAACAAGTATGATATTATTATGATTTAGTGATTACAACTTGATTACAATTTGTAATCCCTTACAGTTCAATACTGTTGCAAGAACTAATTTTCACACCACAGCAATGAAACAATCCCTAACCCTAAGCCATTTTATACAAGTATTTTTACCATTTTAGGGTTATAATTAGTAATTACTTGTTAGCCCAAAATCCAAATAAAATAGGGCCCAAATTTTTTTTATGAACTTATGAAGTATGTATAGTACTTTCTTGATTAGTCACCACACATTAACATCTACAACCCTAGAAATCTTCCCTTGTTGAAACCACCTCTCAAATGAACTAGCTCCCATCTTCTTTTCATAATCTATTCATACTAGTTTTTTCAGTCACTTTAGTTATCCACTTCCATTTCCTTCCTTTGAAGAAGATTCTAGTATTAATCTCTAATCCTATTAGTTTCCAAATGCCTTGTCATTTACTAGGGAAGATTACATGATCATCACTACAAATGAGTTACCTAGTAAAGGTCAAGTATATAAAGCTTCCACTAAGTAGGATAGTGATTGTCAAGTATTCAGTTGTGCCATACACATGTGTGTACCAAGAAATATGGTTGAGACCTAGAAAATTTACAAGTTATTGATTTCCAAGAAAGTAGGTATATAGAAGGTAAGTTATAGTATAAAAAACTTTGCGTGACTGAGCATTAGAGAATTCAAGTGTTGAGTTGTTCAATTTTGATATATAACTTTGTAATGGAAAAAATACATATGTAAACTATTTTGGGTGAATTTTATATGAATTTTAATATTTTAAGATTCAAATAAGAAGGTGATCACAAGTCATTTTACAATGTAATGATCCCAAGGTGTGTAATTCAACTAATTGTAAAATCAAACAGAAACAACAAAAGATGGTGAATTGTAAACTGTTGATCAAGTTTTAGAACCTTCATAGAACATATATTTATAGAAGATTATAAGCCAAGAATTAATTTTTTTTGTGTGTGTGTGTGTGTGTGTGTGTGTGTGTGTGTGTGTGTGTGTGAGAGAGAGAGAGAGAGAGAGAGAGAGAGAGAGAGAGAGAGAGAGAGAGAGAGAGAGAGAGAGAGAGATGAGGCATATTTGTACATGCATGTGAAAAAGTTAAGATTAAGTTTGAAAGAAGATCAGACATAGAGAAATCAGAGTAGTTAAGGACTCAACAAAGTGATTAGATTAGGAGATCACATTGGAGATATAGCAAAGAGGAGATCCAAGATCAGCTTGTAGAGAAAATCGACTGATAGGTCTTGAATCAATTACTATTAGTTTACATAGGATAAATATCTTAACAAACCTATGTAGACCTCCTAATAGAGTCCCTAATTCATTGTGAGTGTAAAATCCTTTAATAAGGTGAGACTTAATAGTCTCTAAATTTTTTGAAAGGGCATGATGTAGACCATATCTTATGATCAAACATTGTAACCCTAACATGTTAATTTTATTGTTGAAAAAATAAAGATTTTTTGCTTCCATCCTCACCCCAATTTTACCTTTGCATTGAAGTATTTCTAGGTTACCAAATCATTGTGTTATGTACTAGAATATTTCATGGATATAATGTATTTCATTTATATTTCAGCATTGCACTTTTAATAGTAAGATCTATTATATAAAATGAATTAGGTGTGAATTAATTGAATTGGTTTGAAGTCAAACATTTAATATCTTAATTCACCCCCCTCTCAATATCTTGTTTCTCATATTACTCATTCCAGCAATTGGTGTCAGGGCTCAACTCTCTTATTAGAAAGACTAACATTTTGAGAGGATAAGATCACAAAGGTAAAAGTGAATAATATGGGAAAAAGATTAGGAACTCGATGATTGAAATCTAGATCATATTGCAACAATTAGAAGAAATAAAAGAAGAGTTAAGGAAAACCCTAAAAGGAAGGAAAGATATAGCTATTCAGAAAAATGAAATTCAATACAAAGAAGTTGACACTCAAGGCCTGCTTAACGTTGGAAAGATTGGTAATAATGATGAAGAATTGATAAAATTACTAGAAAATAATAGTGCCCTTTCAAAAGAAGAAAAATATCTCAAGATAGATCAAAAAAATCAATTATTTACACTTTGTGAAAAAATCAAACAAAAGAAGAAAGAAGTGGAAGACAAGCTCATGGAAGAAGAAGACAAAAGATGGATGGCTAGTAGACTTGTAGAGAGATCATATTAAGTACATATGCTTATAAATAATTAGCTAGATATGGTAAATCAATTAGTAATTACTAATCAATAAGTAAATAGAAAGAATTTTGAAAGAAAAAATCTAATGTTACAAATTGAGCAACTAAAAAGTGGGTTAAGTCAAGAAAAGGAACTCATGGAGAGATTGAATAAACCAAATGAAGCAATCAAATACTTTGAAGAATTGTTGAGGTTACCTAGAAAAAAGACACCTCTAGACTTTGATACGAAAAGCACTCTTCATCTACTGAAGAAGGAGAATCATCCATAAGTGGAGACTAAAGTAATGAAAAAACTATTAAAGGAAAAGCTACATGCCACTACCATGTGACAATTTTTCACACAACCAACATTTAAATAAGAAAAAATGGTATGCAAACTCCTAATTCTAAACTTAGTCATAATTATTTTAATTGCAAAAGGGAAGGACATCAAACACATGAATGAAGATCAAAGAAAAATGACTAATATAGAAATGTAGTTAAATTCCAAGGTCATTGTTCCAATAGTCACAAGTATGGACATAGAGCTCGTGATCATAGATTCAAGGATAAATCAAATAGGATACTTGACAAACAAATTCATACATCAAGGAAAGAGAATTTGTATAATTGGGATTAAAACACATGGTATAGTTGTCACTTTCTGGAAGAATGTCGCCACATTCCAAAGAATTGCATCAAAACAAATTTTAGAGGAAATTACAAGAAATCATTGAATGGAGAAATAATATGTTTTAGTTGTCGCAAAGTTGGACATATCAGTAGAAATTGAAAAGCCAGAACACACACACTAGAATCAAGTAATGGAAATGAAAAACTTGTAAGAAATATAACATAGATAGAAATAGTAAGAGTAAGAAGTAGTAGAGAAAATGAAGCTATGATCACCCAATCTAATGGATTAGTTGTTAACACAACATATATCTAAAGAAAAGAAGGTATGTGGGAACTATATACTCAATGTTATATTTTATGCTTTTTCCTAGCATAAAATTGATAAACATATATATTTGCAATAAAAAAAAGATGCATTAAGAACTAAATGAAAAATAAAATCATAGAGTATCAAGCATTAGTGGTATAGGTCAAGTGATAAATCAAAGCAATGTATTGATTGAATGAATTATGAAGTATCAAGGGGGTAATCTTGACTGAGCTGAAATGGAGACTGAGTTAGCTATCGTACACCAACCAAGTACAAGGACATTAAATGTAGACCTAAAATTAAAATTTGAAGGTATTTGTAAAATTTGGAGATTTCATTTTCATTCAAAAAATTATCAAAGATTTTATGAGAATATTTCAAGATTATCAAAGAGATTTTAGTGACTAGTTCAAAAATAATCACAATAATTTACGAATGAATTTGTGAAACAAAGTATCTATTACTCTTAGTTTTGAGTTAAATATTTTGTGGAGAAATTTGCAAAAGATTTATTTTTAAACCCTAGATCATAATGACATCTAGAAATGAAATGTTGATGAACACCAATGCACAAATTAAAAGAAATGATCAAACTCATCCACCCAACTTTAGAAATTTTTTAAATCTTGGAAAGATTATTGATGGTATTGGAGCTTTATTGTCATTTTTATTAAGAGTCTTCACTGTTGAGGTTGTAAGATCCTTTTATCTATCAATATTAGGAGAAATTTTAGAATTTTAGATTATAGAAGCTTATGATAAACTATGTGTTGATGGAATCTTTAAGGATGAACACAAGGTCATTGCTAGGAAAGGGCTTACCCTTACCCTAATTTTTCTTTAAGGTTTTTAATGTTGAATGGATAAAGATTGTGCTCAACCATATTCATGACACAAAAATATGGTTAGAAGGTGGGTCAATCAAGATAAACAAAGCTATCATTCACAAGGTAAATGGGTACCCTCTCTTGGATAGACTAAAAAGTGTAAGAAGCACAACAAAAAATGAAATTGAAATTTTGACCAAGAAAAAGTGGAATGGTCATGGTATGTCAATTGATGGATTTGACAAACCATTAGTAGAATTTTTTGTTTTTGTGATTGTACATAAATTTTATCAATAAATTAGGTTGAATAGTGTACCTTTTTATTAGTGGATTTGGGCTACAAAATAGTGAAGAAGGATGATTACTGTGATCTTGTTGAGTTGCAACTTCACAAACTTATAGATAATTTAGAGGTAATAAGAAAACAGAATGCCTCTTGTAAGTTAAGATATTTATTAGTTTGTATATTCTTCTATGTGCAAAATTATTTTCCTACCATTAGAAAAATTTCTCGAGACATAAACCGAATAACTATGGAGCAGATTAGTAATTTAATTAGTAGATTAGGAGAAAAATTTGAAGCAATAATGTATAATTAATTTGATGAATTCAAAGTAGAGATGAGGAACATAATAAGGATTCCTAAGTTGGCTATAGATAGGCACTATGACAAGGTATGTTTTATTGAAGACTCAAATTTTGTGTATTCTTGAAAACAATTTTGTAAAGGGTAGCATTGCTAAGGCCAATGCCCTGTGAAGTAAATGTAGATGAGGTCACTGCAATAACTATTGGACTTTTATTAGAAGACATAGATTAAAAGGTTGAACAATTTGGCACATACAAATATGTAGTTTTCAGGATAACTATGGAAACTAGCATCCCTAAAGCAAGAAAAAAAAGAAAAAGGAAGGACAAAAGGAATAGAGAGAAGGGTTTAGAAATCCTATAGATGAAAAGGAAGGAAAAGGGAAATAACTTGTTATTGCATAGCATAAGGATACCAAGAAAAAAATGGTTTTTATTATTGACCCTAAGGTAAAGGCTAACCTGAAGAAGGACATGCAACAAATGGTGACACCTCAAAAGGAAAATGGAAAGATGATCATCACTGGGAAAAAGAATCCCAACACACTTCAAATAGTGAAGAGACTCCCTCCAATGACTGTGGATTAGGTATGTGAAAAATTAGGATAATATGAAAGTGTTATGGGACTCAAAAATATTAATTATGATTCTTTGAATAGTGTTGAACAAGATAAACTTGAATAAGATTTGATTGACATGATGATGAAGTTTAGATGCACACCCCAAGAATTGGGAGCTAGATTTTTCTAGTGGGATTGTATAATCGAGTAGATGTAGAGTGAAAGTGGTCACTATCCATTGAGAAACAAATAAGAGAGACAACATTGGTACTAGCTATGCCATATTTGGGTAAGACTCATATGTCTATATCCCTTAAATATTTTGTAAATAAGTTTATGTTGAGAGATAGGGCATATAATATTCTAAAGAATATATGTCATGAAGTGGAGCAAGATAGTATTCGGATATGGAACATAGAATGATTTGGGTTGCTTACTCCATATGTGAAAGTGAGGGAAGGTTGGGACATAATATGATTTAAAGATGACTACAAGATAGAAATGGCCAAGTTGCCCAAGGAGATTCAACAACTTGTCAATTCATATGAATAAAGAGAGTGTTACAATAGAAGAAAACACTTGTACTCCTCCACATAATCCAAATATACTTACAAAAAATGACATTAAATCTTGATGATAGATTCAAGAAAACTATGTACTAACCCAATTTTTGTTATAGATTATAGATTATCAAAAGCTTCAAAGAAAAGAGACTAATGATATTAATGTGGCACCAGTTATGATGGATACAAGTGCCAAAAATCTTGGTAAGGCCTTAATTGTATAGACACCATTTACTTGTATGCCTATTTTACAAAAGGAGACAAATTTTGAAAAAGACACATGCACTGAATTGGTAGAAGAAATAAAATAGAAAGAGAAAGAGGTTACTCAAGATTTTATTCACCTTCTGAGTACAAAGGCTACATAACATATAACTATGACACCTATGCAACTGGTGCTTTACACAAAAGTGTAGTAGCCAAGATCAAGATCAAGTTGAAAGGGAGAACAACTAAAATTTTCACTACTAAGTGATACACCTTCACGATCTCAAGATGTGACTCATTCAGGTGAGGATGATGAGTTAGTATGCCTTGATGTAGTAATCATGTTACCTATGTATGATTTGAAAAATCTTACACTTGAGAAAATGCAAGAGCTACAAACCTTATTGAGTCATAAGGAAAAACAAGAAAAAATGTGAAGATAATAGAAGAGAAGGAAAGTATTACATAGCATCAAAGATATTATTTTAGATGCATTTGTTATCATAGATTTAAATAACTAGCATGCAATTTTGCATTAGTTAGTCTACTTAGTTCATAGGAGCTAGACATAAGACATAGATACCAATGATTAATTATTACAATGGTCTGAAAGAAGGTTGGACCATAAAGTGCTAGAGAAAGTCTCACAAGAACTTGAGCATAGACAAGTTGAGTTTTCTACATTAGTCAAGCAACTGGCAACAATTTTGCAGACCATTAATTCACTATATTTGAAATTGTGTAATATTTCTTTTTAAAAATAGATATCTAGGCCTAAGTGGAAGTATAATTATATTGGTCAAGAATGCAAGTTCAAGATCATCCTCATATAGTGGATTGACATTTAGTCAAAAGAGGTTAGTCGAGCTCATTGTAAAAGACATAGAAATTAGGTATAAGTTGAATAAGTTGACACTAATTGAACTTTTGTTACTAGAACACATAAAGATTATTTTTAAAGTAGTTTATGTTGGTAGAAACATTTTGAGAAATGATACACATTTTTCACATATAGGAGGATTCATTGATCTATATTTTGAGCTAGAAATTCATTTTCAAATTTTGGACCAAGTTAAGGGGAGATGGAATAAAGGCTATGCCCATATTGTGACAAGTCATCACAATTTATTTGATAAGTATCAATTAGCCCAAGAAGCCCCAAGTTTCATTAGTGACAAGAAAGAATGGGATAGAATATGATAAGAATAAGAAAGGAGATATAAGGGAATAAGACAAAGGGAAATAAGCAATGAGAAATGAGAAGATCAAAGATCAAAGATCAAATATTAAATTTCACATGTTCAAACTAAGGTCTCAAGGGGAGTACTCATTCTTGAAGGAAATGATTATTCATGACACAATGTTTTTGATAATAATGTCAAACGGGGTGATTTTTGATCTCTAAGATTATGTTGTAGACTAGTGTCCAACACTTAGTCATTTACAAGGAAAGCTTGCATAGTAATCAGTGTGACCGTGTTATCTAGTAAAGCCTAAGCATAAAAATCTTACGTTGAGCATGATAGTGATTGTCAAGTATTCAATTACAACCATTCACATGTACACGCTGAGAAATATGGTTGAGATCAAGCACATTGATGAGTTATTAATCTTTGAGAAAGAAGGTATACAAAAGATGAGTCACAACATAAAGAAGTCTACATGACTAAGCATTAGAGCATTGAAGTGCCAAGAAATCCAATTTTGACATATAAGTTTGTAGTGGCACAAACACATATGTAAACCATTTTGGATGACTTTTATATGACATTTAGTATTTGTAGATCAAACTAAGAAGGTGGTCACACATTAGTTCAAAAGGTAATGATACAAAGGTGTGTAATTAAAGAAATAAAAAAATTAGATAAAAATGACCAAAGACAATTAATTGTAAGCCTTCAATCAAGATCTAAAACCTCCATAGAACATATATTTAAAGAGGATTATAACTCTAGATTTAGTCCGAGTAAGAAAGAGAGAGGAGGCATATCTGTAGATGCATGTGAAGAGGTAAAGATTAAGTTTGAGAGAAGATTGAATAGAAATAAATTATAGGAGTGAAGGACTAAATAGAGTTATTAGATTAGGAGATTAGATTGGAGATATAGCGAAGAGGAAACCCAATATCATCTTATAGAGAAAATTGAGGTTCAAGTATTGAATTGGTTATTGTTTATTGAGATTGGGTGAATCTCTTAATAGTATGATTTTAATGGACCTATGTAGGCCTCCTAAAGCGATGGCATAGGCTTGGTCCCATCAAGCCTATGCCTTTATGAACCATTTTTTTACTAAGGCATTTAATTGACAATTTCAGGGATTGTTGTAATTTTTATATGGTCGTCGCCATTGAATTTTTTGACAAAACATAAACCCATTATAGGTCTTACAATTCTGATTTCAAAAATTTAAATTTTATAGTTTTATGAGTTCATTTACAATTTTTCCATTATTTATTAAACAAAAGTATCTCTTAAACATTAAATAATGACATTCACTAAAACTTTAATAACTTTTTGAATTTTTCATAGTCATCAATCCTCACACAATTCTTTTAAAGCTTAAATTTATTTTTTTTAAATTAACTTTTTATTAAATTATGGCCTCCATAGACAAGAGGTTTTAGAAATTAGTTTAATAGTAAAATAAAAAATAAAAAATAAAAAAATTCATTAAAAAATTCAAGAAAAATATTCTTATCAATCTTTGGTGTGTGAGGTATCTCTGTTTAAAAAGATTCACAAAAATTCATTTACTTGTGTCAAATTATGGTGTTCATACACGAGCACACTATGGTCCTAAAACAAACATTTAGAAAATGCGGTTTTTAAAGATCCATAACAAAAAAATAATCTCATATTCTGAAAGAAGATCCCAGGCACTATTAATTTTTATTTCTAAATTTTTTACATATTTAATCTCTAAATGGATCAACTTTTGGCATAAATTGACAATATATTTCAAAAATAGGAAAAACACTTCCACATTTTGGCCAAAATTGAGACCCAACTTCTTGAACTGCCCCAAATCTTTCATACAAGATATCAACAACTGTATCATTTGAACTACTATCTTAAAAGGTGGTGTTAAGCTCTTCAATATCTTCCATATAACATCATCATCCTCTTTGGTTCCTCCTTGAGATCTAATACCTGCAGTAATTTCTAATATTTTGCCTACATATGTTCTTATAAATTCATCTTCCATCATTTTAGCATCTTCATATGCATAAATCAAACATTGTAGCCCAAACTTCCTAGAATGTTCATCACTTTCAAAACTAATTTCCAAAGATTTCCAAATCAAATGAGAAGTAACAAGTGAATTTACCTAGTTGTATTCAATTTCAGGAAGTGCAAACAATATTTCTTCTCTAGCACCCATGTTGCACATGAAAAGATCTATTTCTTCCTCACTATAAGTTTCCAAATATTTTTCAACAATGATTGTCTTTGATGATTTTGTCAAAATCTAATATCCTTGACCCATACACAATAGATGTGTCTTCATCTTTTCCTTGCTAGAAGATTCTGACCCTGTTAGGAGTTATGCCAATCCTATTAGGAGTTGTAGAAGACAGAATGAAACATTGTCCAAACAGTTTCTGGGGCAAGACCACTGAACACAATATCCAACTGATCTCTCAACTATTTCTTTTTGAATAATTGTATGTATTGTACTTTAAATTCTTTTCTTTGTCCTATCAACTAGACCAATCATTTCCTGATAGTGTAGACCATGTCAAAAACCTCAAATTCCAAGTATCATACTTCAGATCACACAATAAAATGTCAAAAAATGAAGTTTTCTTCACTTCTGCTCTACTCTCCTTATATTTTTATTCCACACTTTGTACTACTAACAATCATCTACATTCATCCATACATCCATCATACATGATAATGGAAAATTTCCTTCCTTTATATCGAATCCATAAAATAATTACTTTAGTCAGCTGTTACACCTTCTCAATTAATTATTATAGGACCACATTAAGAACATGTTACACTTAGCGATGACATTAATCTTCTACCTTACAACTTGAATACCTTTTCATACATGTATCATTATGACAAGTGAGATTAGTCATGTCATCACCAACATGTCTTCTTAACATTTTTAACTTTATCTTTTTAGAATAACAAATCTACTAAGAGATATAAAAGGTTTACTACAACAAGTCTCTGTAAACTCTATCTCAGAATAGCCTTCACCAAGACATGCATAACTTCTTTTAGACTTAATATCTTATGCTTCTAAGGTTAGCTACCTATACTAGATACTTAGTAGTATCTCCCTTTAACCTCATTAATGCAAATACTCAATGATCATCACGTACCAACTTGATCTTTCTGATGTTCTTTTGTCAGATAGCATAGAAAACTGCTATGTTGACATCAATGAAAAACATAGTCATGAATGTAACATATCATCATGATAATGAATTAATCATGTTTCTAAAATACTCCCCCATAGAAATATCATCACCATTAATGCTTCCAACAAGAGGTTCTATGAGAGAGAAATTGATACAAGAAAAATATAATGAGTAATTGAGTAGTCATTTTGCAATCCATAAGCCACTAGATTTTGCTCATACATTCTACTATTGGCCAAAAATGCGAAGATATATAAAGACATGTTTGGATTCATGCATCATTTGTTAACATTGTTTCAGATAGAGATTCAAAATTAATGAGTCATTTCTCAAAGACTCTTTGGAAAAAATAGGCACTGACCTTTCTTTACAGTGTGCTTATCACCCACAAATAGATGGGCAGACTGAAGTTGTTAATAGAAGCCTTGGGAACTTGCTTAGATTTTTTAGGAAGGAATATTGTTATACATGGGATCATATTCTTCGTCAAGATAAATATGCATATAATAATACTCAAAATAGATCTACTTGCAAGAGTCCTTTTGAAACATTTTATGGGATATGCCCAAGGGGCATATTGGAGCATAGAGACTTGGGAAAGACTCTAGATAAGAGTGGTTATGCTGAAGAGTTTTCCATGTCTATGAAGGAGATTCATGATGCAGTAAATAAACTTTAATAAATAACACCCATAAAATGAAGCAAAGAGTTGATAAGAAGAAATTTGACGTACAATTAATGGAATGAGACCTCATTTTAAATAATACATGTTCAACAATATACTTAGTTAGTGCCCATCACTAGTATGTGCTGAGAAGATAGTGCCAAGTCACTCAATTGCCAAGAAAATCAACACATGCCAAGTGATTTAGGTGCTGAGTAAAATAGTGTATGCCAAGTCATTCAAGAGACAAGTAACAAAATTAAATATATAGTGGATTCTAAGCATCAAAGCTTTCAAGTGCCTAGTAAAGAGTTTTTTTCGTAGTCGTTTGTAATGAAACAACTTCATATGTAAACCATTTTTGGGCTGACTTAAGTATTGTTCTATGAATTTAGATGATATGAATGGATGTATATTTGTCAATCCCTATGCATTGCATGAAATCAAATAGAAAAAGGGATGAATTAAGAGGAAAAATGGAGAAATCGTAATCATTGATTCCTACCTAACCCTAGTCTACTGATATTTTTATAAGGAGAGAAAACTCTAAAAAGTTTGAGAGTCTAGTATGTATATGTGAGAGGAGAAGGAAGAATTCTAAGAGTAGAGAAAGAGCATTCATGGTGACTAGGGATGTTATGGTAGAGATATGAATTGTAGAATTAGTTAGAGAGAACAAAGAAAAATAGTTAGATGATAGAGAAGACATATCAGACAAGAAGGATAAAGTATACATAAGGAAACAAAGGATTTGATATCTAGCAGAGTAATGCTAACTCAAGGATCAATGCTTAAACATTCTAACAGGTGAATCCGTGAAAATATCTTTACAAAGTAGTCTTAATAGGCTTTTGCAAATTCTTTAATTGGGTGCTTATTTTATTGTGAGTTAAAGTCCTCTAACAAGGAAAACTTTTAGCATGGTGTTAAAATCCTTTAATAGGGTAATATTTAACAATCTTTGTAAGCCTTTGATAGGGCATAATTTTCACAAGGTCATAACCTTTAAAAAAGATTGATAAAGAGACATTAGACATGGATAAGTACATATATACAAATAGATATGAAGTGATAAAGATAAAGATATATGTCCATATAAATGGGGGATATATATTGGGATAGAAAGATATGGAAAAACAAAAAATAACTTATAAATAGATTGGGAAATATGGTGGGATAAAGATATAGATGTAGAGTTTTAGAGGTATATGAAAGGGAGTTGCAGAAAGTGATAGATGGATTGAAAAGGATATTTTTCTAGATACGAAGAGGAGAGAGGAAGATATGGATAGAGATCAAACTTTGTGTGTGGGGGGGAGAGAAGAAGATATGGATAGAGATCAAACTATGTGTGTGTGTCTGAGCGAGAGAGAGAGAGAGAGAGAGAGAGAGAGAGAGAGAGAGAGAGAGAGAGAGAGAGAGAGAGAGAGAGAGAGAACCTAACAAAGGGATAAATACTTAAATTACCTTTCATACATCTATGACATGCTCTTTTATTTCTATAACCAAGACATGACTACCGTATATGGTTGAAATAACTTATGATTAATGCTAAGGGTATCACATATGAAACCAATGATGTTTGTGGCCATATAAGACACTATATTACTTGTATCTTTATGTTATGTTGCCTCTTAGAACAATGAGATAATTTTAATTTGGCAAAAAATGGTACACTCTTTTTTCATTATCTTAAATTCAAATTGACATTCAAAATAATTTAGAAATTTATTTGGATGAATCTTGCTGCTAGTGTAGTGTGCAAGTGGAAGAGGAAAAGTGAATGGAGGGATAAGTGGAATTGGAAGACACTTGATACAAGATAAGAAACAAAGGGAGGACTCAAGCATCTAGATACATGAATAGTATCCCTTGATATTTATTTCTCTTTCTTTGTTATTTTCAAGGATTTTTACTATTTTCTCATAGATGCCAGTAGGATAATGAAAAGAAGGATGAAATGGGTTAGGAAATTGAGGTCAAGGACTTATGAGAAAGTTTGGGTAAAGGGGGTAATGTGGTTGGGAGGAAAACATGGCTAATGGATGCTAGGCTGAAGACTTGTGAATAAGCGTTTGATGGAGGTGGAAAGATCGTCTTTGGCACAAAGCTTGAAGGGTGATGGATAGGAAGAAATTTTGGGGGATATGTAGGAAAAAGTTTGCTGTTTGGAATATAGGAACCAAAAATGGATGAAGGAGATGATGGATTTAGGATGATGGATTTTGGGTCATAAGGACCCAAAATGGAGTTGGAAAATGGAAGTTTTGAGGATTTTTGGAAGAAGGAAGCCTTTGGATTAGTGAAATTGGATTCAATTTTGAAAATTTCCTTCAGATTTATTGCTTTATTAAGTAGTTTTGGATTCCACATAATTTTTTTTTTTTTTTTTCAGCCTTTGTGTCCTTTGGATTTCTTTCTTTCTTTTGGATCACATTTTTTTTTCTTAAACATGGTCTTTTGGAGGTGACATGTTGATCCTTGGATTTCTATGGATATTTGGCCTGATTCACTTTATCTTTGGCATCCAAGATACCTTCATTGGCCATGGTATGGTTGTATGAGGATAAATGGGATGGAGAGATTATGGACGAAATTATGGATAGTAAAGATTGGATGGAATCCAGGGATGTGTGTCTTTGCTGATCTTTATTCAGAGCATGATGGGATGAATTGGGAGAATTGGATATGGTAGATGGATGTATGTAAGGACCCAAAATGGACGGAAGGAATGAAGTGTTTGGATTGGGACATAATGACCCAAAATGGACGGAAATGAGGAAGGAAGAGGAATATGGATATAGGGTCCCAAAATGGACTTGGAATACGGATGATGGGAACAATTAATTTTGGATGGAGGAATTTTGGATTTGGAAGGAGTGGAAGGTATAATAACATTTTGAGACATTATTTCTTCAATGGGATACTTATTATTTTCAATACAAGATAAAAGTTCATGTATATGGGGTTCATGAGTGGATTGGATAGGTGCGACAAGATCTCATGGAGGATTAGGATCACAAGGGGGTTTATGAGGGATAATAGGATCATGAGATGGATTGAGATTGCAAAATGAAAATAAAGGGGTACTTTGATCTTGACTTATAAGAGGATCATGTAGTGGTATGGAAGGAATGTTTGGATCATATAATGGAATAGAATCATATAATGGAGTGGATGAATAGAACCATGAGATGGAGTGACTTGATCTTGACATGAATGAGTATTAGTGGATGAAGTGGGAGGAACATCTTCTTGAGATGGAATGGAATCATAAATGGGTGCAGTAGAGGATATGTCTTGATCTTTATTAGGAAGGGGATCATGAGATGGATTAAGAGGGATAAATATATTTTGAGGGATAAGGGATTTATGGGATGGGGAATCAGTTAGATCTAAAGGAGCTGAGGAATCCATAATGACATGCTTTTGAACAAGTTCTTGACATAACATTGGGTGTATGACTTTGGGTGATTGGATCATTTTATTTTTGTATTTGGGAAAAATGGGCGGTGCAGATGATTGTGACTTTGGAGGATTAGATTAGTGTGAAGGTTGAGATATGGGTAGGGGATTGGGATGATGGTTTTGGACATTAAGCTGAAAGTATGGGGAAATACATGGAGGATGGGGGTTGGATGGGACATGGGGATTATGGATTTGGAAACATGGGGGAAGAGGACATATGTTTTGAAAGACAGATGTTTTCTTTTGACCACCATTTTGTAGGTTAAGGGCATAATTCGACGTCAATTATCGAATTGACGTCGATGGTTTATCATTTTATGACGGCCGGGAAATGTTTTTCTGTTTTTGCTTTTTCGCACAGAAAGTTTTTGACATTGAGAACACTTCAAATCTTGACATTGAGAACACTTCAAATCTTGACATTGAGAACACTGCAAACGTTGAAATGATTAATTTCAACGGGTTTTGATTGTCGTAGTTAAATTTTCTCAAATTTGAGGTGTTTCGCCATTAAGTTTCCCATTAAATATTGGACTCACAGCAGTAACTAATTGCCACCAAAAGATTGATGGAGTGTTTTTTTCGCTTGGGGAGGAGTGTGGAGATTGATCTAGTACTGTGCAGAATTTTCCCGTAAGACTTAATTTTCCATTTTTTCGTTGACATGTTCTCACAACAAAAATTAAATGACGATGGACCAGTTGTCTCTTTGCGGAATGAATATATATTTATTTCCGTTATCTTGATTTTTATCAGAATTAACGTTACAGGAAATCCTTGTTATAAGTTTTTGCTTTTATTCGTTTTTAATTGAACTTACTGCGAACGAATTCTGTGTCGGCTTTTCTAAGCTGATTTCCTCATGTTTTTAACGCTTGTTTGCTTTATTGTGCAGCGCTCAAAGTCGTTTCTTTAAAGAGATTTCGGCTTGAGTTGATAGTTGATAGCAAAAAATCACTTCCCTTTCTAAAATTACCGAGGTACATTTTTCCATCTATATTTCTCCAGGTTGCATCAGTGTCATAAGGTTTTTCCAATTTACAACTTTGTGTTTGAATTGTTCTCTATGCGTCTAATGTGGTTCTTCGGTTCCAACAAAATACAGACAAAGGTTATTGAGAAGGAAAGAGAGGAGGTCAATTTATTGAGACACTACAAAGCTCCTCCAGGGAAAGTGACCGCACGCTATATCTACAATTAAATTTAGTAACCCATCAAACACTGCTTAATTGCTTCATTTCGTTTCCTAGTAACGATGTTGCTTAATAATGATTATTTTTCCAATCAACTGAGATGTATGAGGAATTCTGCATTTGCATTGTGAAAAATGCGCTGTAGAGTTGCAATTACTATATTAACTCTACCATCTCATTCTTTGAATGATCAAAGGCTTGATTTTTTTGATAGCAATATGGTTGGAACTACCAATTAATTCTCATGGCCCTAATATTTATCAACCAATTTTGAAGCCATCAAATTATATCAGAACATTGCATGGAGACATTCTGTCAAACACGTTGCATGTGTTGAGAGATTTGACATAATAAGTCACTATTGCAGACCATCTACAATTAGCATACTATTCCTTTTTTCTTTTAATAAACTTTAACTAAATATAACTTATATTTTAGTTCTTTAATTAGTCATTTAGATAATATCCAATGTGAATTCTCTTGTCTACAATATATAAATTGATTAACAGAAGAACATTATATATAAGTTATCTAAAAAACATTTTCTTATAACTATCCTTGAGTTTAGGCAACCTCCTATATCTATAGCTTCAAGATCTATAGCATTGAGATCACTAAGTGAAAATCTATAAAATCCAACTATTCAAAATAAAAATTATCTAAATTTTCACCAGAAAAAAAAAAAAAAAAATTCTCTATCCCAATATTCCTTCCATAGATAAATGTAGAAATATTTTTCTATAAGCTGGTATTCTCTATTACCTATGATATTCTCATACAGATGTGCTAACCTAGATTTGTCATCTTTAACTAGATCTAATCACCAAATGTTTAGGACATCAACCAGTATACAAGGGAAAACACAACATTTTATGTTGATGCCGGCCAGAAAATCCACTTCTTTCTACATAACATTGTGAGGAAATCTGAACAAACCCACAAGTATTTGGTAGTGGGTTAGTCTATCGGCTTAAATATCCACACTAAATGTCAAGAGAAAGCAATACAATATCACATATTTTTGTTGTCTCTTTTTCCAATGCATCCAATACCTTGTTGCCAGGTCTCTAATAACCACATATTTGAGTCCTTAGAATGAACATATCAGTGCTTTACAATGATAGAATCATATGGGCTCCTACTTCCCATGGTATCTACTCAGTAAGAGCTGGCTATAATTTAAAAATAGAAGAACGTTAAACACTTATCAAACCTTACATATTTTGTTGGTCAAATATGGTTCCCCCTAAAGCTGGTTTCTTTGCATGGTTGGCTATCAATTATAGAACCGTTACAACTGACAGATTGGCAAGATTGAATATTGCAAATCAATTCAAATATACAATGTGCAATAAGATAGTAGAAACATCATATCATCTCTTTCTATCATGTGAGTTTGCATTGGATTGCTGGTCACATGTCCTTTCAAAACTAAGTTACCATATGCCTCTTCCTAACACACTTGCAGATTTGTTTCTAGCATGGCCAACCCTATTTAAAGATTCATTCTTTTTATGCATTTGGATCCTTATTCCTACAATAACAGTATGGTCAATATGGTGGGAAAGAAATCTAAGAATCTTTTGACACACATCCTCAACAACTGTGAAGTTCTTGAACAAGTTAGACATTTCTATTGAGGAAGCCATCATAGCAATCGTTTAAAAGATTGGCCAAGTATTAAGCTTCCTTTTCCAAGGTCACAATTTAGAACCAATAAATCAAAGATGAACAAGCAGGAGATTAGATGGAGACTGCCTCTACCTCCATATGTTAAGCTAAATTTTGATGGATCCATGAGAGGTGACCTAAAATAGTCAGATATTAGATTTGCAATCCAAAATCACTTTGGTGCTCCCGTTATGATGCATGTAATGCCAATTCCCCAAGGGACCAATAACTAGGCTGAAGCAATGGCATTATTAACTGGGCTTCAAAAAACCCTAAGGATAGGCTGCACTAAGATTCACATTGAGGGAGACTCTACACTTATTGTGGAGGGCATCAAATACCAAAAGTGCTCCAACTAGAGCATCAAATATATTATGACCCAAATCAAGAATATTATGCTAATGTTCCCATCTATTCACACATATCGTGAGGGAAATAAATTGAGCGACAAGCTCACAAACCATGGTTGTGATGGTAGAACACTGCACTTTGAAGGACCAATGCCACAGATTTTTGACTTCTCGGATATCATGCAATCCATAAATGAAGATCGGACATCTTTTTTATAATCAGCTCTAATCTCTGGTGAAATATACCCTCAGGGAAGTCATTCTTCTTCTACCACATACCTTTTTTTTCTCTATTTTATTATTCTATTCCAGGCTTCCATGTGTTTGTTATAAATCTTTATTTTAATATATATTTTGTATAGGCCCTGCCTTTTCTTAAAAAAAAAAAAAATCTCATTTCTTAGTGCCTATAAGATAAATGATTATATCTAATTGTCAAGCAACTATATCCTATAGCTGGTAATTTACCTTTTAATTATATTAATTAACATATGTTTATGTGACCCTAGTGTAGTGTAACTTTTCTTTCTTTTTCTGAATTGCTTACCATGAGGTAGTTATCATCAAGTAGTGATAAAATAATTAATTTGAAGTGATTCTATTATTTTAGTTTAATTTGAAAATTGAATGTATTTTAGTGAGCCATGGGTGACCCCTATTTAGTGAAAACAAATGCAAATCTCCTAATGATGATGCAAATGCTAACATCACATAAGTTGTTGATTCATGCTTAACAAGAGTAGTGATGCTCCATACAAAACGAAAGGGATCTTTAATTGACCTTCACCTTGAACATATCTAATCCCATACTCAATTATACCATGCAAGTAATGCAATACATGCTTGACAGCTATCTAATGCATTGTCCTTGATTCAACCATGAACTAAGTGAGTTCACCACAAATGCAATATCTAGCATGTTGTTGACTAGGTACATAAGTGAACCAATCAACTACTTGGATAAGGTGGGATCTACATCATTCTCCTTAGATGTATCTAGCTTCCTCCACTTTGTGATCATGGGTGTAGACATGGCTTTGCAATCCTACATCCTAAATCTCTTCAAGATTTCAATGTACTATTCCCCTTGACCAAGGAAAATATTTCCACCTGTTTGCCAAACCTCCATGCCTAAAAGTACTGCATAAGTCCTAAGTCCTTCATCTCAAACTCTTTTTCAAGGTTCCTCTTGTAATCTTCTATGAGCCCTAGTGAACTTGTAAGAAACAAGTTGTCCACATAAAGAACAAGAATGAGAATCTCACCACCAACCACCAAGTAGTAGAGCTTAGCATCTGCTTCACTCTTCACAAAGCCTATTTCCTGAAAGCATGTGCCAATGCACTCATACCACACTCTAGGAGCCTACTTGAGCTCATACAATTCTCTCTTTAATCTACACATGTGGGTCTCTTTGTTCTGTGCTACAAAGCTTTTTTGTTGCTCTATGTATACATCCTCCTTTAACTCACCATTAAGGAATTTTGTCTTGACATCCATTTGATGGATCTACCATCCCATATATGTTGTAAATGAGATCGCAACTTGTATAGAAGTATACCTGACCATTGGAGAAAATGTCTCCTTATAGTGTATTCCCTCTTTCCGAAAAAACCACATGACCATAAACTTTTACTTGTATTTCTTGATGCTACCATCTACATCATGCTTTATCTTATAGATCTAGTGTGATCAAACTACTTCTCTATCTATTGGTCTAGGCACTTCCTCCCACACATCATTCTACATTGTTGAGGAATACTCCTCAATCATAGAATCTCTCCATACCTGATGTTGTGAAGCCTCTTGATAGCTATAA
This sequence comes from Cupressus sempervirens, assembly GCA_028749045.1. Taxonomy (NCBI): domain Eukaryota; kingdom Viridiplantae; phylum Streptophyta; class Pinopsida; order Cupressales; family Cupressaceae; genus Cupressus; species Cupressus sempervirens. The sequence continues at coordinate 160,221,588 of CM053793.1, read as the reverse complement.
GGCTCACTATCTACTAGCTAACTAACTAATACTACATAGTCATTGAACTTGGTTGGTTGTCTTTATTGTCTAGTTCTCTTCCTAAGAGCTCCCATAAACTCCTGAGTATCCCTTACTCTCTCTTGAACCTTATTTTTCCTGCTAACAACTATAGAGGATGAAATATCAACCTCTAAGTATTCTAGATGCATTTCCTCTTGCACTTTTTTCTCCATGCTTTGTGAATCTTTACCACCTGAGTCTACACTTGTATTGGCAACTATACTTTTCCTTCACTTCCCTATACTAGGCCTTGGAGCTTTTTTTGGCTGCTCACTCTGATCATTTGCTAGAAGATATCTGGATCTTGTAAATGCCTTTTCCTACATGAACATAACATTATGTCTAACAATAATTCTTATCATCCTAGAGATAAAAATTCTATATGCCATTGAGGTTTCTCTATACCCAAAAAAGTACCCCCTCTCTTCAATCTCATCTAACTTGGTACATGTATTACCTAGATTATGACAATATGCCAAACTCCCAAATATTCTAAAATGGCTAACATTAGGATTCTTTCATATGAAAGCTTCCTCTTGTGTCATCCTCCCTAGTACCTTGTGTGGAACCCTATTCTTGATGTAGACTATTGTACTACATGCTTTTTCCCATAATTAACAGGGCATATCTTAGTCATGTAGCATAGCTCTTGCTACCTTTGATATAGAATGGTTCTCGCTCTTAGCAACTCCATTCTTCTATGGATTGTAAGAAATAATCCACTCTCTCTTGATTACATCCTTAGTACAAAAATCTTGGAAGTTATTTCCTTTGTGATCACCTCCATTGTTAGACCAAAGAACCTTTATCTTCCTTCATGTCTAGTTCTCCACTAGAGCCTTGAACTCTTGGAATCAACTATTAACTCATCCTTGATGTTCAAGAAGTATAACTAGGTCTTCTTAGAGAAATCATCAATAAAAGTAACATAGTACTCATATCCTCTAAGAAACATTTTTGACATTGTTCCACATACATCTGGATGTACTAGATCAAGAACACCTTGAGATCTACTGTCACTCCTTGGAAAAGATGCTTTCACAAAATTCCCCAACACAAATCCCTTAAATACATCATCATGCTCTATGCTCACCTCTAGAACACCTTTCACCATCTCACAAACTAGTTTCAGTTCTCCATGATGAATATGGCCCTTCCTCCTATGCCATAGCTCTCAAAGATCTCTAGGATTATAGCTACTCATGAGTGCCTTAGGAGTATCAAACTATAACCTATAATCGCAACCACTCATAACTCCAATAGTTATGGGTGATTTTCAATCCTTGTGCTTAATCAACACATGTTCCCCCTTAAAGGGTACATTATACCCCCATCCTGAAGAACATATACAAAAATCAAATTCATACCTAAGCCAGACACATGCAACACATCATAAACTAGAATTTTCTTTCCATTGTCCCTCTTAAATATAACAGTCCCTTTGCCAACTGGGTTGAGTTTGGACAAGTTTCCCATAGAAATATGGATATTGGTGTTCTCCTCCTTATAACTTGAGAAGTACTCTCTAACTCCTATCAGATGAAATGACATCCCACTATCTATATATTAGATGGTCTATGAGGATAACCTCACCATACAAGCTACAAGTGCAAACTCATCTTCCATTTTATTGGAGATCTCTTATGCACTTTTTGAAGCTGCCACCTACTTCTTTTCCTTCTTCCCTTTTGGGAAATCACTGAGAAAGTGACCATACTCATGACATCTAAAGAATTTGACCTTAGAAAGGTCCTTCTTCTTCTTCTCACTTTGTGAATTCAATCCTTTGCTAGATCTCTTCTTTTCTTTCTCCTTCCCTGCTAGGGCAACATTCTCCTATTCCATCTCACTTTTTTACTCTTGTTAGTCCTATTGACAAGACATAGTCTAAACTCCTCCTCAGTAAAATTAATCCATAGTCAATCCCAACTCAGTAAGGTATCTCATCTACTGAAAAATTGAACAAATGCACTCCACTATTTACAAAACCCATTTAGGGCTATTCTCTCTAAGAGTCATCTTCTTGTTGGTGGTAGCATTTTGGTACAGATTCAAAATGGTATCCCACATCTTCTTCACCATATCTAGCCCCCTCATATGTAGAACAACAAGATCCTTGACACCATCAACTATAATCCTCCTCACCTTGCCATCATCCTTCTTATATGTTGTGAGTTGTGTCACATCTATTACTACAACTACAACATTAGTCACATCTTGTTGATATTCCCTGTTGCTATCCCCAACACTATCATTGGGCTCTTGCTAACACTGCAAGACTGTTTGCTATCACTGCAAATTCTTCTACAACTTATGTTCATGTGTTTTGTTCACCAAATGCCTCCCTTGATCCCCCTTTTATACTACCTAACCAAGAGGTTTCTAGTTGCTTCTTGAACAAGACAAGCTAACCAAGAAGTTTCTAGTTGCTTCTTCATTAAAACAATCTAACCAATAGGTTACTAGTTGCTCTTAGAAGGAGTCAATTAATTAACAAATAATTTCTAATTAATCGCATATGGATGAACAAGCATCAAAGCTACCTAAAACTAACATTAATCTTTTCATAGGCTTGTTTCCATGGCTTCTCTGATGTGAGCTCTATCGCCTTCGCTCCTACCTCCACTACCTTTTCAAATGTACCATCTACATCATTTGTCTCCAAGTGCAATATTGTAGACATTCCTTTCAAATGCCTATTTTTAAAACTAAACAGTGCCCACTGCCTTAGGAGAAAACACAACGACTGCCTTTGTAGCCATTGCTTCACTACCATTTTGCTTTCCATTCTCTTCCTTGGCCATTTTCAACCCACTTTAATTTTCAACTCACACAATCTTCATCTTTCATCAAAAACTCATTAGAATGGAATTGACTAATTATTGATTATTTTAAAAAAATTTGTAGTTTTGAAATTTAAGTCACAACTAGTTTTATTTCTTTGATCTCTAATATCTTGGATCACTACAACTAGGTATTACGACAACTTCATTGAATCTATTTCCATTTAGTACATGTTCAATATGCTATTCCATTCTATTTTTATTTCGAGTATGGGATCTCACATATGCACTCCAAAACAGAAGCAAAACAAATAGATAACATGAAAATGTTGTTTAAATATTAATATGTGATTTTAGTTTTGTTTAGTGCTTGTTAATTATCAAGGACTTATGACACTTGCATTTTAATCTGTATAGTTTTCTTTTTTTCTTTATATGAAAAATTAGATCTATTTATGGTTTCATTCTTGAATGAACATTCAATCTTAGATAACTCAAAAGAGTGTAGGGAGACTACACCAAGATCAATGTTTGGTAGAAATACTAGTCTCTTTTTTTAGAGTAATATATTTTTTCTTTATAGTATTTTCAAAGTCTAAGGGTTCACATTATTACATGGCATCTTATTACAAAAAAATTATTCTTCAAACAATAATTATCAATCTCACTTGAGAAATAGGTAGGTAATCATTTAATTACTCTGATATTCATATGCTCACATCAACCATTTTACACTTTGCAATAGTTAGAAATATATTATTTTTATATTATTATAAGTCTTTGCCTCCTTTGGCAGAAACCAATATTTCTTTCCATTTTCTTATGAATGAAATTTTAATTGTTAATTTTTAATTTTCTATTAATTGTAATGATTTTCTAGAAGTCTTTTCATTTTTTGGATGATACAAGTTTTGTTTAAAAAAATTAGGTTAGCTGAAAATGAATTGTATGTATTTTGCTTATTTACTGGAGCTTTGCACACTTACACTTCAAGTTTGTGCATCTTACCAAACAAGAGGGCAACAAAAATAAGGAAAGATGTGATTTTCTCCTAATTTGCTGGGCCTAGTGAGTAACTCAAGGAAGTCCATGAATCAGTAAGGAAGACCCTAACTAAAAATGTTGGAAAACTCAAGCATAAGATAGATGACAGTAAAAGAGATATACAATTTGAGGTTGGGGATCTTGTGATGGTTCATCTACAAAAAGTAAGGTTGTAGAAGCGAGTTCCCCATAAATTTCAGATGAGAAGGTTAGGGCCATGCACAATACTGGTCAAGTATGGAATCAATACATACAAGTTTGAGTTTCCCTACTCCAGATGTTAGTTAGATACTTAATGAAGTTGTTCAAGATTTAGAAGACCTAGACTTGAGTCCTCCACCACCAAAAATAGTTGAGAATGTACTTGACTCAATATCTTACAAGAAAACTAGGACAAAGACTTATTGGGAACATCTTGTCGAGTGGCATGGAAAAGAAAAGGCTACCAAAAGGAAAAGGCTAAAAGGCTAAAAGGAACATCTTGTCAAGTGTCACCCTTGTGTATAGGAAAAGGCTAAAAAAAGTATAACTATTCACCTCCAATGACATAAAATTGGTATTATTATCTTGATTTTGAAAATAAAGTAAACTAATAAAATGCATGGAAATGGATGAAGTTTAGGATTATAATTTTTAATTATTATTTGGAATAAGAATTGAATAATTTTTTCTAAATTTTATAGATGATTTTTTAGCTACTAAAAAATGCTAAAAATTAGGGGTCTAGTTTCCACCAAGTTCCCACCACAAAAATATACAAAAATAAACTTACTTCCCTTTGATCTTACACTATGTTATAGATAACATATATAGTTAGAATAATAAAAAATAAAAATAGGCTTTAGATTTATATTTTCTGTTTTTATAATAATTCAAATTTTAACTCACTTCAAATCAATAGTTTTCATCTCCCACCACATTTTTGAAAATAAATATATTCTAAGTAGGAAAAAAAATATACATTCTAAAAGAGAACTCTCTCCTCTAGAATGCCATATAATTTTTTTGAAAAAAATCATATGAATTAATATTTATTCTTTCTCAAAATTGACATATGTTTGAGTGTCAAAATATGAGCTTGTAGAATTTTTAATTATATTATACTATATCTACTTAAACACCATAAGCTCTATATGAGAATATTCTTGATACTAAGCTCTATGAAATAGTATTTATATGTTATTTTAAAAATATCATAATAAATAGTAAGAGTTATTGAAACAATACTTTTTTGAAACAATTTTATTTCTTTAGTGATTGGATACAAATTAGTATAAAACATGCATTTAATAGACATTTCTAGTTCAAAAAGTGCAAGACCATATATAACATAGCTAGAATGAATTTATCTAGATCATATGTTTGAACAAAATTTATTTTTAGATAGAAATACTCAAATTAAGTCATTCTGATAAGTTAGCCTGAAAGATGACAAAACTTTGTACTTTTACCCTCCAACTTTCTCAATCCAAGGATGGATTGAACTCTTTCCATTCAAGGGAGTATGGTGCATGAGCACGTAGGCTAACTCCTAGTCCTAGTTCCACATTTTTGGTTTTGGCATTTACTGACCTTAGCCAAGTTATTTGGGTGTGTTTGGACCTTAGAAGGTCATGTGATTTTTCTACTAGATGGATTTGACTGGGCTTAATCCATTCTAGATGTTTTTGCTTACCTTGTATTTAGGATTTTAGGAAGCAAGATTAGGTTATGGGTCTTATAGAGTAGAAGACTGGAGAAAGTTTGTATTTGAGCTTATTGTGTCTTCCATGATGTTTTTACATCTTTTTGCATAGGTTGAAGGTCATATGTTGTCATTTGATGCAATATTGGGAAAGATGTCAATTTATTGTAAAATTTCTCAATTACGTCAAATTGGCCTAAATAATGTGAGTGGATGCTCTAAAGGATAAATCTTTCATAAAAATAATAAAGCGACCATAATATGACTTTTTGGAAATTTCCAAGTGTCCAATGTCAATTTTCTAGGAAATGGAAAATGTGTTAGTAGCTTTGCAAAGTTGAATGACAACATTGTGACAAGAAAGTTGCATATTGTGAGGATGGAGTTGATAGTTAAGATAGTTGTGTAAAACCTCTTATAAAAACATGAACAAGACCCACTCCAACGGTTAGATGTTGTAGGAAGTGAATGATGAAACTGAAAGCCACAAATGTGTTGTTCAAGAACTAACAATTTTGTATTTTTGGATTACACGAATACATTAGTGGATTGAAAAATTGTTGTTTTTGTTGGATCCTTATAGTTCATGTTCTTGAAATACATTTTTGTTTAGATTGAAAGTGGATAGGAGTTCAATTGTTTATAGCTAGAAAATCTTTTGTAAATAGACAGTTTATCATTCTTATTTTGACTATTTTGTGAAAAATAGAGCCCCCATGAACCTTCACTGTAGAATCATCACAGCCTTGAGGAATTTGGAAGTGAATTCCTTGTAAAATGTGTACAGAAAAGGAGATGTTTGGACAAGCCTTTTTGCTATTTTTCAAGTGGCAATCACAATGCTAGCAAGTTGTTTTTGATAGATTGAATATGATAGGAAGTTCAATATAAAAATTATAGGAGTAGGAGGAGGGATATATGAGGAAATTATGTGTGAAAGGAAAGGTTCCCAAGATTATATTTTCTATGAATTTCAATAGACCCTTGTAGGTGCTGACATGAAATGCTTAAAACCCTTATTTTTAGGCATAAAAGTAGAAAAGTGGTGTATGGACAAGTTTTGTTTCAAAGACCTACAAAATATCAAATTAATTTAAAAATCGTATTCATATTGGTAATTATTTTTCCACCTTCTCAGAGGAAATTTGGAGTTATAGTCCAAAAACAAAGTGTGGAGGCTTAATTCAAGAAGGCCTAATTGAAGGTAGAATGAACCAGCTTGATGAAATTGTGTGTTTGGAGAACAAGTTGGAATGTCTCCATGAGGGATCCAAGTTGTAAAAATATTTTTTTAGTTGGATAGGGAAGTGTGCAAGATAAGATAGCTATCCTCTAGTGGTTAGGATGACAAAGGTGGAACCATATTAGGCTAGAAGAGAAGCCTAGGTAAGTCCTTGGTGATAGAAAGGGCTTGTAACAATCCAATTTACATCACAAAACTATCATTTTTTCCTATTTTATTTTCCATGCATTAATCATGCATGATTTAATGTATTTCATATGCTTTGTTTCAATAATACTTAACTAGCCATTCATAAACTAGAAACATCTTAAGTAGGGCTTCATTCTACATCTTCATCATCTATACCAAAAATATTTCTTGCATGGAACGAATACCAATGATGATGAAAATTATGATGGAACTGCATGGAAGGTATACCAAAAATGATAAAAATAATGCTAGAATTGTGAGTTCAACCATCACTTAAATCTCAACACTTTCCCTTGATGCCAACACTTGCAATACAATCTCCATAAACTCAAACATGACTCACGCAGCTCATAATGAAACTTTTCAACACTGTAGTCTGATAGACTAACATGATGCATCTAATAGAAGTTAAATAACTCTTTATTAATTTTTCTCTTTCATGAGAGATCACAAGGCTGAATCTTCCCCTCCTTTCTTTAATATAGAGAAGACTCCATCACACTTTCATCTGTCAATCGAAACAAGAAATCATCCACTACTTCACTCAAACATCTAAACCTTTATCTATCACTATCTCTTTTGACATGCAAACATTAGTGTTTGTACAACCTTTTCAAAATCTTGGTGACCTTTTGCAATCATGATCCATCAATCCATCCATAATCAATCTACATACAAATTTTCATAGATTGTCCATCATAGTCTCTATTCCAACATGTCTTTTTTTTTTGACTCTTCAATGCAAAAATTTGACAATTGTGAAAATCCCAACATTTATCCTTAGAATGTCCTTCTCTATCGCGGTGAGAAAAATGCACTCTTTCAACTAATTTCTTTGAAATTTTCATACTTGCAACATCAATTCCATCTCTCTTTCCAAATCCTAGGCCTTCATATTTTTGCCCCTAAATGGGTTGGATGGGCTCATTCCTTGCACATGCTTTCCTAATCTGTTTGCTTTGAATCTCACTTTCTATGTAATCTTCAAATGGATATTATTTTTAAAACATCCATTGTTATCATCATAACAATTTACATCTATACTTGTTAAAGTATTTTTATCTTTATCTTTACCTAACTGAATAGGAGAACCTTTCTCTATATCATATGTATTCGAATCACATAGATCACTCATACCACATATAACATCAACTAATTAATTTGATTTCAAGATCTCAAATCTTCTTCTAAAATCTTTACCTTCTTACCCAAATCTTCGTTCTCCTTCTTGATTTCATCAAATAACATTAAATTTTCCTTCAATTCAACATTTTGCATTTTAAAACCTTTTGTAATTCTTGTTCTAGATTCTCAACTCAAAATAAATATTCAAGCATCACTTATCTCAAAAAATACATCATAAATATTTGAAATACAATCAAATTGCCCATATTGTGAACTTGGACCTCCTAATTCTACCTGTGCAATGGATGCTATTACACCAATTATGTACTCTCCATTTTGTATACACTAATTTAGAGAATATTTTTTGAATTTTGTATGTGATACCTAAAATTTATAAAGGGAAAAAATAATAATTTTCTTTCATTGTAGAATACAGGCATTGCAGAGAAAAATATTAATAATTTACTAACTTCTCGTTATGCCCAACAAGAGAAGCCTAACACCTATAACAGTACTGAAACTCCAGTTAGATGAGCTTTACATAACATGTAAACACCTACACTACTACAATAAAAAGTGGGAAGGTTTTGGCCATGAAAAAGCAAAGCAGGACCTCTCCTCCTCTGATCATCTCTGGCCAGAATGTTGCTCCAAATATGGGACCCTCTTCTCAAACAAAGAAACCAGAAGTGGAAGATTTGAAGGCTTCTAAAACTAATAATATCTTTCTAGAGGTCACAGCTTACGAAAAGGTATATCCAATAAGCAAAAGATGTATCTGTAAGTGTATGTATTTATCTGTCTTTATATAGTCCATTAACGTTCAAGGGGATCCCGTTCCCATTGACCTTCATCAACCCTTTGTCTTAATTGTAACTTTTAGTTTAAATTATATGTGAAACTTTTCAATATCTATTATAGATCATATTATAAATTCAACTATCAGAATGAAAAAAATTGTTACAAAGCAGAGATAAGAGGATCTTAGAATTTATGTTTTCTAATTATTTGTTTGGTCTGATCATAGATTGATGGTCAAAAAATTTACACAATCTCAATCAGAAATATAAAATTAATATTATAAAACCAGATAATTTTTTATATATATGTATGGGTTTTTCATTTGTTCCTTCGTTTCTAAATTGCCCAATGTAATCATACGATTTTTCTATATAGGCAGCAGCTGAATTGGTGGCAACTTTTATACTAATATTTGCTGGTTGTGGAGGAATCATGGTGGAAACAAGGGATGAAGTGTTAGGTCAAGTTGGGGTTGCTGCTGTTTTTGGACTGGTTATAGTAGCACTAGTCTAGACTGTGGGACATATCTCTGGCTCTCACATAACTCCTGCAATTAGTCTTGCCCTCTCATCTGTGAGAAAACTCTCTTCAGGAGGTAAACTAATCTAGTGCATAGAAAATACAAATTGGGTTTGATCTATGGAAAAAGAATATTCTAATATAAGCTTTTAGATTCTGAAGGACATCCTACTATGTTTCTTTCATGACGCTAAAAATGCTAACATTGATGGTTTTTAATGTCTTTGAAATTATCACAGCTGCCTATTTATATTATATCTCAGATTGCGGGTGCCACAACAGCTGCAGCTGCACTCGATATAATTATTACAAAAGTGCCCATTAATGTTGCTGTTAATGCTCTTCCTGGACATCCAATGGCATCACTGGTTGTGGAATTCATTATCACATTCATAATCACCATTGTTATATTTTCAACGGTAACAGACCCTGAAGCAGTAAGTGATTCAATTTACTACAATTCTATAGATCTTCTATAGATCTATATTACATTTGATTGTATATAATTTAGTAACATATTCTGACTATGACAGAAACATAGGAGGAAAAGAAAAATTGTTATGGGTGTTTGTTTATGGTACATTACTAGTAATTGTTAGACATCACAGGAATTTTTGAAACCAAAACCAACTATATCTTACCTTTAAATTATATAGTAATACACTTAAATTTTAGTTATTCATCATTTTATCTAAAGAATAGAGAGGCTATATATTATTTTAGTTATTCATCATTTTATGTACCAAATAGAGAGGCTATATATCATAGCTCACTAGGTGAATTTTTGCCACAATAGTAGCTAATTAGCAGCTAATTGAGTGATGGTTTATCCTGCAACCAGGTGAACTAGTAGGGATTGCTGTGGGTGGTGCGGCTGTTTCTAATGCTTTATTTGCAGGGAATGTGTTGAACTAATAAACAAGTGTTTCCACTTATGTTTTTGGGTGGATTGCATTTCTTTTTTGAAAATTTAGTGGCTACTAAATGAAGAAAGTTTCCAACCCAGCAAGATTGTTGGGGCCTGCACTGTTAACCTTCAATTTTTAAGGGCTCTAGGTGCATATTCTTGGACCTGTTTTGGCTGCCCTCTGGGAAGCCTTGTTTTATAAGGGTATTTCTATACCAGAGAAAGAATAGATAGTGGTTTCTTTAGTTATTTTACAATGCAGGGTGGTATGATAATTTAGATCTTGTATTTTTTTAATTTATTAAATAAGCATATTGTATAAAAAGAGATTATAAATCACTTAGACTTCAGTTTTTTATAGTATGTGTGGGAATGGGATCTTGGTTCAGAAAACACTCTTACCTATTTATTTATTTATAGGAAACTATATGAAATCCTTTTATCTTATGTTCTTCTAAAATACATTATTAAAATGAGATTTTGTCATTTAATTCTTATTTTCTGATTGTTCAGTTCTGAATTTTCTGGTGGTCTTCTTATTTTTCTATTGTGAAAAATAAGAAATTTTATTTACAAACATTTGGACATTTATTAACAGTACATGTGGTAGGAACAATTTGATAAGTGGTAGCTTTAAATTAATTCACTTGTATTATGTTATCCATTTTTAAAATTCAATCCATGTAGCTGAGCATCATAGACATGTGACAACCTTATAACAGTTCAAGTGGCTACCTACCCTAGTTTTCCACATTTTGCATGCAAAAATATATCAATGGAACCTTGTGCTTATAATATAGAATTCAACTCTCACCTACACTTTCAGAAATAACTTAATTGGTTAAAAATATTCCCATTACTTACGCATCACTTCTTCACAGAGCAAGCTTCACTTGTGTGGCATTTCATGTGCAAGATTCTAGTGAACTTGATGGAAGAACTTCAATTGTTTGTTCCCTCATTTTGAATTGATGAAAAGAAGTATATGATAGAGTAAATGATAGAATATATATGTGTGGAGTAGTTCTTGAAGACAAACTACTCCAAGAGGTATTGTTCCTTTTGCAAGTTATTTGAGAGGCACAAAATGAATTCAACCTTTCTTGTTATTTCATTGACATTTGTTTTCAATTTCATGCACAATGAAGGTTGTGCATGCCTGGATGCAAGATAAGATGCTAGTAGTGGACATCAAAAATAGTATCTTACTCAAAGCTAAACAAACACTATATGGTTAGAGGAATCAAAGTGCATTTAAGTGGCAGCACAATTAAATCCATTCATATATGATTTAGATGTAGTTAAACATAGTGAAGAAATTGATAGAAGGCTCTGAATTATGCAGATAACCTTGTGTTAATGCTTGTAATAATTTTTTGACATCTCTAATCAATAAAATTATACATTCGCATAAAGCCATTAAAATGAAGCTTACAAAAATTATTGAAGAGGCACTTAGGGTGCATCAATCTAGAGAGATTTCAAATATACCTACATTCATTGATAGGTTGCAATTTCTTGCAAACATTTGTATCTAACTAAGGAATTTTGTTTAATCATCCATTTATGATTGACCTCTTATATGTTCATTTTAATAAAGTTGACACTGCATGACTAGTACTATAGAGGACATAATTTTGTTTCTTCTATTGGTTAGAAAGTTAGAAGATGCTTGTCTTTTATCAATGACCACAACAATAGAAAAGATAGATAAATGAATTTCAAAGGCCTATGTAAATAATGAATATTGTTGAAGCATAGGTTTATTGGAGATCTCAATCAATATGGTTCTATTATAAAAATAATCAATTTAATTGCAAGTAACTTCAATTCAATAGTGCATAAGTTAATATTTTCTTTGAAGATTTTATAATTAAGAACCAATTAAATTTTGTCTTTTTCTCTACTTATTCTTGGCATGAATTTTTATTATAACCTAGATTCAAGTTGTCTAATCAACATTGACTTAGCATCAAAGGTTTCCTTGGCTGATATAATTGTTAGGAAAGCTACTTGCACAAAATGTCTTCCAAATACCAATTTACAAGGGAAATATAAAAGAATGTAAATCTAGTTTAGAACTTTGAGATACACAAAAAACAAGAAAATTAAAAAGAAAATTGACACAAGATAAACACAGGAAGCCAGATTTAACATGGAAAACCCTTTAGGAAAAAATCCACCACCCAAAAAACCCCAAGAAATTTTGTATTACAATAAATAATTTACATACAAAAAACTCTAGTTTGTAGACAGGCTCACATGCTAACAATTACTTTACAATCAACTCAACTTTCATAGTCCCACCCTCTGCTTCTACATTTTTCCTATTCAACCCAATGAATCCTTCAAATATTTATATACTCTACAATTTGTTATGGAATCTGGTGCATTTATCTATCAAGAACAAAATGGTTACAGTACCAATGGTTACTCATCCATCTAGCGATCACTCTTCTAGTTGGTAGTCTCTTTAACAACAGGTCACTCCCTTCTGCATTAATGCCTTAGGCACCATATTGCTACCAAGAGGCTTCACCATATGACCATACAAACTACACATGACTTTACCGTACACCATATTGTTCTACTTTACTATACCACTATACGGATGTGCATAAAACTAACAACTCCACCATACAAATTTTCAAAACAATATTGTGTCATTGTACAGTGACCTTCATTGTGAGGTTCCTTGCATTGTATGGTGCACACTTCATCAAATTAACAATATCCCACATGAAGAAGTAGCATTGACCACTCGAACAAACACATCTCTACTCACATCATCATTTCCATCTCTAAGTTTCCATGAGCACCAATCAATCCATGACAACTCTAAATGCAACATGAAGTATCCAAAAAATGATCAATGTACTCAAAATAACTAAGCTAAACCAATATCAATGTCAAAATTCCAACCATGGCTTAGGAACATAAGCATGACAACATGATCTAAAGAATCTCAACTAGAGAGATTACATGCTCCATTTATTATATGAAAACATTAATCACACCCTTATAAAAGACTCCCCTAAGCCCTCCTGATGTCAACATCTTTAGTCACATGAAGATTAGCATCTCCAAATAGTACTTCAAAAAATGTGAAAAGATACTTCTAGATCAATTATTTTTCATTACCAACAACTTCCACTAAGCTGTGGTGTCAAGTTACACATGCCATCTATGCCACTACCAACAACTCCCACTATATGGTGGTGTTGAGTTACACATGGCATCATGAAAAACATCTTCCACACAAAGATTGTATCACTCTAACTAGTCATCATGATATGACCCATTAGCTAAAGCAACATTGCTTGCATCTTTATCACCACTCCGAGAAGTCTCAGAATTGGAAGAAATCTCCATTTTCTTCTTCTTCTCCATTTTTTAATCCTTTCAAATATGACCAGTTTTCCCTTAATTCAAACCCTTCTCTTTGGACTTTGTCCCAGAAGATTTAGGCTTCATGTCCTTCTTGCTTTTTTCCTTTGCTCTACCTTGAGCAATGAGAGCCTCCTTAGCCACATAAGAAGAAAATTCTACAGAAGTCCAACTTGCTCATAAAATTCCACCTACTTAGCCCTGTGGTTTCCTCCTTTTTAAAAATAAATTATTTCTTTTATTTCTTCCTCTTGTGTTCAAATATTTACACTCACATATTGTATATTTCAGTGAGTTACTTTCAAAAAAATGTTGTCTAAGAATAATTTAGGGTTTTGAATAAAATTATATTTGCTAAAATCATCCTATAAACATTATTCTTTTTCAAGTTGAACTCGCTAAGAAAAAATAAGTACATGTTGTTGGACATGTACAATGTTTTTCTATATTTGTTGAAGTATTTAGATTCATTATTTGTAAATGTGGATGAATTTTTCCCTATTCTCAATATGCCCAAGTCCAAGCTATCAATTTATGATAGCAACACAAGAAACTTCTTCTTCATTGAGATTGCAATCAATATATGTATTTTTGCATTGTCTCCAATAATTTTGGTTAGGGCTCTAATATGACATATACCTAATATTGGACAAGGAGGATTCATAAATGATTTGGAATATAAATAAGCTTGATACTTGAACTTAATGAATAATCAAATCTATTTTTTTTTGGATTAATAGGATTTGATTGACCCTTAGATTTACATGTACTCAAAGCTTTAAAGAAAACACACCAATCCCATCTATTGCTGAATGTAGAGCTTCCATGTTTTTCATTTAATCATTTTAGTTCCTTTGTTGTATACACAAATGCATTATTGTGAAGACAAATACCTTTAAAAAAAAAGGCCCAGAGGTTTGCAATCCTAAATAGAAAACCAAGCCTAGAAGCATGGTTTGAAGAGGTGACTAGATGTTCAAAAGGAACAACACGCTATATGCATACATGCATGCAAAATGTGGGAGTACATTGCAAACACATGATATTATTTTAACATTGCAACTTTCCCGAAGATGCTCAGCTCCTTAATGCTTGCATATTTCAAATAAATATTTTTAAACTCTTCTCACAATTAGGTTTTATCATCACACAATCACCATATTGGTAGGATTGGAGGATTCCAATAGTAGTATAGATTGATAGAAAAAATAATTTCTAGTGAGAATGAATTAAGTTTTTAATTTTTTTTAGCATCGAAATTCCTCGTATCACTTCTTTAATGACATCATTACATTCCATGCATTGTATTCCTAAAGATTTTGGTTTTTCCCAATTGGATTAGTGTTTGGATTATTCCTTAGGAACTCTCTACAAAGATATACTAGTTATTTTTGATATAGTTCAAATCTTGAACTAAATTTTAAAAAATTTAAGATATAATAACTTGGGCTTATTAGTAGAAGATATTATACTTTTCATTAAAAATGAAAAGTTACTGAACTTAGTTCAGGCTTGTGAGAACAATTTTCTAAAAGGAACATGTGTCAAATGAAGAACCTTTCAAGCAACATTATACTACTAAACTTTTTTTAATTGTATTTTTAATTTTTTTTATCTGATTTATCTTCTAACCATTTTTCTTTTATTGATTTATCTTATTTGAAATAATGTTGGACATGGTGGATGTGACAATATTTCAAGGCATGACAGTCTTTATGCTAGTTCTTTTTTTATTTTTAGAATTACATTATAAATTATGTAAAACAAGTGAATTTTATTATGAATTTATTAAAACAAAAATATATTAATGAAACATTGAATAACAATGAAGTGCTTTGATTATTTTTTTCAAATTGTTCACTATTCTGCCTACATAAAAGTTTGTAGCATTTTAATACTTATTTATCAACTAGTCATGCTTTCAAACTCTCCCTTAGATAAAATCAAATATACATCAGATCCTTATTTACAATAGGTAGGACTCCGGTTGGAAGATTATAGCTCTCATTTTTATCATGATGTTGAAACATAGATGTTGTTACCAAAATTTTGAAATTCATTAATTTTAAACTTTTGGAAACTTCATCTAATTCTTCTTGGAATTACACAAGTTTTAATATTCTTAAGTTATCATGAAATAATATAATTCTGATGGTATAACTTATTGATAATTTCTTAATAAGAAAGAATTTCCCAAAAATTTAGGATAGGAAGATCATGGTGAGAAAATAAGCAAAGCTCTAGATTGATATGTAGGAAAAATCTTCCAATCAAACTATTGGATTTCTATGATCCAAAATATCATATATATATATATATATATTTTTTTTTAATTTTTTTTTTCTAAGGGAAAAATTCACCAAGGAACAAAGAACTCAAACAGAGGCACAACTGTAGACCAGAATGAGAGATTATAATCATAATGATGATATATTCAATATGTGTCTATAAAAGTACACTAGGAGTGCCTGTAAAAAAAATGTCTCTGAGATACATCTAGAAGTCCTCGTAATCAGCTACATGATATGTTAACAAACAGGGACATGTCCACTAGATATGGGCTATCCTCCATTAAGCATGAAAGTAAGTGCGGTGATGAGAGGATAAGCCTACAAGGGTGTGACACAAAAATTAGTGTTGTAGACACCATGTGCTAAAATAGAGTTGCATACTTCTGTGTTGTCAACATGAAAACTCAAAAAGGTGCACAAACTCCCAAGTGTCTCACAAAAGAAAATAATAAAATAATGCATTCACCTAAGTAAACATAAGTAAGTGTAAATAGTCAATACTTTTTTACACCAACACCCCCATTAAGTGTAACTTAGGGGAATGCTCTTAAGCTTACAAAAACTAGGATGAAGATGCAGAATGGGTCTCGGCTACAAGTCCATCTTAGGTACTCATGTACATAATGCAATGTAAATCTCTCATACAGTGGAGAAAGAGGGAAAACCTCATGGGAAAAACCCTCCCCCAAAAAGAGAGATGAAAAGGGATGCATGGATGGATGGAGTAATCAAGACCACCCCCACCCGCCCCCCCCCCCCCCCCCCCCCTCCCCCCCATTATGACATACATCTAGTATATACAAAAGAGAAAAATATGAAGAGGAAGAGAGAAAGAAGAGGCCCCCCCACCAAAGAAGAATGTCAACAAGTGAAAGCCACTCCAAGGAAGAAGCTTGTCCTTGAATGCAGTATGGTGTCCCACCCCTTAGGAAGAAACAATGGAAAAGGTACAACCTTGAAGATGTATGGTGGCCTTGAAACCTATTCAAGTATCCCTATGCTAATGCTAAACGTCACCCCTTCCAACTGTGCTAATAAAATGCAAATTTGGCAAGGATGTCTATTGAACCTGTATTAATAAACCAACTATCTCCTCCACTGACAAAGAGACCTTCGCCAATTTCTATTCATAAGGATCCACAATCTTGCCAACCTATAAAGATTTTTCATGTAGAGAATGGACATGAGGGTTAGAGTGGGGCCTCACAACAACTATAGAAGGACCACCTTCATCAATGAGAAGATGTAAGTCCTGAAGTCTATCTCCAAAGTCAACTAAAGCTGAAGCTAGAAGATGAGATGTACCCTGCTATGATGGACCTTTCACTATGGCAATGTAAGCATGTGGACTAAACTGATGTGATCTCTCACTACATCTATTGATAGAACCCCATGTGTCTAAAGCTATTGAAGCACCATTACTGATGTCATTATCAGTTTCCATTATGTATGATGTGTGGAGAGGAATAGAGGATAAGTTTAGTGAAATTTCCTCAAAGTGAACATCTTTCTCCATAAAGATCTCATGAGTCCCTAGATCCATTAGTCTATAAGCCTTCATATTGTCTTCATAGCCAATGAAGGTACAAGGCCTAGGTGTCAATGCCTTGCAATCCCTAGAAGATAGGTTTTCCCATGCTAGACAACCGAAGACTCTAAGGTGACTCACAACTAGTTTTCTACCACACCATCCCACAAAAGGAGTCTTCCTATCTAAGGCATTATGAGGAGACCTATTAAGTATGTGAGTAGCACTGCTAATGGCTTTGAATTCAAGTGTAGGACCGAGAGACTTGGCTTTGATCATGCAACTTTCAATGGTTTTGAGAGTCCTAATCCTCATAACTACAACATCTATCTTATTCAAATTGAATGCTGGTGGGTTTTGAAGATCAATCCACTCAATTCTAAAAAGGTCCTTAAGTCATCACTCTACATATATGTTCTAATTGTCCACCTTTAGTACCTTGATGGTTTTCCTTGACTTGTGTTCAACATGAGTCTTGAAGCTTTGAAGCATATGAACCACTTCATTCTTGTGATGAAGGAAGTAGACCCAAGTGAATCTTGAAAAGTCATCAACAAATGTGAGGATATAGCAGCCGTGGCTAACTTAAGAACAACTAGAGCTTTAGAAGACTTCCCTTTATCATACATCTCCTTGAGATTCATATCCATTGAACAAGATGAACATTCACTCTTAGAAAAGTTGAGATTAGGTAGACCTTTGATAATATGTTTTGAGCCAAGTTTTTGAAGAGAGTGGAAGTCAAGGTTACCAAACTACTCATGCCATAATGTAGCTTGTGAATTAGAGTGAGTCAAAAAGGCTTGAGAAGGAGACTTGGGCACAAAGTGGGAGAAGGAATAAAACCTCTTGTCATCATTGACTTTCCCAACTGCAACAAATGAATCATCTCTTAGACTTCACACCCTCACTAAATCTAGAAGGAACTCAACTTTATGACAATCTCCAAGGTGAGTGATTTGGTGAACTAATAGGAGATTGGAGCTAAGGTTTGGAATGTAGAGAACATCTTTAAATTCCCCATTTTCTATTTCCACATGTCCTTTCCGTTCAAGTTCCATTTTAGTATCATCTCCCACAAAGATGAGTGGTATCTTCGACTGCTTCAATGAAGAAAAGTGTCTATTTGAAAAACCATATGGTAAGAGGCACCTGAATCAAGTATCCATTCGAAAGAAGAACTTGTGTTTTCCATAAGTTCTTTCCCTTTACCCTTTGAAGAGTTTTGAGTAGAATCATTTTAAGTACCTGGCACTTGAATCTTTTTCTTCCTGAATAGATTTTCTAACTCATTGATTCTTTTCATTTTGCAATGATGCTTGTCATGATTTTGCTATTTGCAGTATGCACAAAAGAGATTATCCTTCTTGTCATTACTTCCCTTTTTGTTGGAAGAAGAACTGCCTTGTTGAGAGGAGGATTTTTGTGTCTCAAATTGTTTTTTCTACTTCCACTGCTTCTTGTTGTTGCTTCTTTTCCCTCCTTGACTTGATTGGTGCTCATCACTAGCCACCAAATCTTTAGTCTTTGATGACTTGAGAAGTCCTAAATCCATCAAGTGAGATTGTTCAACAATCAACATTTGTACGAATGCAACAAATGAAGGCTTTTGTTAAATAGATCCCATGGTCAAACCGTGAGTATTAAAAATCAAAACAAAGGAAGCATACACTAAATTTAGCCTCTTCAAGATGTGATGAATAAACTTGTCATCCTTCATGGGATTTCCACTATTTTTAAGAAGTGCCCTATACTAATTGGCTTTGATGATGTAATCCTAAATTCTGTCAAAATTCTTTGGATCCAAGAGAAGTAGATCATCCTCAATCTAAAATCCCTTTTCTTCATCCACCTTACTATACAATGATTCAAGTTTGTCCCAAATTTCTTTAGAGTCTGAACATTTTTTAATGTGAAAGAGAAGATCCCTATGTATAGAACTCTTGATAACTACTAAAGCCTATTGGTCTTGAATTTTCCAATTAGTCAGTTCTTTAGCATCAGTAGGTTTAGGAATTTTTCCATCAACATAAAGACTATATCCTTTTTCCATTAATGTACTCCATGCAATATCTTTCCAAGTAGAATAGTTATGTGAAGTTAGAGGAGGACATTCAAAACCCATGATGTAGAAAATGAAGAAAGCACAATAGAGAGACACAAGAAACATAGTATACACCACCCCTTTTCACTTAATCAAAAGACCCCCCCAAAAAGATGCTTTCGACACTTTATCAGTAGTGTGTATACAATGGGCTACTTGTCAAAATGAACAAAGTGGACTTTCTAATTTTTCTTCTACAACTACCTTATGAGGCTCAAACTTGTCACTAAACACTATAGCTCACATTTTCAACAATTCTGTAAAAGAATCAAAGCTTTATAATGCTTAAAAGGGCCTAATTCTGAAAGTGAGATTTTTGTCCACACAACCCTTGAATATGACTTCATATATGAAAATTAGATAAAAAAATATGCACTTTCAAAAAAAATGGAACTTGAAAAAGTGAACAGATGTGCTTGTATGGAGTGTTTGAATTCGCAAAATATAAGATTATGCAGGTACAGTTGCAAAAAAATACAATTTTTGCAATATCCTTGGACCAAAACTAGAAAAAAACACCACCACTAGAAAATTCAAGAAATTCTACCTAATTTCAAAAAAAATTGCACTTGAATGGAAGTCCAAATGTCTAAGTTATGGGCTTGCAAAGTCAGGTTACCAAATCAAAAAGCAATCTAGAGGTTTGTTTGGAGCAAAAACTACAAGTTTAAATTTGATTGTCAAATGACCATCACTGTAGTTGTAAAATGACTAGTTTTGACGGTCAAATGGCTATCAAATTTAACATAGTGAAAATCTAACATCAGCAAAAAATGGGCCCCCTACTAACATGACAGGCTGAGATGGTTGTCCGTACTATACGGATGGACATGTGTTAGGTGTTGGATGACTAACATGGTAGTCATCATGTTATGGTTATGTGGCTAAACATGTGGTACTAATGACATCACCATCGCTAACTCAAACTGTGTGTGTGATGTCGTGTAGTAGTTTGAGTTAGCAGGGAGGGTCTACCTATGTGGACAAGTCCACATGGCTGCTGTTTATAGGTTTGCAAGGTAGACCACTTACAAGTTGCCATGTGGCAGTCTTCAAATGCGTGGGCAGAAAGTTTTAAAAAATCAATGTTGAGATTTGACCATGCGTGGGAATCTTGAAAAAATAGCAGGTCTCGGAGTTGTTCTTTCTACTGAGATCCTTTGACAACAGGCTAGAAAATTAAAAATGCCTAGTAGAAACCTCAAGGTCACTGGATGGATGAGAAATTGCTATCAAAAAGTGTAAATCATGGCTGAAACAAGAGTTGACAAAGTTTTATGCATAGGAAATTTTTTTAAATGTCTGGTGGGCTAGTTTATAAGTCCCACATGTATTGTGGGTAAACACCAAGAGGTGTTTAAAGGACTTGGCTGGTGTAGCTTAAAAAAAATGCAAGGCCATTAGTCTAAGCTTTTCACCTATGATGTATTCAATCTTGCTTGTCAAATAAGTGTGGGAGTTGTCTGATTTCAAAGTGTGTTTCCAAATGAATGGAAAAAGGCCGATGGTGTGTTTCAAAATGAATGGAAAAAGGCCATCAGAAATAGGTGTTGCAGTGCTCAAAATAAATTCTTGCAAAATGCCATACGAATATTACCTAATGAAAATAAATAATAGAGAAATAAATACAGGTCCATCACAAATATTCTGATGAAAAGAAATAATAGAAAAATAAATACAGATCTAAATATTAAATTGTAGATCTAAAAATAATGACCATACCCAAACTACAAATTGGGGCCTCCAAGTTCTGATTTGCAAAAAAATTTTGCCTCACGGTCGACTTTGGGTCAAGGTAGCTGAGTTTATAGTCGATTTTCATCGAATCAAAATTTTGAATGAAATGGTGAGGTCAGATTTGACTCTAGATGCTCCTAATTTTTGTAGTACTCCAGATTTAGACTAAGGTGCTAAAGCAAGCATAGTCTCAAATGACTATGTGATTAGAAAATCTCCAAGCTCTGATACCATGTAAGAATTTGCCAAAGCATAGAATTTACCCAGGAACTAAGAACTCAAACACAAGCACAATTATAGACCAGAATGAGAGAGTGTAATCAGAATGATCATATATTTGATATGCATTTATAAAAGTACACTAGGAATGGTTATATATAAAGGCCTCTGAGATACATCTAGTGTGCCTTGCAATTAGCTACATGATATGTCAACAACCAGGCACATGTCCTCTAGATATGGGTTATATTCCATTAAGAATGAAAGTAAGTGTGGTGATGAGAGGATAAGCCTACAAGGGTGTGACATGCAAATCAGTTTTGTAGACATCATGTGCTAAAATAGAGTTGCGTACTCCTGTGTTGTCAGCATGACAACTCAAAATGGTATGCAAACTCCTAAGTCTCACGAAATAAAATAATAGAAAATAATAAAATAATGCATTAACCTAAGTAAACTTAAATAAGTGTAAATAGTGAATACTTATTTACATACATACATACATACATACATACATACATAAATACATATATATATATATATATATATATATATATATATATATATATATATATATATATATATATATATATATATATATATATATATATATATATATATATATATATATATATATATATATATATATATATATATATATATATATATATATATATATATATATATATATATATATATGATATTAAGAGAATTTTTAATTATTTTTTCAGAAGGTAGAACTCTACATAAATAAATGAATATCATTTCATAGTGAGAAGCTTAATGACACAAAGAAGTACTACACCTCTTATGACCTAGAGTTATATGCATTAGTCCAATCCTTGAGAAAATGGAGGCATTACCATTTCCCAAAGGAATTTGTGTTATATCCTAACAAGGAAGCTTTAAATTTCCTTAATTCACAAGACAAACTAAGTCACAAGCAAATGAAATGGATTGAATACATACAAACCTATACTTTTACTATAAAACAAAACAAGGGGTTGAATAATAAAGTAGCAAACACCTTAATTATAAGGTTGCTAACATTATACAAAATTTAGTGAAGGAGCATTGGGATAGATAGCTTTAGGGATCTGAATGTTAAATATGAAGACCTTTCTACACCCTACCAGGTATGTTTGGAATTTCAAAATCACTTTCTTTATGAATATGCAGATTATAATTTACAAAATGGTTTTCGATTCAAAGGAGGGCATCTTTGTGTTCCAAGAGGCTCTATGAGAGAGAAATTGATAATAAGAAAATACAATAGGTCATTGAGTGGTCATTTGGTAATCTATATGACACTAGATTTTTCTCATGGATTCTATTATTTGTCAATAATGAGAAGAGATATAAAGACATGTGTGATTCATGCGTCATTTGTAATATGAAAAATGTAACTTCATCAAATACAAGGTTATACCAGCCACTTCTTATACGAAATAGACCTTGGAATGGCTTAGCATGGACTATGTAGTTTGGTTGGCTAAGACCAAACATAGAATTGATAGTGTATATGTGATAGTTGATAGATTTAGCAAAAGGGCTCACTTTGTGACATGAAAAAATCTCATTATGTATTCAATATAGCAATTGTTTTTTCAAGGAGCTAGTGAGGATCCACTATTTTCCAATCAACATTGTTTTAGATAGAGATTAAAAATTCATGATTCATTTCTTGAAGAATGTATAGAGAAAACTAGGCAACAGCCTTTCTTTATGGTATGTTTATCACCCGCAAATAGATGGGTTGACTGAAGTGGTTAATAGAAGCCTTGGGAACTTTCTTAGATTTCTCATGAAGGAATATTTGTCAAACATGGGATCATATTCTTCCTCAAGAAAAATATGCATACAGTGATACTCAAAATAGATCTTTTTGCAAGAGTCCTTTTGAAATAGTTAATGGGATATGCCCAGGGGGCATATTGGAGCTTAGAGACTTGGGAAAGGTTGTAGATAAGAGTGGTTATGCTGAAGATTTTTCCATGTCTACGAAGGAGATTCATGATGCAGGAAATAAACATTGGCTGATAAAACCCGTTAAATGAAGCAAAGATTTGATGATAAAAAAAATGACTTACAATTAATGGAATGAGACCTGGTTAAGGTACATCTTAATATATAAAGAAAACAATAGGGTGAATCTCATAAGTTATAGATGTTGATCCCATTTTGATATTGATAAGGTAGTTACAAAATAATTAAGTCATTATTTAATAGAATTTAGTGCATGTCGAGTAACTAGTACATGTCAAGCATAAATTATCAATAAGTCACTGAAGTGTTGAGCATGTCAATACATGCCAAGTGATTCAAGTGTCCAATAAAATAGTGTATACTGAGTCATTTAAGAGCCAAGTTACAACATTAAGGATATAGTGGCTTCTGAGCATGAGATCTTTCAAGTGCTGAGTAAATAGTTTTCATCATAGTTTTTTGTAATGTCACAAACTCCCATGTAAACCATATTTTTGGTGACTAAAGGATTTTGTTATGATTTAGAATATAAGGATGGATGTATATTTGTGAATCCATATGCACTGCATGAAACCAATTAGAAACATGGATGAATTAAGTGGAAAAATGGATGAATCAAAATCATTGACTCCTACCTAACCATAGTCTACCAATTCTTTTATAAGGAGAGAAAACCCTACAAATTTTGACAACCTAGCATGCATATGTGAGAGGAGAAGGACGGATGCTAAGATTAGAGAAAGAGAATTCATTGTGACTATGGAGGTTATGACAGAGATATGAATTGCACAATCAATTAGAGAGAACAAAGAAAAGCAATTAGAGGATAGAGAAGCCATATCTAATTAGAACAATCAAGTGTACATAAGGAAAAAGAGGATTTTTTATCTAGTAGAGTAGTGCTAATTGAAGAATCAATGCTAAATTATTCTAATAGGTGAATTAGTGAAAATATCTTAATAGAGTAGTCTTAGTAGGATTTTGCAAAGCCTTTCACATGGTCATTTCCTTTAAAAAAAAGATCAATAGAGAAATGTTAGACATAGATATGTACATATATAAAAATAGATATGAAGTGAGAAAGATAAAGATATATGTCCATCTAAATAGGGGAGATCTATTGGGATGGAAAGATATGGAAAGAGAACAAAATAGATATAAATAGATAGGGAGATATGGTGGGATAAATATATATAGATGTAGAGATTTAGAGGTATGTGAAAGGGAGTGGTGGAAAGTTATAGATGGATACATAAGGAGATTTTTCTAGATATGGAGGGGAGAGAGGAAGATATGAATAGAGATCAAACTACGTGCGTGTGTGTGTGTGTGTGTGTGTGTGTGTGTGTCTATGAGTGAGAGAGAGAGGGAGACAGAGGGGGAGAGGGAGAGGGAGAGGGAGAGGGGGGGGGGGGGGGGGGGAGAGAGAGAGAGAGAGAGAGATAAATGGTGAAATATATTAGTAGAAAAAAAGGAGATCCAAAGAGGATGAGAGGAACAGGCTAACAAAAGGATAAATATTTAAATTACCTTTCATACATCTATGGCGTACCAATTTATATTTATAACCAACAAATGACTAATGTTTATGGTTGAAATATCTCATGATTAAAGCTAAGGGAATCACATATGTAACCAATGAAATTTGTGGCCATATAAGACACTATTTTACTTATATCTTTATGTTATGTCGGCTCTTAGTACAATGAGATAATTTCATTTTGGGAGAATATAGTACACTCTTTTTTAATTATCTTCAATTCAAATTGACATTAAAAATACTTTAAAAATTTATTTGGATATGTTTATTTTGTATTAAATTTGTATATATTTAAAATATCACATGTTTATATATTGAAATTTAATTATTTAAGTTTAAAGAATATTAAAGTTTATTTTATGATACTATTATAAATGTGAATATAAATTATACTTGATTAATTCAAATGGGGAAACAATATGATGTTTTATACAATTTCATTTTGAATCAAATTAAATCTACTATAATATCAAATTCTATAGGAATCTTGTCATGAGGATAAAAGAATACAACTTCAACTATTTTTTCATATCAAAAGATAAAGTTGGATTGTATGTAGTCGCTTTGTAAAAATGTGGATCTTTAAATATTTCTATAAGAAGCCTACCATGGAGTATATATTTAAAATAGAAGACGTCCAAATGTCAAAGTATTATTAATATGATAAATCAATTTGTGAAATTCGTCAAAGATAGTAACAACATTGATTAGAAAGACCGGTTAACTAGCATATTATCAAACTCATCATTTTCCTACACTCATTAATTTTTGTCAATATATATAAAACATATATCAGGAAAATAAAATTATATTTTTTAGACACACGCTATAATTTTAATATTTAATGGTTAAATTTTGAGTATTAGTAATGTTGGATGAGGCTATTATTAACTAGTTTGATATTTCTACATGAGCTTCGGCTTGGGCTTGGTTTTGGTCTGTATCAAACAAAGAACTCACAAGCTTCTAGATTCCATATCAACTACCAATCAAACTAAAGAAAAATGCAAGCCCAAAGAGAAATAAAATATTGAATTCCTCCATAAACAGAAATATTAAGTTCCATCAAATTACAATCTAACAAATATTATAGAAAAACTAAAATCCAAGTCTTGATCCTGATAGTAATGAAACTCTAAGCTTGTAGAAGTTTTAAAGGCTATTATTTGTACCCATAACTATAATCAACATAAATAGCAAAAGAAATAATATTTCATTTACGAATATTCTACTATGGAGTACTATTACGCTCCATGGAGTTGAATTTGTTACCTTGCACCACACAACAGTGATCCTCTCCTTGGGCACCCATCTCTTTTGATTTCTCCCTATTGCAAGGTAGTTTGAATACCAACAGTGAGTATTTCACATAGAAATTTTCAAATCTCTACTATTTAAACTAACTTTCAAGAGCAACTTGTTCCTATCATCACAAAACTACAATAAATGATGGCGAATTAGAAACATAGACGAGGCAATAAAAAAAGGAGTTATAACATAAGAGGTGATCCATAACCAACAACACACTTGAACTTTGGCATAGGTAATTTTACATACCTTTCTCATAGTTTTTCTTGAGTCTAAACATCCCTAAGGTTTCATATGAAATGCCTCCTAGAACCTCCATGTGACTTTAGACAATGTAAAATTCACAAATGCGTAAGCAAGGCTCACACCATTTTTGCAGAAAAGGAAGTAAAACACTTCAACATTCTTGAAACCTAACAAATCAAAGATGGCCTAAAACTTAATAAATTAATGATCTCTATACATATTAAGAAGTTCGAATGGTGTCACACTTTAAATCAATTGGAAGGTTGAAAGTCATAGGCCGATAATGGCTCATCAACATCTATGCTCTTTTCTTTACACTATTTGATACACTACATCCAGTGTCTATCTTGGATTCCAAGAAACATGTCTCAACTAGAAGCAGTGTATAACAAAAAAGAGCATTTGAAGAAATGACCATACCAAAAATATGCTTTGAAGAAATTTTTACATTTTTATAAAAATGGAATACTTGGCCTCCAAGTTCATATAATGAGTAGTGGGAATACCTGTATGCATTGGGAATATGTTTTATGATTACAGTTGTTCTTATTAAAAAGTAGAACTTCACAAAAACAAATTCTACTACAACTTGCTAATCAACCCATGAATCAAAATACACTTTGATATCAGAGTGCATTTTGATAGTTATGATATGGTTTCTTGCTTTGATATATGGCCATATGAGAGCATCTATGATTAATAGGTTACAGTAGAATTTGTTTATGTGAAGTTCTTTTTTTTAATAATAACAAACCTAATTGTTGACTAGGACAACTATTTTAAAAAAGTGGGAAATTAGGTTGGCAAAATATTTTAACATCGAGTTGTCAAATAAAGATTTAATAAAAAATTTTAGATGCATTGAATGTTGGGAATAAGGCAAAATTAAATAAAGTCAGTTTTTGGCAGCACTTGCATAACATGGCAGTTGTAACATGGCACTTGTATGGTAAGCTCTATTACTGGTTATACGCAGATATTTATGGAAGGTCTGCAAAGATTTCACCAAATGCCCATAATGTATGGCAGACTTCAAAACAAAGTTAAAAAAATTTAAGGTTGTGGGTGTTTTGCAAATGGTAAAGGTCACTCATTTGAAACAAATCATTATTTCTCTTCTGTTCTCAATCTTCATATGTTTTTCTCTGCTACATTTGGTTTATCATCATTATGATCAGTAAACTTTCTTAATTTTGCCTAAATATTCTGGTCTTTCTAGATGAATGTTTTTGTCCATGCTCTCACACATTTGATTATGCTTGTGCATGAGGTACTGGGACTTTGTCACTGGATAGCATGGCAAAGAATAAGGCATAGACTTGCAATAAAAATCATCACTTCCCATGTATATTAAAGACCAATTATGAATCACATCATGGGTATTCAGGTATAGGTATGAATCTTCTCAAAAGTGAACTTAGCTTGTGCAAAGTTTTTTTTTTTTTTTTTTTTTTTTTAAATTGAAAAGATGCACTTACAGAAAGGTTATTTCAAAATTTTTGAAGTTTGAAGGATATTTTTCAAAAGAGTTATGTAATAGACATAGCAAAGTAATATGATTTACTATTCTTTCAAAAGACAAAGAAAAACTCTGTTTGACAGTTTCAAAGATGACATCTTCTGATTCTAAATTAATAAAGAGGGTTTTTTAAATCTGGAATATATCTACATAGTTTTAAAAGATTGAATGATTTTTGGGTCAAAATACTATATGTAGTAATTTTTGTTCAAAACAATAGAAATTGTATTGGCATCTTTTAGTTGGCTGCAAACTGACATTCTAGAAACCATTCTTGAAGAATCTCAAAGTTGAAAGTTTGTTACTTAGTCTTGAAGGCTTATAATATTTTTCATATTTCTAGGACAGGAATTATTTCGAGTCTAAAACTGAATTGAAGTTAGTTTCTCAAGCAGTTTTTTGACAAGAAGTTATTGAACAAACTCTAACTGGTTTATTTATATATATGTAACTTACCAGATTCAAAGTCTTAACTGATTCTAATTGGTTTCTCAAACAAACATTTAAAAAAAGGAGGGTTTCTTAACAACCTTAACTAGTTCAGTTAGGTTCACGTAACTTATCAGTTTCAAATTTTATCTCTATTTATAGAGATCATTTGTAAATCTAAAGAAGTGGTGTGTGAAAAAGCAATGAAAGAAATAGATAAAGATTTGTAAATGTTCTGAAAGGAAGATGTTTTCAAAAGCTATATTATAATCGTGTATACATGTATAAATGCAATGTTTATGTTTGTGTGTGTATGTGTATATGAGACTGTAAAAGAACAGCAAGACAGAGAAAGGGTTGAACACCCTGAGCAGTACTTTCTATTGATTGTAAAGAAATTTGAAGCAATAAAGATAATAGCTTCATGGAGTGGTTTTTCTCCCTATGAAGAATCTTAGTTGAGAAATTTTGAGAGTTTCCCACTCAGCAAAATCCGTATCTCAATATTTTGTGAGTTGGCTTTTTCTTTATGTTCATAATGAATATTTCAATTTCTAGCAATGTTTCATTCTGATACATATGGTTAAAAAGTTAAAATCAATAATTTTAAAAGTTAAATATACAGAGTTCTAATTCACACCCCCTCTTAGAACTCTCTCACTTCCAACAAGTGGTATCAGAGCATAGGATTCCTTTTGGAATTTTTCTAGGGATATTATTTGGAAGTCATGGCTCAATCTAAAGGAGCTTCTCTTAATAGGGCTCCGCTATTTGATGGAAATGATTATGTTTTTTGGAAAGTTATGATGGAAGCCTTCATGCATTCCTTAGATGTAAGAATTGTTAGAGTAAATAATTAATATTTAATTATTTATTCTATTGCTTAAGTTTACTTAGGTCATGAATTTATTTAATATTTCATATTTAATGCATGTAGTGGTTAGTTGTTGACAACTCGGGAGTTTTCTCCTTTTTTAGCATATTCCACTTTTTGTGGATGTGTGCTGAGTTGTCAATCTTATCTTCTACCTCCTTCCAGCTTGTTCTACAAGCTTCCATGAGCTCTTTATATTCGGGCTCTCTCTCATTGTATCAAATCGAATCAAGCCATTTCTTATTGTAAATACATTTCTTATTGTGTTTGCATTTTTGGCTCTCATGTCCGTTTAGGGTTTTTGCCCGTGCTCCATGCTTTTCCCCTTCTTGGCTTCTCTTTGACAGGTTCGCATGCAGCTGATCTTGGCATCTTCGGAGTTGTCTTTCCTCAACTCCAACATGGTATCAGAGCCTTCCTACTGCAGCTTCGTTAAAGAAATTTTGAAGCCGTGATTTGGAGTCACAAACCCTAGTTTGTTTGTGCATTTTTTCTTCAAATCAGGGGATCAGAAAATTTTTGGAGCACTTTGGGCCCAAACAGACATCACCATTGGATCCGGAAGGCCATTTGCAGTCAGGATTCATATAAAGCTTTTCGTTTTTGGAGACAGGGCAATTTTTGGCGATTTTTTGAGGCTTCCAGGGTCGCTGCCGTACGGATCGTACGGACGCAGGGCATAAAATTTTTTTAAAAAAAATATATATTTCGACCGCCGCCACCGCGCCACCTGCGCGCCGCCCGCAACGGCCACAGCAGGCAGCCCCGCCCGCACTCCGCCGCTGCCCGGCCGCCTCCTGGCTGCCGCTCTCCACCGACGGCGCCTCTTCAGCCCGCCGCCTGTCCGCCGCCCTCTGCCGATGGCTCCTCCCGATTTCGCCGCCCGACAGCTCCGCCTCCAGTCAGCGCCAACTCTGCAGCCCGTCAGGCCACTGCGGGGGTGACACGTGGCATGGGCGCCACGTGGCACCTTGCCACGTGGACCCGCCACGTCACCGCTGCCACGTCAGCACTTCCACGTGGCAATGCCACATGCCACTTCTTTTTTGCGGCGATGGCCTCCAAGCCGTCAAATTTAATCGCTTGATTTGCTGATGTCAGCACTGCATTAGCCCTTGCATGCACCTCTCCCGTTCTCTTTTGGACCTACTTGTGGTTTTTTGGCCATAACTCTTGCATACGGAGGTATTTTTCCGATCCGAAAGAAGCACCGGAAAGCTGGTTCCGAGACGAAGATTTTGGTGAGGTATTTTTTGGTTTTGATGCTTTTTTATTGCTCATTTTTCTGTTAAAGTCTGAAGTCCTATTTTTGACTCCGGCATGCATTTCTTTTGCGTCCCATGCCTGTTTTTGGAAAACTTTATATTTCTGGAAAGCTGGTTCTGTGTCCTCTTCAGAAATGTAGTCCTTTTTCTTTGTTTTTGGCATCTGCTCTTTCTATCATAGTTTTGGCATTTTTTGCTCTATGGTTGATATTTTGAGTGTTTTAGGCCCGAGGATCATTTTCCTGGCATGGTTTGCTTTCTTTTCAGCTGTACTTTCTTTTGTTGCAGCTCTTTTTTAGTTATGATCATTGTAGCTATCCTTTTGAAGCAATTTTTCATTTTCGCACTGAGATAAACTGTCACTTTTGCATTCTGGGAGTCATGAGCGTTGTTTTGAGTCAGGTGTACATGCACTATTTCATAAAGCACCATGGGGGGGATTATTTGTTTGTTGTTTTAGGCATTCTCCCTTTGTCAAGTGAGTGTCCCTTCCACGACATTAGCCCCATGCAGAGTCAGTTAGACCATGTCTTTATCGGTGTCTGTACCTCTTTCCCTCTCTCCTCGTTCTTGGTTCGTTTGCAGAAGATTTTGGCTCAACTTCTCAGTTGCCTGTCATCACACCCCGTCTGCATTAAGGGGGGATTATGCTATGTTCTAATGCATCCATGGTTCGATGGTTTGATAGTGTGAACTATGTATTTAGTGGTTGATCCTATATACAAGGCGATTGCAGTGGCTGGCTACCTATGCATTTCGGTGAGATGGATCATCTACCATATAGACATGCTCGGCTCGTGCCTTCTTCTTCCATGGAGGTTTCTTCAGATCAGTAGTTT
This sequence comes from Cupressus sempervirens, assembly GCA_028749045.1. Taxonomy (NCBI): domain Eukaryota; kingdom Viridiplantae; phylum Streptophyta; class Pinopsida; order Cupressales; family Cupressaceae; genus Cupressus; species Cupressus sempervirens. The sequence continues at coordinate 160,189,979 of CM053793.1, read as the reverse complement.
GGCAGATTTGCGACTTCTTCATGCTTCAGTGATGCTGCTTCTTCATGATCATTCCTTGTTCCTGTTTTAGGGGACAATTTCCCTAGTTGGAGACTTCTTCAGCTCTTCACTGGGTTCTTACCTCTTTTTGGGGGAGGGTTTTTCCCATGTGGTTTTCTCTCTTTCCTCGCTTACAGAGGTTGCATTTTCTTGCATTGTACTTGGGTACCTAAAATGGCCTCGTTGCCGGGACCCATTATGCATTTCATCTTTGTTTTGTGAGCTTAAGGCATTTCCCTAAGTTGCACTTAAGCGGGGGTGTTAGAGTAAATAATTAATATTTAATTATTTATTCTATTGCTTAAGTTTACTTAGGTCATGCATTTATTTAATATTTCATATTTAATGCATGTAGTGGTTAGTTGTTGACAACTCGGGAGTTTTCTCCTTTTTTAGCATATTCCACTTTTTGTGGATGTGTGCTGAGTTGTCAATCTTATCTTCTACCTCCTTCCAGCTTGTTCTACAAGCTTCCATGAGCTCTTTATATTCGGGCTCTCTCTCATTGTATCAAATCAAATCAAGCCATTTCTTATTGTAAATACATTTCTTATTGTGTTTGCATTTTTGGCTCTCATGTCCGTTTAGGGTTTTTGCCCGTGCTCCATGCTTTTCCCCTTCTTGGCTTCTCTTTGACAGGTTCGCATGCAGGTGATCTTGGCGTCTTCGGAGTTGGCTTTCCTCAACTCCAACAAGAATGTGGGATGTTGTTATAACAAAATATACTATCCCAGTAACAATTCCTATTGATGCAGATGGTTTATGGTCTCTCTAGAGATGTCTTTGCCAAAGTTATTTATTGTAAATCAGCTAATGATATATGGGTTAAACTTGAAATAATATATCAAGGAGATGATAAAGTAAAAGAATCTAAACTGATTACTCTTAAAACACAGTTCGACAATCTGAAAATGAAAGAAGATGAAACTATTGCAGCATATTTTTTAAGAGTTGATGAAGTTGTAGATGCTAGAAAGGGTCTAGGTGAAGAGATAGAAGAACATGATGTAGTTTCAAAGGTCATTAGGTCAATATTACCTAAATTTGAAACAAAAATATCTACTTTAGAAGAAAAGAAAAGTTTCTCAACAATGACCCTACATCAACTTCAAGGTACATTAACTACATATGAAATGAGGATTAGTCACCAAGCTAGTTCCTTGTCAAAAGAATCAGCTTTTAAGGCTGAAAAGCATGACGAGAGTGACTCAGATCTAATAGATGATTTAGAAACATTGTTAGTTAGAAGAATGAGAAATAAATATAAAGGCAAACCTAAATGCTTCAGCTGTGGTCAATTAGGACACTTTGCTGCAAAGTGCCCAAACGTCGAACTTGATGATTGTGATGAGAAAACTGAGAAGTTTTCTAAAAATAAGCCTTGGAATCAGAACAAAAGATTCAAGGATTATAAGAAGAAAAGTCTTCTTTCTAAAGAAGGTTCAAATGAAGATTCCAGTGAAGCTGATGAAGAAGGGGAAAGACTATTCATGGCTGAAATAGTCCATACCTCTAAATCTGATCCTAGTGAATCTGAATCCTCATCTGATTTAGATGTAGAAAGAACTCAAAAGATTAAAAAAGTTTATTTCTAATCAAGAAATTGAAAATCAAAAACTTCAAGAAGAGTTAAATGAAGCAAAAATGATCATAGAAAATTAAAAACTCTTGCTTGAAGAAAAGGATAAAAAATTAAATATTTTGCAGAGTTCATCTAAAGAATCTACTAGTTAGAAAACAAAGTTCATTTTCAATGGTTATTGTTTTAATTGCAATATTTTTGGACACAAGGCTATTTTTTGTGAAAATAGCATTAATCAAGGAAAAAGAAAAGTGCTTAGGTACTTTAAATGCTTTCGTTATGGTCATTATGCAATTACATGTAAATTGAATATGAGACCAAAACAAATTTGGAAGCAAGTAAGGACAATAGAGAAGTCTTTAATTGTTGAAACAACTCTATTCACTCAAGAACCTACAACATGGGTATTGGATAGTGGTTGTTCACACCATATGACTGGGTGTAAAAATAAATTTAAAACCGTAGAAAATTTTGATGAAGGGTTTGTTCAATTTGGTGATAACTCAGGAGCTCACATTACTGAAAAAGGCTCAATAATTTTAAATAAAGACACACCAATTCATGATGTGTACTTTGTTGAAGGTTTAAAACATAACTTGCTAAGTGTAAGTCAAATTTGTGATAGTGGATATTCTATTTCTTTTAATGCAAAATGATGTTATATAAAAAATGGAAATGATAGAGTCATTTCCTGTGGGTTGAGAACAAGTAGTAATATCTATAATCTAATAGATTCAACTGTCCAAGAAACTTCATTAGTTAATATTTGTCTAATGAGTCAAGTAGAAGAAAATTAGCTATGGCACAAAAGACTAGGACATTTAAACTTTGATAATCTTGCTAGAATCAACAAGGAAAAAAGGGTAAGAGGACTAACACAGATTACCAAACTAGCAAATATTTGTGAAGAGTGTGTTAAGGGAAAACAAACAAGAGTTTCTTTTAAAACAAAAGAATACTTTTCAAATAGACCACTTGAATTAGTGCATACTGATTTGTGTGGTCCTACTAAAACTGCTTCACTAAAGAGTGAAAATTATTTCATGCTGTTTATAGATGATTATTCAAGGATGGTTTGGGTGACATTTCTAAAACATAAACCAGAAGCTTTTGAGTGCTTCAATTTTTTTAGGAAAATGGTAGAAAGAGAAACTGATTTAAAATTGAAATGTTTGAGATCATATAGGGGAGGAGAATTCATCTCTCAAGAATTCATTGAGTATTGTGAGAAGTGTGGAATAAAAAGACAATACTCTGCTACTAGGACACCACAACAAAATGGTGTTGTTGAAAGAAAGAATAGAACAATAAAAGAAATGGCTAGAATCATGTTAAATGAAGCTAAATTGCCTGATAGATTCTGGAAAGAAGCTATTCATATGGCTATTTACATTCTAAACAAACAACAAAACAGAGTTAGAACTACTTACACTCCATATGAATTATGGAATGGTAAAATAGAAAATGTCAAGAATTTTAAGATTTTTGGCTAAAAATGCTTTATCAAAAAGAACGATGATTCTTTAGAAAATTTTAACTCAAGGTCTGATGAAGGTATCTTTCTTTGGTATTCCATGCATATTAAAACCTATAAATGCTTTAATAAAAGGTTGAACAAAATAGTGGAAACTATAAATGTTATATTTGATGAAAATTTTGTGTGCTATAATGGCTAAGAAGACCATGAAGATTCATCTTTTCAGAGATCAAAAATAGTACATGATGAACATACTGAAAATGATAAACATGAAATAACTGATGAAAATGAACTGGTTGATGAAACTAAACTAGAAAATTGTTCAAGTACTAAAATAACTAGTACTGGTTCAAAAATAAAAACTTCTTCCAGAATAATAGCTAAGAGACATCTCGAGTCTCAAGTCATTGGAGATGTAGAGGAAGGAATTCTAACTAGAAGAAAAGCCAAAATAGGAGAACAAGCAAATATTGCTAAACATTTCTGTTTGATAGCTGACTTTGAACAAAAGAATGTTGTTGAAGCCTTATCAGATTCCTGTTGGTAAAATGCTATGCAGGAAGAAATAAATCAAATAGAGAAAAATAAGACTTGGGAACTTGTTCCTAGACCTAGTGAGAAAAATGTCATAGGTGGAAAGTGGATATTTCATAACAAACTAAATGAAGAAGGTAAAGTGGTAAAAAATAAAGCTAGATTTGTTTGTAAAGGCTATGCTTAGCAAGAAGGGATCAATTTTGGTGAAACCTTTGCACCAATTGCAAGAATGGAATCAATTAGAATTTTTCTTTCTTATGCCAGTTATAAGAAATTCACTATTTATCAGATGGATGTTAAAACTGCCTTCTTAAATGGGTATCTTGAAGAGGAGGTTTATATGGAACAACCAGAAGGCTTTGAATCTTTTGACAAACCTGATTATGTTTATCAACTAAAAAAGGCTTTGTATGGCTTAAAACAAGCTCCTAGGGCTTGGTACTCCAGGTTGGATAAGCATTTAATTTCAAATGGTTTTTCTCGTGGGAAGGTAGACAACACTTTATATATCAAGGTGATTAATGATGAAATTTTGGCTGTAGAAATCTATGTAGATGACATCATTTTTGGGTCTACTAATGATGATTCAGCAAAACATTTTTCTAAAATCATGGAATTAGAATTTGAGACGTCAATGTTAGGTGTGCTCACTTTTTTCCTTGGTCTACAAGTCTCACAACTAGAACATGGATTATTTATTTCCCAAATAAAATATGCCAAAGAAATGTTGAAGAAATTCAATATGTCAGAATGCAAACCTGTTAGCACTCTTATGGAAACTAGTTGTAAATTAATGAAGAATGATGATTCACCTTCAGTTAATTAGACTCTTTACAAATCTATGATTGGAAGTTTTCTATATCTAACTACATCTAGACCTAATATAATGCAAGCTATATGTATGGTGTCAAGATTTCAATCTGATCCAAAGCAATCACATCTTAATGTAGTGCATAGAATACTGAAATACATTCAAGGCACTCTTGATTATGGTTTATGGTATCCTCACAACAATTTATTTACTCTTGTTGGTTATACTAATGCAGATTGGGGTGGATTTGATGATAAAAAGAGCACCAGTAGTGAAGCTTTCTTTCTTGGTGAGTGTTTGGTTGCTTGGCATAGTAAGAAACATGATTGTGTAACCCTATCCACTTGTGAATCTGAATACATTGCAGCTACATCATGCTGTACTCAATTAATTTGGATGGATTATTAGCTATTTGATTTTGGCATTCAGGTTTGAAAACCTATTTCAATAATGTGTGATAACATGAGTGCTATTCAATTAAGCAAAAACCCTATTATGCACTCACGTAGAAAACACGTAGCCATCAAACTTCATTTCTTGAGAGATAAAGTTCAAAATAATGAATTCAAACTAGAATATGTGCCTACTCAAGTACAAGTGGCTGATATTTTTACAAAGGCATTTCCAAGAGAACTATTTGAACAGTTGAGAACATGATTGAGAGTTTTCTCTCAATCACTTCTTCCATAAACACTCTTCCTAATCACTATTCTGTGATAGGTTTCTGCTCCTTTCACAAAAAGCCTTCATGAAAAGCAGGTGGTCAATTTTTGACGCAAAATTTTGGGGGAGTAATCAGCAACATTTTACACAGATTTGATTTGATTTCACATTTTATGCAGATTGGATTTGACTTCAGTTGGTTTATAGGTTTGATTTTACGGAGATTTGATTTCTTCAGATTGTGGTTGATTCAAGTTCATTAGGTTTTAGTGGTATGAATAAACATTTCATGTGAAAATTTTTGCACCAAAAATGGGGGAGATTGTTGACCACAACGACTGTTTTAAAAAAGTGGCAAATTATGTTGGCAAAATATTTTAACATCGAGGTGTCAAACAAAGATTTAATAAAAACTGTCAAATGCATTAAATGTTGGGAATAAGGCAAAATTAAATAAAGTCAGTTTTTGGCAACACTTGCATAACATGGTAGTTGTAACATGGCACTTGTATGGTAAGCTCTATCACCGGTTGTATGAGGATATTTGTGGAAGGTCTGCAAAGATTTCACCAGATGTCCATAATGTATGGTGAACTTCAAAACAAAGTTAAAAAATGTTAAGGTTGTGGGTGTTTTGCAAATGGTAAATTTCACTCATTTGAAACAAATCATTGTTTCTCTTCTGTTCTCGATCTTCATATGTTTTTCTCTACTACATTTGGTTTTCGTGTACTTAAGGAAATCTTTCTGTGACTCTAAACACAACAACACTTGGTTTATCATCATTATGATCGGTATATTTTGTAATGTTTGCCTGAATATTCTGGTCTTTCTGGATGAATGTTTTTGTCCATGCTCTCACACATTTGATTTTTCTTATGCATGAGGTACTAGGACTTTGTCTTTGGATAGCACAGTGAAGAATAAGGCATAGAATTGCAATAAAAATCATCACATCATGGGTATAGACATCATTAACCTATTAGGTTTTAGGCCATATTTGATTGATTAAGTTTCAAGAATGTTGAAGTGTTTTTCTTCCTTTTGTGCATAAATGGTGTGAACCTTGCTTAGGCATTTGTGAATTTTGCATCGACTAGAGCTGCATGTTGGTTTTACAAGGTATTTCATATGAATTCATGGAGATGTTTGGACTCTAGAAGAAGTATGGGAAAGATATTTGAAATTTCCTATTCCAAAGTTTAGGTGTGTTATGTTGTTGGTTATTGATCACCTCATATGCTATAACTCCTTTTTTTATCGCCCTCATCTATGTTTCTAGTCCGCCATCATTGATTGTAGTTTTGTGATGATAGGGAGGAGTTTTGCTTGACCACCTCACAATGGGGAGAAATCAAAAGAGATGGGTGCCAAATCTAGGATTACTATGCATAAAGTCCAGCCCAAGGAGAGGATCACTACTGTGTGGCAAAAGGATAACAATGTCTCGTCCAAGGAGAGTAACAGTGCTGTATAGTAGAATGTCTGTAAATGAAATGTTATATTTTTTCGTATTCAAATTGATTATAATTATGGCTACAGATAATAGCCTTTAAACTTCTGAAAGCTTAGAATTTCATTACCATTGGCAACAAGACTTTGAATTTTAGTTTTCATTAAAATTTGTTAGTTTTCATTAAAACATGGAAAAACCTTTCCAACAGCGCCACCAAGCTCAGAAATTTGAAATGCATCTAGAATATTTCATTGTGATCTCAGGGTTATTTGTGCACCACGAATCTAGTTCTGAATTATACATTTTTTGTGGGGTTTCGGCTTAAATAGAATTAGGGTTTCTATAAACACTCGATCAAGCGGAAGAATGAAATCAATGCTGGTTTCGTTTGATGGTTGTACACATTTAGAACTAGGATTTGTATAACTCACTCTACAGATTGACAGAGTTACGATTTAGTGAGTAACTAAAGAGAGAGAAAAGAACGAAAACAAACATTAAACCCTACTTTCTCAAAGAACCCTAAAAGAATTCTGAGGAAAAAAGGGAAAAATAATAGGGTTTGTATAACTCACTCTACAATCTATTAACGATTTACAGAGATACGATTTAGTGAGTAACTGAAGAGCGAGAAAAGAACGAAAACAAGGAAAAAAGAAAAAGAAATACATTGTCGCTGTCCCTCTTGAGCGGGGCCGCTGGGTCTTGGTTGTTGAGGACGACGGGCGAAGTAGTAAGAGGGATAGAACTCCCTGGCATACGGATTCAGCCGTTTCATTTTGTTTCAAGTGCTAATAACAAGCGAAAGTGGAGCCTCAAGGAAGCCCAAACAAACAGGAAATAATGAGTTGAAACCACGATGGCGGCGGTTTTTATAGCAGCTTCCCATGCACTGGCAACGACCAAAACACATCTGATTTCACAATGGACTCCGTGGCTTGACTTTTCCATATAAATGGGGGCGTTTATGTTTTTTTATTAAAAATAGAGAGGTTCTAAACCCATGTCATACCATTATAGCATAAAAATTAATATACTAAAATAAATTATGGAAGGGGTTATGCTTTCTTAGGTGACATTTTTATAAATAATTCATATTATTAAAAGTAAACTTCAATAAAAACGAAAATATTCTAAACTACATTTATGTAGAATCAAATAATTTTTATTTACTTTTTTCATATGATTTTTATTCATTTTTATATTTAATTAATAGAAAAGGGACTATTTATCAAAAATATATGTTTTATATCTGCCAATCTAGTAAACATTAAAAACCAATTCAAAGTGTAACAAAACTCACAAAGTTAAATTTAAACATAGTTAAATTTATCTAACAATAGACAAAATTTAAAGAAAAGGTTAAAGGTTCAAAATGTATAGTAACAAATATATTACATCATATTCTCCCTATTATAATTTAAACCATGAAATTTAATAATGGTCATAGGTGTCAAGTTCTAGGGAATAATTTTTTAATGTATCGAGAAAATAATAACAAATATGTTTTATTAGGTTGGATAACAAAAAAAACATCATTTCAAAAGAGGGATTATGTGCACCCAATGAAGCATATTTAATATTTTTGAAGTAGTTGATAACCATAAAAAGAAACCGCAAAATGTTGAGAGTCAAATTCTCTTTAACCACAATCCTTAGACTTCTATGCATAAGAAACAAAATGATAAACCAGTAGCATTTAAAAACATCATTGCTATTGGTTGAAATAAATGACATAGTCCAAAAAACCCTATGGGGTGTAAAGCTAGAGGCATAAACATTAAAACAAAAATAAAAAATAGTAGACCCGGTTTGCTACTCAGATGCTTCCTTAGGATGGATGATTTTGTTCCTCCTAGGAGGTAGTGTAGCCATTTTTTTGACACCTATAGATGTTGCATCCCCCATATGGTATGCACTTTGAATTACATGTTAAATAATGCATATTTGAACTCAAATTTAATAACATGTGCTCATATGTTCCTTTTATTTGATTTTGTAGGGATTGTTGTCAACTACACTGTTTGATGTTTCTACAGCTGTTGATCCATTAACCACTGAGACACAACATCAAATACCTATGGTATGAACTTTTGACTCAAGAAAAATAATTTGTACTATTTTTATGTACGCATTGTTATTAACTTATAATCTTCAACTTTGATTCATGTATAATTTTATGTGTTTTGGTTTTACGAATAGGAGATGGATCATACTTATCCATATAGGCCTTGGTATAGTTTATTTTTGACTCCATCTTTTAACCATGTGAGACATGCCAATGATTATCATGGTAGAATATATTTAGACACATCTGTGACATTGGATACTACACAAGTATGATATATATACACATGTTTCTATAGTTTATAAAAATGTAGTGTAAATCATGTACTTTGTAATTCATGTATATATAATTTTGACTCAACGTTTATGTATTCATAATTTTAGGACTATGTCACCATGACAATTTTTGAGAATATGGGACTAAGCCAGATGGAGGTACCTACATCATCCTTTGAGATCATTATTGTGATTTATGTATATACATAGTTCATTATGCTCTTTATCAAATTTTTAAAATGTATGTATTGTAAATTACAGGACCTCACCACTGCCACATTTGGTAGCTTTCAAAGTGCACCTCCTTCCGTTATAGAGGGACACCCATCTCATGTGGTATTATTTTTTATTATGTAGTGAATATTTAATTTATTTTCATGCTAGATTTTGAAACTCATTTCAATTAAGCATGTACATGATGAGACACCTTATGTTACATAACATGATCCATGTACCTCGCGGGGTGTCCCACATGATGAGACAACTAATGTTACATAGGATTATCCAACTAAGTCCTCTTCATGTGGACTAAAGAGGATAGTAGATCAGATAGATTAGGTCTTATCATGCTAGTGTATGCAGTATAGATTATTATGTTACCATGTTGTAAGTATGAACCGTTATCTTTATTGCGACATATTTTATTCATGTTATGACACATTTTGTAAGTATATGGTACATGCACAATAATTTTAATAATTATAACTATTTATATAGAAACATTAATTTAAACATATTTGAATGTAAAAGTAATAGAAAAAATAGGAGGTCATTACTTGAATTGACAATTAATTTATAATATCAAGTGTACACCTTTAACTTTCAAATAGAAGTAACCTCTTATTTTCAAATGTTTACAACATGTTTCACAATATATGTAAGACAATGTCAATGACATAAATAGAAGTCAACTCAAAATATAAAATTGGTTCAACACTCTTTTTCAAATGAGGTCCTACAAAATAAAATTGTAAAACAAAAACACATGTTAATAAAACCATACATTAATACGAGCTATCTAAACTATGAAAATGAGTAATATTTATGCAGTCACTATGTGTAATTGCACAAGATGTTCATGTTTGATCCACCTTAACATGTAATTGTATAAGATGTTGATTTAAATTTGCATAAATTGTAATTGAGACCTAAATAAGAGGTATATATAAGCTCTCTAATTTTCTATTGACAATGCATACATACATGTAATTAAATTATATAAGTACATATATCAAAATAGCACAATAAAGAAAAAACATACATGTGTTTGATTTAAATGGAGTCATCTCACTATACCATCTACATCCTCTCTCTCTCTTGCAATGCATCTATGATTGTCTAGTGCTCGTCCACTGAAATTGTCCATAATACCTTATTCGTGGGTCTCCTTTTGTATCTTTCTAATTTGATATTCATTGCCACAACAAAATGAGAATAGTTTCAAATCTTCTTTTTGGATTAGTAGTCTTCAAATTTTGGTAAACCATTTCTTCTTGTTAGGAATGTATGTAGCCAGGTGCCAACTAAAATGACAGACCCAATTAGATACTCAAAACCATCTTGATCTACTTGATGAAATTTCATTTTTTCTTAGGTTCCACACATCTAGTTAGTCAATACTCAATCTTTTCATTATTATCAATAGGTGCAATAAGAGCATAAATATGTCGTACAAGATAAGATAAAGTACATAAATACTTTAGTCACATGCATACATATATAAATAATATATTAAATATATGTACTTGAATTATATTAATGATATGTACATAAATATATAATATAAATTGAAGCATGATCACAACAAAACTTAATTTAATTGTGCATACCAGGTTGTATGAGGTCTAAAATACAACCATAGTATTTGAAATGTCCCTTTCTCTGATTTTGTATGATATTTCCAACCTCTAATCAGATTTTCAAGATCAAACAACTGATATCACAAAGATCCGGAAAATTTCTCAAAAAACCCCAAATCGGGTATGCTGAAAATAGTGCCAAAAGCTTCACAACTTCACAAATTATTAATAAATCTAAAAATGGACATTATTACAGAAATTTCAGCAGCATAAAAGCCTACAAAATGACATTTCCAGATCTGTATGGCCCTTACACAATAGTTCACAAATGTAGGACAAAAACTATGCTCATCGGGCTCCCAAAATTAACACAAAAATGCCCGAAAACACCACAAAAACACTAATAATCTATCTCAGAAGTTTAATCACATCTCAATACATATATTCAGCTCTATTTTAACACCTTAAAGTCTGAAATACAGCAGCAACCCAAACTGATATGAAATACTCAACTGAAAACACCAAACTCATACAAAAAACACACCCGAAAACCCACAAATCTGCACTATTCAGCACAAAGGCAAACTCAGTATGAGCATGCACATGGAATGGCTTCAAACTCCCATCCTTAGCCTTCCTAGAAACCTGCAAAATCCCATTCTTGGGTCTCCCTGGAAACCTGCAAACTCTCGTTCTTGGGTCTCCTTCTCCACAGGTTTGGCAGCCTCTGAAGAATAACAAAGAATGAGCAAAAATCAAGTTCTGAAATCAACCCAAAATGCCGCCAAACCCCTTAAAAGAGGGCATAACCATAACTCACATTCAAGAGAGGTTAATGAAACATATTTTAATAATAATTTTCATTTATTAGTCCAACAGTTTCCAAAGATTAACCCCCTTTTTTCGAAACTTCACTTTCTTGGGCCTGCCTGCCTTAGCAAAGATTATTATTTTTTAATTATTTGAAAAGGGGACATGACAAGTCCTCCCCTCCCAAACATTGCTTGTCCTCAAGCAATGGCTGAACAATAACCCAATCAATCCACCTGGATCCCAAATGTAGTCATGAACTATACTACTACCAATTAACATAGGTTCTTGCAATATGACCAAGAGGAATCCATAATCAAACTGACAATTATAGCTCAACCAAACTCCAAAATCACCACTACCACAGTCAAAAACCCATGAGACACAAACTCTTAGAACATCAGAACCCAAGTAAAGTGGACAAATCAAACTACCAACACAGTAAATACCATCAACGCATCCCACTGACTTATACGAAATGTACAATCCAACTCTGCAACAATGGTGAACGCTCTCGAATGAAACTGTACCAAGTATGGAGAATCCACACACTGTACAACTCTTGCAGTCAACACAACTCTGCAAATCACTGGCCACTATCTCATAACCATAACTCCGATGCACTGCTAATGGTGAAAAGACATTACAAGATAAAGAGTAAGAAATGGAATCCAAACCAAATTTTCCTGCCATCAACTCCTCAAAACAAGGATCAAATGCTAACTGATGTACATACCCTACAATATAATGTTGATTAAAAAAACCAACCTCAGTCAACAGCTTACCATGAACAAGTGATACAACCCACTATGACTGATCACTAGCTAAGTCAGGAGATGTCATGGCCAAAGGAGTAGAATCAATAACAACACCCACTGAAGCATCACTCCCAAACTCCTGCTCTAAGTCACATATTATCAAGCTGTCAACTGCAGAACCTATCACCATGTCATGCCCATCATAACTCTCATCTTGAGGCATCAAACTGTCCCATAACTGATGATAAGCACTAGGAACCAAAGTACATCTCTGTATCATCATCTCATCAACATGGTCATCAAAGGTAAATTGATGAGCGTACCTCATAGTGTAATATTGATAGAATTCACCAATCTTAGTCAGTGGCTCAGACTGTAATCTAGATGAAACTAACTGCAATTGATCATTAACCATGTTGGAACTGACTACTACCTCTGAAGATATCACCAAGGGAGTAGTATTACTAGCAGGAACCATGCCAACTGGGGACTTACCAACATCACACATGATCTTTGATACATCTCTAGTCTCCGTGCCATTAATAGTAGAGGCCACCACCATGTCAAGCATACAACAATCTGCTACAACACCCAACTCAACTGAACCTAACTCTAGTGGGAATGAACCTGATATGCCAATGTTAGTATCAAGGATGGATGCATCCCTATCTCCATTGTCTCTGACAATCTCGGCCATGGACATCCTCGGATCACCAAACACCGCAGCTTGTGACTGTATAGAATCAGGTAAAGAATGTAGTCGCTCTAACTCCATGGTCACCTTAGCCAAATGAAACTGTGACTCCTTGAAATCCAACAATGTACTCTCAAGAATCTTAGAAGTCACCTCAAGCTGCTCAGTAAGCTCACTCACCTCATCTTCCTTGGCCAACAATGCATCATATGCTGTACTACCCCACTCCATAAGATAATCTCTGTCGGCTACCAACTGCATATAATTTTGTCTCAAAATCCGAATAGCCTCCCATAAAGAGTGGATCTCTGTCAAGGAAAGATAACTGCCTTCTTGCTCATCACTAGTAGGAGAACCCCATCCATAAAATGCTAACAACTGATGAGTAGCATCAAAATGCTGGCAATGTCTTGGTCACTAACTCTCAACTGATTAAACACATGATGGCACTGGCTTGACTATCTCCTACAAACTTCCTCTGATGCACTATCTAAAGGAGTATCCTCAAAGTTACTAGTCTCTAGAGTATTACCATCCATATCCTGTGAATCAAATCTAAAGCTCATATCAACATACGGAGTATCAAAAACATTAGCACTATTGTCCAACTCCTCTGTACCCAAGGAAACTAAGTCTTCAAAACTGCCCATTGCATCCTCCTGGATGTCATCAATGCCAATATGATCCTGGGACTCATCTGTACACACTACCAAATATGAAATATCATCAACACATTCCAACAAGTATGGTCAACTGGATATATGAAAAAATCCCAACACCGGTGTATAAAAACTAATACTAACATCGGATAAGCTCCTGGCACAAGAAAAGACAACACCGTGCAATTTGCTAATCAAATCCATGATAGCACCCAAACAATCACTACTAACAAAAAATGTTAAAGATTTCGAGTCAACTGAATCCCAAATGCCAATATAACAATCTCGAGTCCATATCCGTAAACTATAATCAGCTGGTAACTCAAGAAAAATCTTCACTTGAGTAATATGACCAATACCAACTAATTTCACATACCTGTCATGATGAGATAATGTAGTCACAATACTGTCTTCACTCACCTTTAGCTGGCAGGATAAATCATGTGAAGTACTACTAGCCTCAACCTCATGTGATGAAACATCTAACTGTGCCTGGTGCTCTCTCTCAAAAAAGTCATGAATGCTCAATGTCTGCTCATCTCTACCAAGTATCTCACAATCATGCACAACAACATCCTCATAATCATCATCGTTGAGATCAAATCTATCTATCACTCTTTGACTAAAATCATCAAATGTAGTTACCTGATCATGACCTTGAGTAGTCATTCCATGATACCACCAATCATAGGCTGCATCTTCCAAGTGTAGACTTGCAATTTGAATAGCATCACTCTCCTTCATGGGGTTAAGTGTGAAGAAAGTCTATAATTTTTGTAGCCACGCTCTAGCTGAAATTTTATTTGTTCTATCAAAAGTAGGTGCTATAAACTTGCTTATTTTATTTTTGAGCTCTCTTACACTTATGTCATGCTCCCTTCTATACTCTTTCGTGGGCATCAAAGTGTTCATCATATCCACATATTCTCTAAAAGGAACCAAACTACGAAAGTCATCATCTAAGCCATTGTAAGTAGCTCTTAATGTAGTCAAGTTACCTGTAACCTCTTCCACAGGATTAAGGGCTGGATTTGGTACTGGTGGCTCATCTACAGGAAAGAAAATAGTTTTGGTTGATTTAGATGGTGTGGATTTCAGATTTCTTGGCTCCTCTAAAGTGCTCCCTTTCTCATTAATAGATGCAACTCCTTGTAGTTTTTCTGTCAATATTGGCAAAGCCTCTCTAGTTTCTGCCAAACTATCCACTGTTTGCTTCTGAGTATTTTGGATGTCTGGGAAGAATTTCTTTGCCATCTCATCTAGATCAGCCATACTTTTCCCTTCCTTGAATTTTTTACTTTTACTTTCAATAGGAGGTTTGATCAAATTTTTTCTATTCTTTTCTCGCTGCAAATATCTTTTTTCTCTTTCACTTAGTTGCATGCAACCATAAAATTTGACATGCAGCTGATTAGAAGCAACATGCAACCACCAAATTCACCAAGAACTAACATGCAAATGATTAGAAGTAGAATGCAACCATAAATTTTGACATCCAGCTGATTGGAAGCAACATGAAACCATAAATTATGACATTCAAGATATCAAAACTGACATGCAAGATCTGGGTAGTTGTCAAAACTGACATGCAAGATCTATGTAGTTGTCAACACTGACATGCAAACTTCTACAAACCCTTAGGCTAGCAAGATCATGGCTCTGATACCACTGAAATGTCCCTTTCTCTAATTTTGTATGATATTTAGAACGTCTAATCAGATTTTCAAGATCAAACAACTAATATCACAAAGATCCACCAAATTTCTCAAGAAACCCCAAATCGGGTATGCTAAAAATAGTGCCAAAAGCTTCACAACTTCACAAATTATTAATAAATCTAAAAATGGACATTATTACAAAAATTTCAGCACCATAACAGCCTACAAAATGACATTTCTAGATCCATATGGCCCTTACACAACAGTTCACAAATGTAGGACAAAAACTATGCTCATCAGGCTCCCAAAATTAACACAAAAATGCCCGGAAACACCACAAAAACACTAATAATCTATCTCAAAAGTTTAATCATATCCCAATACATATATTCAGCTCTATTTTAACACCTTAAAGTCTGAAATACAGCAAAAACCCAAACTGATATGAAATACTCAACTGAAAACACCAAACTCATACAAAAAACACACCTGAAAACCCACAAATCTGCACTGTTCAGCACAAAGGCAAACTCTGTATGAGCATGCACATGGGATGGCTTCAAACTCCCATCGTTAGCCTTCCTAGAAACCTGCAAACTCCCATTCTTGGGTCTCCCTGGAAACATGCAAACTCCCGTTCTTGGGTCTCCTTCTCCACAGGTTTGGCAGCCTCTGAAGAATAACAAAGAATGAGCAAAAATCAAGTTCTGGAATCAGCCCAAAATTCCTCCAAACCCCTTAAAAGAGGGCATAACCATAACTCACGTCCAAGAGAGGTTAATGAAACATATTTTAATAATAATTTTCACATATTAGTCCAACGGTTTCCAAAGATTAACCCCCTTTTTTCGAAACTTCACTTTCTTGGGCCTGCTTGCCTTAGCAAAGATTATTATTTTTTAATTATTTGAAAAGGGGACATGATAGTATTTTCATGCAAAAGTAACATTCTAGCCTTCATTTACTATATCATCTTGAAAATGTGTGTCAGTAGGTGCTAATGAATTTTGTTTCCAATTTTCAACACATTCTATATTCTCACATTCTTCCCATTCACCTGCAAGACAAAACTAACAAAAACAAGCAAGCTCCCTAGTCTATATAGTCCAATTATTAGAATCTAAACTCCTAAATGAATTTCATTTAGCTAAACTGCTAATTGTATCACAGTCATATCTTGAAAGGATATTCTTCTCTTTAACTAGGCATAAGAAACATTTGATTGTAGAGTTCTTACTCGATCCTATGTATAAATATTTTTTACATCATTTGACAATCTCATGTGCATTTTTTAATTTGCCTTTTTCCTCAAATTTTAATTGTTCTCTACTAAGGACTCTCTTCACGCATGCACCAACACCATCATGTTCTCCTTTACCATGTCTAGCCTAAAAAAACTCCACACATGTTAGATATTAGTTTGCCTATGTGTCCTACTCAACCAATAGAAAATTCTAGCATTTTTGAATTGTCTTGTACAATTATTTGATCATATCTAATCTTGTGTCATTTGAATTTGTCTCTCTTTTAAATTATCATAAAAGACCTTGAAAAAATATTGGACAAACTCATATGAATGAAGTTTGCTATCACTCATATAGAAATGGCACTCTCTCAATATTTTTTGATCCTCCTCTATCCTATCAATGCATGCCTATAAACTATATGAACATAAATTGTTTCTTGCACTGATTTGTAATATTGTGATTTTACCTCATCTTGTGGTGCAAGTGTGTAGTTCTTTGCAAAGTCAACAATTGAAAGTATTGTATCATTTGGAAATGTATTCTTACATATGCAAAATTGTTCATCAATCCATCCAGCATATTGAGAGTGTTTAACATATTTTTGTATGATCACACTCTTAAACTCATCTATAAATGCATGAAAACTATCTTTATCTATAACTAGATCACACCTTCTTCAAATTGTCCCATCCTTCAATGGATATTCTATAGTTTTGAATCTTTTTACATCAACTAATTGTTGTCCAAAAGTATTCAAAGCATTTTCATACAAACATTCGTCTAACAAAGAAATATTGCACATATATTACATGTACTAGAAAGATATGCATTGAAAATAAAGTATTGATCATTAGGTGGCTTACAAAAAAAACTTAAAATGAAATCCTTTATAGTTTGAGATGGTACTTTTATACCACATTCCTACAACATTTCTTTACTATGCATGGTACCACGTATCGATCAAAATACATCATAATGGTAAAAAAATTAAACATGAGTTTTACAACATGATGTAATTCTTTCTTTGTTAATCCTTACATACCATGGTTTACACTTTTCAAAATATCTTTGACTAATGGTAATAGTTAACACCTTACCATCTACAATTTTTTTGAATAATTCAGTTTGAGTAATGTCCAAAAGGTGTTTAGGATGTGGATCACATATTTTTGAGCCAACTCTCAATTTAAGAACATCTCTTGAATTAGGTGATACTCCTATATTACCATGCCAAAAAATTTCAACCAAACTTTTGACTTCACTAGTAAGTTTCATATCACACCTCGAGAGTCTACCACTACAAGTGCATAGAATATTTGTTGGATCACATTGAAAGTTAACCTTTCTCTTCACAACTCTTTCTAAAGTCTTACAGTTCACATTAAGATATCTATTTATGTTACTAAACAATCTTTTGTCAATTGTTGACTTGTTAACTAAAGTTGTTGTTATTGCTCGTCATGTTGCATTCTTATCTTTAGAGCAACTTCTCTTTTCAATAACATCAAAGGCACTAGCAATATTGGAATTAACTTGTTTGAAAGACTCATTTTTATTCTTGGGTTTTGCATGCATTCCTAAGATTTTCATTACTTTTCACATTTTATGCATTTTAATTAGTTGCAACATCAACTAACATTGAAACCCAAATTACTTATTATAAAAAAATGTCTATATAATCTATTAGCATGTTCCCTAATTTGTCTCCATGAAACTAATCCCTCAAGATTATCTAGCACATCATTAGGAATATAAAAATTGTGTTTAGGCACTTTATTATCAATATAACATGTTTGTTCAATAATTGATGTTTCTACATCTACATTCATACAATTGTTATTTTCAATTGACATTCCATTTTTACTATTATTTGGAATTTCAATCTCATTTTAATTTTTTCTTGGCATTTCTTTTGGAGCATGTGTTTTATTGTCTAGGATCATTTTGCAAACTATTCTCATGAAGAAAATCTAAATCATTTAAATCATAACCTACTAAAAAATCACCAATTTCATCATTAGAAAAATTTTGAGGGTTTGGAAACACACCTATATTGAATGTTTGATTAGAATGTGCACTTGAATCTCATTGTATTGTGTTGTCTTCTTTAGCCTCTTCATCCATTGTGGTATCCTAAATGTCTTTCCCCTTTCAAAAATTACTCAACTCTCTAATTTTTTGGCATCTCTCTCATTGACATTATGCTTCATTCTCTTTATTTGTTGCAATCTCCTCATTTGTCAAAACTTTTATTTTCCTCTTTCTTCATTGTTTTGATCCCATGTTTGTACCAATTTTGAATTTGAATCAATAGCTTGCAAATTGTAGAAGAAGACAAGAAAATAAAATTACTATGATAGAAACTTACTATTGTACTTCGATATTGTCATTTAATCATTGAAATAATTAAAAATTGGTCTATGGGGAATCTTTTTAGGCCCAATGGTAGATAAAAAATGGGTACCTAATTGTTTAAATATCAGATACCTGATTATAAATCAGGCATCTGATTTGGTTAATAGCTAAATCCAAATCAGGCATTCGAGTTTTGAATTACAAATTGGATGCCCGATTCTAGTGACATGGGCATTAATTTACATGGAGTTTTTCCTTGGAGAAAGGCATGGCATAGGTTTGATCCCATGAATGCTATGCCTTTATGAACCAATTTTTTTACTAAGGCATTTAATCAACAATTTCAAGGATTTTCATAATTTTTATATGGTCATACTCATTGAATGTTTTGACAAAACATAAACCCATTATAGGGGTTACTATTTTGATTTTAAAAAATGTACATTTTATAATGTTTTGAGTTCATTTGCTATTTTTCCATTATTTATTAATTAAAAGTATTTCTTAAATGTTAAATAGTGATGTTCACTAAAACTTTAATAACTTTTTAAATTTTTCATATTTTGTAAATTAATCTACATGTCATCAATTCTCACACAATTATTTCAAACTTTAAAATAAAAAAATAAAAAAATTAAATTTTGATTAAATTATGGCATCCATACACGAAAGGTTTTAGAAATTAGCTAAATCATTAATTAAAAATTAATAATAATAAAATTTTCATTAAAAAATTCAAGAAAAATATTTTTAGCAATCTTTGGTATGTCAGGTATCTTCATTTATTTGTGTCAAATTATGGTGTCCATACATCTAGACATGGTAGGATCCTGAAACATACATTTTAAAAAAGTGGTTTTTAAAGATCCATACTAAAAAAAATCTATCATATAGGTATAAAAATAAATTACATATTCAAAAAGAAGATTCCAAGCACTACAATTTGTATTTTTAAACTTTTTTAATGTTTAATCTCTAAATGGCTCAAATTTTGGCATTAATTGACAATATATTTCAAAAACAGGAAAAATACTTCCACATTTTGGCCAAAAGTGAGACCCAACTTCTTGCACTCACTCAAATCTTTGGTACAAGATATCAACAACTGTATCATTTGAACTTCTAGCTATACTATAGTAATTTTTAATATTTTTCCTACATATGTTTTTGGAGATTCATCTTCCACCATTTTAGCATCTTGAAATGCACAAATCAAACTATGTAGCTCCAATTTCTTAGAATGTTCATCACCTTCAAAACTAATTTCCAAAGATTTCCAAATCAAATGAGAAGTAACAAGTTAATTTACCTAGTTGCATTCAATTTAAAGAAGTGTAAACAATATTGCTTCTATATCTCTCATGTTGCAGATGAAAAGATCTCTTTCTTCCTTGCTTTAAGTTTCCAAATCTTTTTTAGCAATGATTGTCTTTAATGATTTTGTCAAAATCTAATATCCTCGACCCATACACAATAGATGTGTCTTCATCTTTTCCTTCCTTGCTAGAAGATTCCAACCCTATTAGGGGTTGTAGAAGACATAAGGACCCACTATCCAAACAACTTTTGGGGCAAGACCATTGAACTCACTATCCAACTAATCTCTCAACTATTCCTTGCTGAATAATTGTATGTATTATACTTTAAATTATTTTCTCTATCCTATGAACCAGACCAAGTCACGAGCCTTAGATTCAAATATCAAACTTTAGATCACAAAATGAAACATTAGCAATGAAGTTTCCTTCCTTTTTTGTTTGCTCTGTTTATCTTCACATTCTGTGCTTTGTACTATTGATAAGTATCCATATTCATCCATACATCTATCATACATGATAAAAGAAAATTTCCTTCCGTTATACCGAATCCATAAAATAATTCCTTGAGTTAGTTGTTACCCCTTCTCAATTAATTATTATAGGACCGCATTGAGAATATGTTATACTTAGCAATAAAACTAATCTTCTGTCTTGCAACTTGAATATCTTTTCATACATGTATCATTATGATGGGTGAGATTTCTAGCTCATCACCAATATCTCTTCTTCACATCTTTAAATTCAACTTCTCAGAATAACAAATCTACTAAGAAATATAAAAAGTTTATGAGATCATGCCTCTGCAAAATTTATTTAGATTTAATATCTTATGCTTCCACCGTTAGCTACCTATACTAGACACTTAGTAGTATCTCCCTTTAACCTTGCTATTGAAAATTCTCAATGATCATCCTTTACCAACTTAATCTTTCTATTATTCTTTTGTCAGATACTACAAAAAGTTGCTATGTTGACATCAATGAAAAACACAGTCATGAATGTAACATATCATCATGATAATGAACTAATCATATTTTTAAAATATAGCCCCATAGAAATATCATCACCATTCATGCTTCCAACAAGAGGATCTATGAGAGAGATATTGATACAAGGAAAATAAAATGAGTCATTGAGTGGTCATTTTGCAATCCATAAGACACTAGATTTTGCTCATAGATTCTACTAATGGCCAAAAATGATAAGAGATATAAAGATGTGTGTGGATTCATGCATCATTTATCAAAAGAAAAAGGTAACTTCATCAAATACAAGGCTATACAAGCCACTTCTTATACCAAATACACCTTGGAATGGCTAAGCATGGCCTATGTAGTTTGGTTGGCTAAGACCAAACATAGACTTGATAGTGTATATGTGACAGTTGATAGGTTTAGCAAAATGACTCACTTTGTGCCATGAAAAAAATCTAATGATCTATTCCACATATCCAATATTTTCTTCAAGGAGCTAGTGTAGATCCATTATTTTTAAATCAATATTATGTGTGTTGGAATGTCCAAAATGGGAAGAGTACTTTTGAGAGGGGGGGGGGGGGGGGGGTGAATCAAAAGTACCACACTTTTGACTCTTCTCTACTATTTAAAATCGTAACTAAAAAGAAAATTGCTTGCAAATAAACATATAAATGAACATGAAGTAAATCACATGCAATAACACATAACACCATATTTGGTAACCCATAAACCCTCCAAGAATAAGAATGTTAAACTGGAGTGAGGATGATACCCACAAAAATCACTGCAGAAATAAATGTTCAACCACTTCTGATGTCTACCTTGTAAAAGGCTTGCCCTATTAAAGGCTTTACACTATGTCAATAGTGACCAAATTAGAGGATTTATGAACACTTTACATGAAGTGTGACCTTATTAAAGGATTTACAATTGGCTATTAAACCCACCTAATACATAGGATTTTCAATCACCTTCTCCAAAGGTTCTCTTACCTAGCTATTAAGCTAACCTATCAAAATAGGATTTTCAACTTCTCATACAATGGCAAGAAAGTATTAGGAATATTTGATCTGATTGCATACAATCTTCAATTGCTAATTTTAGGCAATTGTTCTGATCCTTCTAATCTTGATCCTCTGAGATCTGATATCTGGTCATGTCTCTTGTCCCTTGTACTATTCTAATCAATTAGATATAAAATTACTTTTCTATTCCTCTAAGTCTTTCCTTCTTCATCGTGAATTTCACTATAGTCTTCCCATAAACTGTTCTCATCCATCCATGCAAATGGGGGTTTTGACCTCCTTTTAAAGATTGCAAAGACTTACGGTTAGGTATGGATCTATGATTCATATTGAATCTCAAATTCCTACTCATTCCTTGTATTTTCCTCATTGGTTGTATGCCTTCTCCATTTTTTTGATTGGTTGCATGCAAATCATATAGGGAATGTAAAAGATTCAATCTTATCCTTTTTCTCCTTTGAAATCCTTCTATGTCAGCTCCAAAAATGGTTTACATCTGAGTTTGTGAGGGCACAAACTTATATGTTGATTTTATGTTACTCAACACATACTGGACTATTGATGCTCAACACACATACTGTCCTGGATTGCTCGGCACCTATTACACTCTGTCTCACTTAGTACTCATATATGATTTTGGCTACTCGGCATATGAAGTGTTCTAACTTGCTCAACATTAACCATAACTCAACACTTCTATGTCACTTGGGACCTATATACTACTCGACACCTGAAGTCACTTGGCACCTATTGGAAATCTAACTTAGCACACACTGTGGCTTGGCATACATAGTGTACTTGGCCCCAATGTAGAAAGTGATTAAGTATGTTGAAACTCAAATGTCAAAACCATCTAAGCACCAACAACATGGATTCATGCATAATTTGTCAAAATAAAAAAGTAACTTCATCAAATAAAAGACTATACCAACCACTTCTTATACCAAATAGACCTTGAAATGGGTAAGCATGGATTATGTAGTTTGGTTGGCTGAGACAAAACATAGACTTGATAGTGTATATGTGATAGTTGATAGGTTTAGCAAAATCACTCACTTTGTGCAATGAAAAAATCTCATGATGTGTGCCACATAGCCAATATTTTCTTCAAGGAGCTAGTGAGGATCCATTGTTTTCCAATCAACATTGTTTTAGACAAAGATTCAAAATTCATGAGTCATTTCTCAAAGACTCTTTGGAAAATACTAGGCACTAGCATTTATTTATGGTATTCTTATCACCCACAAATAAATGGGTAGACTGAAATGGTTAATAGAAGCCTTGGGAACTTGCTTAGAATTTTCATGAAGGAATATTGTCAAATATGGGGGGTGAATGCACAAAGTTGGGTCACAATTCTGCGGAAGTCAAATCCACAAAATAAGACCTCTTAGAAATGGGTACCCGATTTTAAAAAATGGGCACCCATGTTTGGCTCAGGTGCTCGACCCTAAATTTAAAAAATGGGCACCCGTTATTTTTAAAAATTGGGTACCCATTTTTTATTTTCAAAAAACGGGTACCCATTTCTCAAAAAATTAAAAATTTGAAATTTTAAGAAACGGGCACCCATTTTTAAAAAATAAAAAACTGGTACCCGTTTCTTAAAATTTTAATTTTTTAAGTTTTCGCCAGATTTTACATGGTTCTTTTAGGTTTTCAAAACGAGTACCATTTTTTGAAATTCAAATAATGGGTGCCCATTTCTTACAACATGAGGAGATATTTTTTTTTTCCTGCCTCGGATTTTGGTTTGGGACAGGCTTGGTGAGACCAAGCCTATGCCTTGGCCTCTCAGGATTTGGCTAAGGCATTGAACTGACAAATTCATGCCTTGTCATAATTTTTAGAGGGTCTTCTCGATCAAATTTTTTTATGAAACAAAAACCCATTAGAGCTCTCACTGTCCTAATTTCAGAAATATAAACTTTATAGAGTTATGATTTTATTTACTATATTATTATTATTTTTTAATCAAAGGTGGTACCTAAATGTAAAATAGCAACGTTCACTAAAACTTTAATAAATTTTTTATTTTATATTTTTTCTTAAATTAATTTATATGTCATCAATCTACATTCAATTCTTTTGAAGTTAAAATAAAAAAAATGAAAAAAGTGAAATTTTGATCAAATTATGGTGTCCGTACACTAGAGGTTTTAAAATTTTCCTTTGTAGTCAATTAAAAATTAATAATAATAAAAATATTCATTAAAAAATTCAAGAAAAATATTCTCATCAATCTTTGGTGTGTCAGGTAACTTCATTTAAAAGGATTTGCAAAAAATCATTCATTTGTGTCAAATTATGGTGTCCGTACACAAGTGTGGTATGGTCTTGAAACAGACATTTTGAAAAAGTGGTTTTTAAAGATCCATACCAAAAAAATAATCTATCATATGGGTATATAAATCAATTACATATTTAAAAAGAAGATTCCAGGCACTACAATTTTTATTTTTGAAGTTTTTTTATAGTTAATCTCTAAATGGATCAAATTTTAGTATCAATTGAAAAAATATTTTAAAAATAGGAAAAACACTTCCACTTTTTGGTCAAAAGTGAGACCCAACTTCTTGCACTGACCCTGGGATGATATTCTTCCTCAAGCTAAATATGAATACAATGATACTCAAAATAGATCTACTTGCAAGAGTACTTTTGAAATTGTTTATGGGATATTCCAAGAGGTATATTGGAGCTTAGAATTTGAGAAAAACTACAGATAAAAGTGGTAATGTTGAAGAGTTTTGCATGTCTATGGAGGAGATTCATGATGCAGTAAATAAACCTTGACTGAGAATATCGATAAAATGAAGCAAAGAGATGATGAGAAGACAAGTGACTTACAATTAATTGAATGAGATGTCATTATGGTATAATCTAATAAATAAAAACCACCATAGGGAGAACCTCATAAGATATATATGTTGATCCCTTTTTATATTGACAAGGTAGTGACAAAACACTTATGTCATTACTCAACAGAGC
Source organism: Cupressus sempervirens (assembly GCA_028749045.1). Taxonomy (NCBI): domain Eukaryota; kingdom Viridiplantae; phylum Streptophyta; class Pinopsida; order Cupressales; family Cupressaceae; genus Cupressus; species Cupressus sempervirens. The sequence continues at coordinate 160,164,779 of CM053793.1, read as the reverse complement.
TTAGTGCATGTCAAGTATGTAATACATGTCAAGCATAAGTTTTCAATAATACATGTTGAAAAATATACTTAGTTAGTGCCCAACACTAGTTTGTGCCAAGAAGATAGTTAGTGCTAAGTCACTCAATTACTGAGCAAGTCAATACAAGCTAAGTGATTCAGGTGCTAAGTAAAACAATGAATGCTGAGTCATTATGGAGTTGAATTACAACATTAAGGATATAGTGGCTGCTGAGCATCAGAGCTTTCAAGTGCTGAAAAAATGATTTTTTTCATAGTTGTTTGTAATGAGATAATTTCATATGTAAGCCATTTTTTGGCTGACTTAAGTGTTTTTTTATGGATTTAGAAGATAAGAATGGATGCATATCTATGAATCCCTATGCGTTGCATAAAGCAATCAGAAAAAAATGATGAATTAAGCATCAAAATGGATGAATCACAATCATTAATTCCTACCTAACCCTAGTGTACCAATGGTTTTATAAAGAGAGAAAATGCTAAAATGTTTGAGAGCCTGGTATGCATATGTGAGAGGAGAAGGAAGATTGCTAAGAGCAGATAAAAAACATTCATGGTGACTATGGAGGTTATGGTAGAGATATGAATTGTAGAATTAGAAAAAAAGTAAAGAGGTTAGAGGATAGAGAAGAAATATCAGATTAGAAGGATCAAGTGTACATAAGGAAATAGAGGATTTGATATCTAGAAGAGTAGTGCTAAGTGAAGGATCAATGCTAAAATATTCTAATAGGTGAATCAGAGAAAGTCTCTTAACAGAGTAGTCTTAACAGGCTTTTCCAAATCCTTTAAGAGAGTGCATACTTTATTGTGAGCTAAAGCCCTCTAACAAGGCACATTTTTACCATGGCATTGAAATCCTTTAATAGGGTAAGATTTAATAATCTTTTGAAGCCTTTAACAAGGTAGGCTTTTCATAGGGTGATAGCCTTTAAACAAAGATCCATAGAGAGACATTAGACATAGATAATTACATATATACAAATAGCTATGAAGTGAGAAAATAAAAAGATATATGTCCATCTAAATGGGGAGATATATTGGGATAGAAAGATATGAAAAGAGAACCAAATAGATATATATAGACAGGGAAATATGATGGGATAAAAATATAGATTTAGAGTTTTACAGGTGTATGAAAGGGAGTGGTGGTAAGTTATAGATGGATAGAGAAGGAGAGTTTTCTAGATATGGAGGGGAGGGATGAAAAATATGGACAGAGATCAAGCTGTGTGTGTGTGTGTGTGTGTGTGTGTGTGAGAGAGAGAGAGAGAGAGAGAGAGAGAGAGAGAGAGTGCGTGTGTGTGTGTGTGTGTGTTTGTGTGTGTGTGAGAGAGGATACAATAGAAAGAGATATAGATGCTGAAATAAATTAAGGAGATCCAAAGAGGATAAGAGGGAAAGCCTAACAAAGGGATAAATACTTAAATTACCTTCCATACATTTGTGGCATGCACTCCTTTATATTTATAACCAAGAAATGACTGTTGTATATGGTTGAAATAACTTATGAATAAATCTAAGAGTATCACATATGGAACCAATGATGTTTGCGGCAATATAAGATACTATATTACTTGTAGCTCTATCTTATCTTACATCTTAGTATAATGAGATAATTTTAAATTGGGAGAAAATGGTACACTCTTTTTTTAGTATCTTAAATTAAAATTAACATTAAAATTACTTTAGAAATTTATTTGGATAAGGCTTGCCCCCAGTGTAGAGTGCAAGTGGAAGAGCAAAAGTGAATGGATGGATAAGTGGAATTGGAAGAAACTGGATACATGATAAGAAAACAAAGGGAGGACTCAAGCATCTAAATACATGGATTGTATCCCTTGATATTTATTTCTCTTTCTTTGTTATTTCGAAGGAATTTTTACTATTTTCTCATAGATATCAGTATGATAATGAAAGGAAGAATGAAATGGGTTCAGAAATGGAGGTCAAGGACTTCTGACTAAGTTTGGTTAAAGGGGTTGGAGTGGTTGGGAGGAAGACTGGTTGATGGATGCTAGGTTGGAAGACTTGTGGATGAGTGGATGATGGAGCTGTAAAGATCATCATTGGCACATACCTTGAAGGGTGATGGAAAAGAAGAAATTTTGGGGGATATGTAGGAAAAAGTTTGAAGTTTGGGATATAGGAACCCAAAATGGATGAAGGAGATGATGGATTTTGGGGCATAAGGACACAAAATGGAGTTGGTAAATGGAAGTTTTGACAATTTTTGATAGAAGGAAGCCTTTGGATGCCATTTTGAAATTTTCATTCAAATTTATTTCTTAATTAACTAGCTTTGGAATCCACATAATTTTTGTAATTTGTTTTTTCAGCCTGTGTGCCCTTTGGACTTTTTTCTTTCTTTTTTATCACATTTTTCTTTTCTTGAACATGTCTTTTAGAGATGACATGTTGATCCTTGGATTTGTATGGATATTTTTCTTGATTCACTTTATCTTTGGCATCCAAGTTACTTCCATTGGCCACGGTATAGGTGTATGAGGATACATGGAATGGAGAGATTATGGATTAAATTATTGATTATAAAAGTTGGAAGAAATTCAAGTATCTATGCCTTGACTCATCTTTATTAGGAGCTTGAGGGGACTGGAAGAATTAGATATGGCGGATTGATGTATGTAAGGACACAAAATGGATGGAAGGGATGAAGGGTTTGGATTTGGAACATAACAACCCAAAATGGACAGAAATGATGAAGGAAGCAGAGTATGGATATAAGGTCCAAAAATCGACTTGGAATATGGATGATGTGAACATTTAGTTTTGTATGGAGAAATTTGGATTTGGAAGGAGTGGGTGGTATATCAACATCTGGAAAATGATATTTTTTAGTAGATAATATTCGCTAATTGGCTAATTTTAGGAAATTTTGGCTAATAATTTAGTTCTTAAAAATATTTAAGATCACTACATTTTTATTAAATTTAGTTATAAAAATATTTAAATAGTTAAAGATTCACAAATTAATAAAAGAAATTATTTTTGTTTTCCAAAATAATGTAAGATTCGGCAATATTTTTATATCTCATTTTCGAGGGGGGTTGCTTAAAGTTTACCTTGATTCTTGAGACATCATTTCTTCAATAAGATACTTATTATTTTCAATACAAGATACAAGTTCATGTATATGGGTTTCATGAGAGATTGAGTAGGTGTGACAAGATCTCATGGAGGATTAGGATCACAAGGGGGATTATCAGGGATAATAGGATCATGAAATTGATTTGGATTATGAAATGAAAATAAAGGGGTACTTTGATCTTGATTTATAAGAGGATAATGTATTGGGATGGAAGAAATGATTGGATCATATAGTGGAATAGAATCATATAATGGAATAAAATCATAAAATGGAGTGAAGGGAATGGAACCATGAGATGGAGTGATTTGATCTTTACATGGACAAGTATTAGTGGATGGAGTGGAAGGAATGTCTTCATGAAGTGGAGGATCAGTGGATGCTAGCTCTTGAGATGAAATGGAATCATAAATGGGTGCTGTAGAGGGAATGTCTTGATCCAGATTAGGAAAGGAATCATGAAATGGATTATGAGGGATAAATATATTTTGAGGGATAAGGGATTTATGGGATGGGGAATTGGTTGGGGATGAATCCATAATGGCATTCTTTGGAACAAGTTCTCGACATGGCATTGGGTGTATAACTTTGGGTGATTGGATCATTTTAATTTTGTATTTGAGAAAAATAAGGTGTGAATGATGGAAAATTTGGAGGATTAGGATTGTGTGAATGTTGAGATATAGGTAGGGGATTGAGATGATGGTTTTGGACATTAAGCTGAAAGTATGGGGAATTAAATGGAGGATTCAGGTTGGTTGGAACATGGGGATTATGGATTTGGAAACATGGGGGGAAATTTTTTTGAAATTGAGAACATTGCAAATCTTGTCATGTTGAAATATTAAATGCAGATAGTCATTTGCCCCTGGAGCCAAATGCCCACCTACCACCTTGACCACGTCAAAAATATTAATGCTTAGTAGGTGAGTTTCAAATTTTGAAAAGAGGGGGAAAACATTTTTGAAATCTAAATATTTTAGGGTTATTTTAGGGTTTTCTGGTTGAAGCTGAATGCTCCCAAATTTTGTAATAGTTTTATCATATTTAAATAAGCAAGAAAGCAAGTAGGCATACTTAAAGACATGCTACCACGATTTTTTCTAGATCAAGAAAATCATCTTTAATCACCATGACTATTAACTCTTTGCCTATTTTTTTTCAATTTGTCACCATCATATTCAGGGAAGGATGGGTTAAAGTTCGGGTAGAAAGCATGGACAAGGGGCAGTATATTATAAATCCCCCTTGGCGCCCCACAATCTATTTTTCTTCCTTTATTTATTGAATTTGAGAAGTTTATTATTGAAAGCTTCACATTTTGGCTCTATGGTTTTAATGTTTGAAAAATCTAAGTTGTAATTTTGGTTTATAGCCCACCTAGTTTTGTCTTTAGCAAGTCGTCTCTTTGTTACTCTCACTGAGTTTTGTATGTAGTTATTATCGAGCTCACTGGGCATCCTCTTCTACCAAGCACCACTCTGTAGTGGATACCAAGCTCAATCAGCATATAATTGTGCCAAGTTGCCCTTTTTTCTGAGGTCACTCGGCTCCCTCTTGGACCAAGCTAACTTGACACCCACTGCCTGTCACTCAGCATAATTTCATGCCGAGAAAAAATGTCAACCAACACCTTCATGTGTGGAGAATTTTTTTTAGGTTTGCAATTTTATTTTTCACATGGTATTATAGCTTTGAGGCCCCACATCTATAGTGACTTAGGGAATTTTTTCTCTGGGATATTTGACATGGCAGGAGATACAGGAAAGATATGGTAGCAAATACCATCCTTTAATGGAAAAAACTATGACACATGGGCAAAGGAGATGAAAACGATAATGGTTGTAAATGATTTATGGGAGCTTGTGATAAATGGGTTCAATGATTTGACAGACCCAACTTAATACGCTACTCTCAAAAATCCACAAAAGACTTAGTAGAAAGAGTTAAGGAGAAAGGATGCTAAGGCATTAAGTTTGATTGAGGTAGTGATGACAAAGATAGTTTTTCCCAAGATTGTAGAAAAAAATTATGCAAAGGAAGCATGGGATATCCGTGAGATGAAATTTAAGGGGACTAATAAGGTTAGAGTAGTGAAGCTACAAATGATCAGAAGAGAGTTTGAGAACCTTCAGATGAGGGACAATGAACCTACTGGAGAGTTCAGCTCACAAATCTCCACTTTGATAAACTAGCTCAAATCAAATGGAGATGACTATGATGAGGAGAGGATTGTAGAGAAGATACTGAGAAGTTTTCCTCAAAAATATGACAACCTTGTGATGACCATTAAGGAAGCAAAGGACCTCACCACGTTTACCATGGATGAGTTGATGGGAACTCTTCAAACCCATGAGCATTGAATAAATAGATCTGCTATAACTTCTCAAGAGTAGTCTTTCAATGCTCAAGAGAATTCATGAGGCATGGGGGGAGGTAGAAATGGCATTGGTAGAGGCTCAAGAAGTAGAGGTCATGGAAGGAATGGTTAAAGGAATGCTAGTGTAGAAAGCATAGGAAAAGCAAGCAACCAAGAGGAAGCAAGCACCTCTCAAAAAAACTCTAGAGGAGGTAAGAAGAATTACAACTCCAATAAGAGTAATTTTGAATACTACTACTATCATAAGTATGGGCATTGTGCAAGTGAATGCTAGAAGAAATAGGGTGATCAATCAAAGAAAAATGCTAATGTGCCTAATGTGAACATGGGAAGTGCAAACAATCCCATAGCTTTCATCATGTTTAACATCGGTGAAGAAAGAAGCCCTAAGTTATGGTACCTGGAAAGTGGTTGTAGTAACCACATGAGTGGTAATGAAAGTTTATTTTCTTTCATTGATAAGACTTTTAAGTCTAAAATTAAGATAAAAAATAATAGAACCATTCCCATAGTGGGCAAAGGATCTATTATGGTCTACATAAAGCAAGGTGAGAAGGAGTTACAAAATGTGTATTTTTCCCTTTATATGAAGTACAACTTAATGAGTGTTGGACAACTCATTCAAAATGGATATGAAGTGCTGATGGAAAATGACAAGTGTGTGATTGATGAGGAAGATGGGAGTAATAGATTACTTGCAGCAGTCCAAATAACAAAGAAACAGATGTTCCCATTGAGGATAGAGACATGTTTCTCTTCTCAAGTCAGTATTGCACCTCCCAAGCATGCATTTACAATAGTACATCAGCAGTAAACTCTTAGGAGTGTGATTAAAGACCCCTCCAAGCTTTGACATATCAAGAATGGACATCATGGCTTTGTTGATTTAAATTTTTTGTCCAAGAAAAGAATGGTAGATGGTTTGCCAAGCATTGTAGATTCATATGAAAAGTGTGAGGCTTGCATATTGGGTAAGCAACATAGGCTTCCCTTTAATTCTAGAAATTATAGAAGGGCTAGGGCACCATTAGAATTGGTTCATACTAATATGGTAGGCCCTATTAAAACTGCTTCTATTGGGGGGAGTACTTATTTTATGACATTCATAGATGATTTTAGTCATAGGACTTGGGTGTATTTTTTGAAAAATAAATTTGAAGAATTTGACAAATTTGTTAAATTAAAATCCCTAGCTAAAAAGAATGTGGAAACTATGTAAAAGTCCTTAGATCAGATAGAGAAGGTGAGTATACCTCCAATATGTTTGTAAGGTTTTGTAGGTAGAATGGCATCAGGAAAGAACTTACAACTAGTTATACTCCACAACAAAATAGAGTGACTCAGAGAAAGAACAAGACCATTGTTGAAATGGCAAGAAGTATGATGAAAGAAAAAGGAATTCAAACTAAATATTGGGGAGAAGCTATAGCAACAATAGTATATTTTATCAATAGGTGTCCAACAAAATTAGTTCATGACAAAATAGCTCTTGATGCTTGGTCAAAGAATAGATGGATAGTTGAGCACTTGAGAGTGTTTTGATGTGTAGCATATGCACATGTGCCTAAGGAACAAAGGCAAAAGCTAGATGATAAAGGTGTGAAGTGCATCTTCATAGGGTACAACTCAAAATCAAAGGCTTATAGATTGTATGATCCAATTAACAAGAAGATAATCATTTCAAGAGATGTGGAGTTTTTAGAAAATCAATCATGAGATGGCTCGGTAGATGAATCCTCAAGCACTTCAACTAAAGTGCCTACTATTGAAGAGGAAGAAGATGGCATTGATGATAAGAAAGAAGATGGAACAATAAATATGGATTGCAGACAAAGGAAAAAAGGAAAGCAACCCTTAACATGTCCAGCAATAGCTCCAAGCTCTTCAAGACAACCCCGGGCTAGTATTCAAAAGAGTAGCAACAACAATAATAATAATTTAGATCCCACTTTTGCCTCCTTATTGCCAAAAAAGACCAAAATTCTAAGGGAGATATACCAAGAAGAAAGGTATGATGAAGATTATGATGAGAGTCTAAATTTTACATTATTTTCTCATAGTGATGCAACTTATTTTGAGGAAGTTGTGAATGAGGAGAAATGGTGTCATATAAATTGAAGCCCAACAAAAATGGAAGGTATTTTAAATAGATGTGAAGTCTACCTTCCTGAATGGTGTATTGAAGGAAGAAGTATATGTGGAGCAACCAACTAGTTATGAAGTTGTAGGTGAAGAACACAAAGTTTACAGATTGAAGAGAGCTCTTTATGGGCTCAAGCAAGCTCTAAGGGCGTGGTACAATAGGATTGACTCAAATTTGATGAGGAATGGCTTTAGCAAAAGTGATGGTGAGCCCACACTTTACATCAAGGCAGAAAATGGTAATGTGTTCATTGTTGTCTTATATGTAGATGATTCAATCTTCACTAGAAATGATAATTTCCTACTTGGTGAGTTCAAGGAGGCTATGAAAATAAATTTGAAATGACAAACCTAGGTCTCTTGAAGTACTTTCTAGGCATAGAAGTAAAACAAATGCATAATGACATCTTCATCTCTCAAGAAAAATATGCAAGATAGATTTTTGAGAGATTCAAAATATAGAACTATAAGGCAGCCCCAACACCAACAACAATATGCCTAAAGTTGAGAAAGGAATATTCTAGCAAAAGTGTAAATATGACACTATACAAGAGTATGTTTGGAAGTTTGATGTATTTGGTTACAACTCAACCAGACATAATGCTTGCAATAAGTTTGATTTCTAGATTAATGGAAACACCAAAAGATTCCCATTGGCAAGCAAGAAAGAGGATCCTAAGTTATGTGAATGGTACAAAGGGATTTGGGATTTTTTATATTGTAGTAAATGAGTTCAAGTTGGTTGGTTACACAGATAGTGATTGGGCTAGAAGTTTAGATGATAGGAAGAGCACTTTTAGATACATGTTTCATATGGCATCAGGTGAAACTTCATGGGAATCCAAGAAGCAACCTATTGTTGCTCAATCTATAGAAGAGGCTGAATACATAGCAGAAAATGCAACATGTCAGGTTATTTGGTTAAGAAAGATCTTGATAGATTTGAATGAAAGGCAAGAGGATGGAACCACAATTTATTGTGAAAACATCTCATCAATTGTATTGTCCAAGAATCCAATATTCCATGGGAGAAGCAAGCATATAGAGATCAGATATCACTTCATTAGAGAGTTGGTGGAGAACGGGCATATCAAAATGGATTTTTTTTTAAGTTTGAGAAATAGCTAGTAGACATTTTCACAAAGCCATTAGGCATTGGAACTTTTGTACACGTAAGAGATAGTCTTGGTGTAGTTGATTTGGATCAAGATTGATCCTTATTTTTTTGGCTCGGGACAAAGGGGGAGTGTTGAAATAATAAATGCAGATAGTCATTTTCCCCTAGAGCCAAACACCCACCTACCATCCTGATCATGTCAGAAATATTAATGCTCAGTAGCTGAGTTTCAAATTTTGAAAACAGGGGAAAAATATTTTTTGTAGAGAGACAAAAGGAATTAATCGAATTCATTCAAATAGTTGAATAGTTGCAGAGCAAAGAAGTGCAAGAATATAGAGAAAAGAAGGAAATTGATTAGTAGATCTAGTCATTCATAAGATAGAAGGAATTTTATTCTTATTTCTGTAGATGCACATGTTTCCTCTTGTCATTCTATAAGCTCATTGTTTATTGGATTTGTCTTGTGAAGCAGTGATTGCTCCAAGCATTATTGTATGCAACCATTAGAGATGCAAGTTAAAAATTTTAAGTTTTATCAATATGAATATTTTAGAGTTTTTTGGTCAAAGCCGAATGCTCCTAGATTTTGTAATAGTTTTATCATATTTGAATAGAAAGAAAGCAAGAAAATAGGCATACTAGAATCTATTGTTCTTCTTTTATTTATTGCATTTGAGAAGTTCATTGTTGAAAGCTTTGCACTTTGGCTCTCTCATTTTAATGGTGGAAAAATATAATTTGTACATTTGGTTTACAACCCACTCACTTTGGTCTTTACCAAGTCCTCTCTTTGTTACTCTCACTGAGTTCTACCTGTAGTTATTACCGAGCTCACTCAACATCCTCTTCTGCCAAGCACCACTTTATAGTGGCTATTGAGCTCACTCAACATTGGTTGTTGCCAAGCTCACTCGGCATATACTTGTACCAAGTTGCCCTTGTTTTTCGAGTTCACTCAACTTCCTCTTGTGCCAATCTAACTAGAGACCCACTGCCTATCACTCAATATCCATTGGTGCTAAGCAAAACTGTCACTTGACACCTTCATGTGTTGAGCAAAATTTTTAGGTTTGTGATTTTATTTTTCATAGCCTCGGCCACCTAATTTGAGGTGAAATGATTAATTTCAATTAGTTTTGATTATCATAGTTGAATTTTCTCAAATTTGAGGTATTTTTCCATTAAAATTTCCATTAATTATTGGACTTACAATAGTTATTAATTGTCCAGAAAATATTGTTGGAAATTTTTTTTGCTTGGGGAGGCGTGTGGAGATTGATTGAGTATTGCGTAGAATTTTCCTGTAGGACTTAATTTTACATGTCTTTGTTGATATGTTGTCATTAAAAAAATAAAATGATGATGGACCAATCATCTCTTTGAGGAATAAATATATATGTTTCTATTATCTCAATTTTTATCAGAATTAACATTACAGGAAATCCTAGTCATAAGTGTTTTCTTTTATTCATTTTTAATTGAACTTATTGCAATAAATTTTATGTCAAATTTTCTAAGGTGATTTCCTTGTGTTTTTAACTCTTGTTTTCTTTATTTTGTAGTTCTCAAAGTCATTTTTTAAAGGAGATTTTGGATTTCCTTTCTTTGAAGAATGAAAGAGGTTACATTGTTTTGGATGGATTTCTTAAATTAGTGGGTAAGCGAGAAAATATAAAATTTACATATATGATGGTAAAGATAGGCCTTTCTATTAGCTTGTCTATTGTATTTTATGTATTGACTCAACTTAGAAGCAAGACGTAACTTTATGTTTTTCCTTTTATTGCTACCTCTTCCTTTAACTTGTCACATAATGATTTTTATTGATTAGCAACTTCTTGTCCTATTTTATTTTTGTACACTTTGTATAATTAGTCAATAAGAACTGCCAAGGTCTAGAGTACTTCCTAAATTTTTATTGAGGTTTAGATGTAATTAGTTACAAATACCATACATTAGGTAAAGAGAAAAGTCTTCTTGTTAGTACAAGATGAGTCAAATTAGCTAGTCCTTATTAAGCGACCTAGAAGAGGCACAAATTGTAATATGATTATTGGAGTAGGGTAACATGTATGGTACCCTGGTGAATATGAAGGAATAGAATTTTAACTTTAAGTTTAGACCCCTTAAACAAAAAAAAAAATCATGCTATGCCTTGGTGGGATTTGTAGTTGCAGGAGGAGGTTAAAAGAGTTGACTGCCATAGTCCATCATCGAGTAGGAAAAACTTGCCTAATGATGAATAGCTTCTCCTGCTAGAATTTTGTGATCTTGTATTGGAAGAGTTTCAATTTCCACCCCAAGAGGAGTCTTCTAAAATTGTAATGCATAAGCATGATAGGCATATGCATCAGGAGGCAACGAAAAATATGAGAGCAGAAATTGAAAGATTGAGGGCTTGAGGGATTAGAAAAAGCTTCTTTGGTTAACAAAGAGCTTAGATGTGCTAGACCAATCATTAAGGATCTACAAAGACATGTAGAAATGGATGATAAAGAGTCAAATGAGAAACTTCATATGCTTCAACAAAGAATCATAGTTCTTGAAGATAAGGAGAAAGATTCTTTTGAAAAGAATTTTGAATTGGAGAAAAAATTATAGTAGTTGAAAGAACTAGAAGTGGAAGTAGTTAAATTAAGAAGAGCCAAAAAGGAGTTGCAACAAGAAGTGGGGGTTGATAGTGAAACTAGACTATGCAGAAGAAAAACTCAATTCCCTTTCTAAAATTACCAAAGTACATTTTTCTATCTATATTTCTCTAGGTCTATCCAAGTTGTATCTAAGTCATAAGGTTTTTCCAGTTACAACTTTGTGTTTGAATTTTTCTCTATGTGTCTAATGTGGTTCATTGGTTTGAACAAAAGGTATTGATTTTTTTTCTAAAACTACAAACATAGGTTTTTGAGAAGAAAAGAGAGGTAGTCAATTTATTGAGTCATAAGAATAAAGATCTATCAAAGTGAATAGGACTACAAGATAATTAATTTAGTGAAGTTGTGGAATTAGTTTATTTGAGATGGGTTAATGCATGCGTATGTGATGAGTTGAGGAACTACAAAGCTCCTCTAAGGAAAGTGACTACACACAATCTCACCAAATACTTGAGCCCAAGATCATAGGAGAAGGCAAAACAACTTATGTTAGAATATATTGCATCAAAAAAATTTCACAGATAATGACTTTGAGAGTGCATCATCCAAGACATCCACACTTTCTAAGAATATTGATTTTGATTACTTTTCTTTGGATAGTGCATCTAGCAAACAAACCAAATAAAAAGAGTTTATCTTGATCTACAAAGTTAGAAGATGTGGAAGAAGTAAGGAAGGCTCTCCAGCATTTCTAGGTGGATCAACATAGGATAGAAGAGGAAATGGTTCTATCAATGGGAAAAAGAACCCATGACTTAGATGTTCCATTGACTTCATTAGAAGGGACGTTGATTCTGACACAAGGACGTAGTTGATTCTAATACATTACTTGATGCCCATGATATAGCAATGTAATTTCTTGAGGCACATGATGTAGAAATGCCATCATCTATTTCATCTTAAAGAGATATGAGTAACATGTTAGAATCATCTTTGAAATTGTAGGATTCATCAATTAGTGTGACAATTTCCCTTAGAATTGAGTCAAAGCCTATCTACAAATATAGGCATTGGTTAGCATTGCAATGAGAGAATGTTATTAAAGGAAAAACATAACAAATATTGAATGAGAAAAAATTTAGAAAAATTTAAAATAGAAACACTTAGTGAAGATGTGAGACTAGAGAATCTAATAGGAAAGAAGGTCCTAGAAGCTCTTGAATTTTGAGATTGTGCCCATGTGACAATCCAAGTGAAGAGACAAAATTCAACAAAATGAAACTTACAAAAGTACAAAAGAGGCCCCAAAGGTTGGAAAGGCACCCCAAAAGCCTTCCATGGGTTCTCTAACACACAATGGTATTCCATTTAAAGCTTCAAGTGACATTCGCATGCCAACTCCTCCACCCATACCCCCATCTATAGCTTTTTTGGGTATGCCTCCCCCTCCACCACCACAAATAGGAGATAAAGTTCATAGAGTGCCACAAGTAGTTGAGTTTACCTATCTTTTGTGAAAAGAGAAGCCCAAAAGGATGTCATTGATGTGAGATCCCCCACATCCAACAATGTTGTAGATGCTCATAATAACTTAATTGGAGAGCTTGAGAACCGATCTACAAATCTGTTAGTTGTAAGTTTGTAGGGAAAATATAAATAAATCTATAAGGAACAAAAGTGGAAAACATATTGGAAGAGAAAATAACTTTTATTTATTAATTTGGAATACAATTACCTCTCTATATATAGAGACATTTGCATTTTTTAGAACTAAGAAAATCTCAATTGATTTCATGTGTGGAGGAGGTAAAAGATGACAGAAATACAAGTTTTCTCAGTCACCAATTGATGGGCTAGAAGTTGTCAATAATAGCCTTCCATTGAGTTGTAACAAACATCGATAATTACTCATTCAAATGTGGAATTATTCCAACACCTTTCCTTAATTTATACCACTAATGTATCTTTAAGTGGGAGAAATTACAATAAGAAATTTAAATAGGATAGGTCCAGGCAATAAGCCTTTTGAGGTACCCATTTACACCATAGTTTTTTTTTGGTTACCCTTATCACTATCACTATGGAAAATTCATTCATGTCTTTATTATACTTTTGGGTTTTTAATTAGTTCACCCTTAACCTTTTGGGATTTCCCCCAACTAGTGCAACTACTCTACTTTAGGGATTTTCACCCAAACAAGTGGTTTTCTCTTACCACAAACCCTTTAGTGATAATTACTCATTCAATGGTGGAATTATTCCAACACAAAACATATTGAAAGAGAAAGATATCATTTTTTTTGATAGATTATTGCACTATAATTACCTCTCTCTATATAGAGACCTTTACATTTTCTAGAACCAAGAAAATCTCCACTGACTTCATATATGGAGAAGATAAAGATGACAAAACTGCAAGTTTACTTAGTCATCAATTAATGGATTGGAAGATGTCAATAACAACCTGTTGTTTAGTTGTAACAAAAAATGATAATGACTTATTCAACAATGGAATCATTCCAACACCTTCCCTTAATTTCTAGCAAGAATGCATCTTTAAGTGGGAGAAATTATTACAAGATTTAATTCAAACATCAACCTCTTTGAGATACAACAAGGTTCTAAACTTGAGAAATTTGACAATAGATAATGCTTTGGTAAATGTATCTACAATTTCATCTTTAGTGCTACTAAACTGTAGGTCCACTACTTCACTCTCCATTAAGTCATGAAAGAAGTGATGATGAAATTCAATGTGTTTGGACCTAGCATCATATACAAGATTTTTTGTGAACTTGATGGTGCTTTGGTTGTCACAGAATATGGTGGTTGGATGAGCTTGTTGATGATGTGTCTCTTGAAGTAGTTTACTGATCCATAGAGCTTCTTGAGATTCCTTTGATGCACCAATCTATTGATTAAAGTGACACTATTGATTACTTCTTGCTACTCTAAGAAATTGGTCTAGATCCAAGATGAAAGATGTATCCTGTAGTTGTATTTATATCATCAATATCTCCTACATAATTAGAATCCATATAACCTGCTTTAAAGTAGGTTCTCCTTCATGTTTGTACTAAATCTCAAGCTTGGAAGTGCCTTTGATGTAGTTCAAAATCCTCTTAGCAACATTCCAGTGATCATAATGTGGATTTTCCATGTACCTGGATACAACACCAATAACATATGAAATATTTTGTCTAGTTATGGTAAGATAAAAGAGAATACCAACAAGCTACCTATATAATTTTTCATCCACCTTCTTTTTAGTAGAATGAGTTCTTGAAGGGTTTGTGGTAATCCAAAACCATTTGTTTAGGTGAAAAAGTTAAAAGTCTATTGAAGGGTTTGTGGTAAGCCAAGACCACTTGTTTAGTTGAAATCACCTAAACAAGTGGTTTTGGCTTACCACAATTTCACCTAAACAAGTGGTTTTTCTTACCATAAACCCTTCAATAGATTTTTAGCTTTTTCACCTAAACAAATGGTTTTGAATTATCACAAACCCTTCAAGGACTTAGGAAAAAAAATCATTTTGACGATGGAAAAATACTTTCTTTAAGCTTTTCTCTTTAATTAAGTGTCACTTTTCATGGGTGACTTGCTAGATGATGATTCTAATTTTGCATGAACCATTTGTAACCCTTCCTGAGAGTTCACATTTTTATATGTTTTGATTATTCCTCACACTCAAAATTTTTTATCTAAATAAATCTTTAATCATACCTATGATGTTTTTCCAACTTGATCCATAACTCCATTCAATGTCCATTTTGAAGGATTTCTCCACATAATTATTTTTACACTCTATGTTCCAACATGTCTTTTCACAATGACTCTTTAATCCATAAAGACTATATGGATGTAGATCCCAACACATGTCTTTTGTGTGCCTTTTCTTGTTACAATTTGAACATTGCATATATTATTTACATTGAATTTTTTTGATTGAATCCATATAATCATTTCTTTCATCTGTCATATATCCTAGTCCTTCATATATTAGCTCTATAGGCTCTATGATTCCTTGTTCATGTTTTCCCAATACTTTATCTTTGTAACCCATTTTCTTCATTATATTCCATCCAACATTCTTATTATCACAACTAATAGTAGGAGACTTTGGCCCACCTTCTCAATTGCTTGTCATCTTACCCAATCTACATTAAAGGGGGTTATACTGTTGTTCTAATACATTTGTGGTTCAATGGTTCGATAGTGTGAACTATGTATTTAGTGGTTGATCCTATGTAGAAGATGATTGCAGTGGCTAGCTACCTATGCATTTTGGTGAGATGGATCATCTACCATATATACATGCTCAGTTCATGCCTTCTTCTTCTATGGAGTTTCTTCAGATCTGTAGTTTTTTTTCATTTGGAAGATTTGAAAAGCTACATGCTTTAGTGATGCTTCGTCATGATCACTCCTTTGTTCCTATTTTATGGGACATTCCCCTAGTTGGAGGTTTTTTCAGTTCTTCACTAAGTTACCTCTTTTTGGGGGAGGGTTGTTTCCGCATGGTTTTCTCTCTTTCCCCATTTTTAGAAGTTGCATTTTGTTGCATTGTACGTGGGTACCTAACATGGCCTTATTGTCGGGACCCATTATGCATTATGCATTCATCTTAGTTTTGTGAGCTTAAGGAATTTCCCTAAGTTGCACTTAAGGGGGGGTGTTAGAGTAAATAATTAATTACTACTTATTTAATCTATTACTTAAGCTTACTTAGGTAAATACATTCATTAATTAGTTGTAGCCTAGGAGTTTGTTCTAAGTTGTTGACAATATGGGAGTTTTTTCTCTTGTAATTCATACTTATCCTCTCACATTGTTTGAGGACTTTCCACCTTATGTGGATGTATGCTTAGTTGTCACACTTATCTCCTAGTATCTTCTAGCTTGTTCTAGAAGTTTCCTAGAGCTCTCTATATTTGGGCTCTCTCATAGTATTCTCATAACATCAATTCTCATTGTAAATACATTTTCTCTTGTATTTGTAGACTTGTTCTCTCTCATGTCCATTTAGGGTTTTTCCCTTGCTCCACACTCTTCTCTCCTTGGCTTCTCTTTGATAGGTTTTCACATGCATGTGATCTTGGGCATCTTCGGAGTTGGATTTCATCAACTCCAACTTCCCTTCTCTTGAGTAATTTTTTACGAGGCACTTTTTATTCTCCTTTGGGTAGCAAGTTCAAAAAATAAAACAATCTATTCCATTGCCCATCTTTTCTTTCCAAAGACCTAGAGGCTTCTTAGATACTCGTCAATCAAATTATAACCTATAATGAAAAGATTCACACAAAAAATTTTGCCACAGCCCAAGAGTCAATTATACTCTGATACCATGTGGAAAAAATATAAATAAATCTAAGAATAAGGAAAAATAGTAGAAAACATATTGGAAGAGAAAATAACTTTTATTGATTAATTTGAAATGCAATTACCTCTGAATATATAGAGATATTTACATTTTCTAGAACCAAGAAAATCTCAACTGACTTCAAGTGTGAAGGAGGGAAAGATGAAAGAACTGCAAGTTTACTTAGTCACCAACTTATGGGATAGAAGTTTTCAATAATAGCTTGTTGTTTAGTTGTAACAAACATCAATAATTAGTCATTCAAAGATGGAATTATTCCAAAAATGTTCCACATTTTTAGTGATAGTTCAAATATTATTGATCTTAATTTCTATGGTATAGCTACATAGTTGTAGACATTACTTTCCCCATGAAAGAAAATGGAATGGTTTGTTCTAATATCTTGCACAATTGCAGGTCAAAGCTGATGTAGAAACTCATTGTGGCTTTGTTCAATCACTAGCTAATGAATTTCATCTAGCCATCTATACAAACATTAAAGACTTTGTTAACATTGTATACTAATTGGATGTATAATTTTTCCAATCAATTGAGATGTATGTGGAATTCTTTATCTACCTTGTAGAAAATGTGCTATAGATTTGCAATTACTATATTACCTCTACCATCTCATTCTTTCAATGATCAAGTGCTTGGTTTTGTTGATAGCACTATGGTTGGAACTACTAACTAATCCTTATGGCCCTAATATTTATCAACTAATTTGAAGCCATCAAAATTATATCACAACATTGCATGGAGACATTCTGTCAAACATTTTGCATGTGTTGAGAGATTTGACATAATAAGTCACTATTGCAGATCATCAACAACTAGCTGGCTATTCCATTTTTTTTTTTCATAAAATTTAACTAAATGCAACTTATAATTTAGTTCTTTAATTAGTCATTTAGATAATATCCAATGTGAATTCTCCTATCTACAATATATAAATTGATTAATTTTCCTATAAACTTCATACCATGAGAACATGTAGCCACTATGAACACATTGAAGCATATGGCGAGCATGAGTGGTGGTCAAGGAGGCTCTCAAAATTTGAATTCTGAACAGGGTGGGATACCTCTTGTTTGTCAAGATTGGATCCTTAGACTAGAGCATGGGTCTTAGAAGGAGGACATTCAGGGTTTGAGTTAAGGGGATCCATCAAAAAATTTTGATGGGGACCTAGATGCTCCCCCCAAGGAAGTGGAAAAGATTCCTTTGGGTCCAAAATGTGGTTAGCCAGCTAAATGGTCTTCCCTTTTTGGAATCAAGCCTTAGGTCAGTCTTCTTTCCCACCTATTAATATTCTTCCAGAATTGGAGAAAGGTTGTTGTGCCATTGTCATCTCGGATGAAATCATGGATCATAGCATTCGATCGATGGCTTATATATTGATCAAAAAAATTTTGGGGCCTATGCTGAATATTGATGTTGTGAGGAACTTTATTAAGAAGAAATGGGCTCTTAAAGGTCAGGTCTTTGTCATGGCCATGGCCAAGGGTTTTTTTTTTTTTGAGTTCACCTACATGGAAGATCTTTCTTCCATTCTCATTGAAGGTCAATGGGCTATTAGTCGCTCTAGTTCAATCCTCTAGAAGTTGTCTTCCAAGTTGAATCTAAATGAATCTTGTTTTGTGCAAGCCCTTATTTGGGTTAAATTTCCTAAATTGCCTTTATAATACTAGAAGGAAGATGTGTTAGTGGGGCTAGAAAATTCTTTTGGAGAGCTACTATCCATTAATCCTATCACTGCCTCCAAAAGATGCCTCAACTATGCACACATTTTCATAGGGGTTTGATAAGGAATGAAAATGCTATAAACTATGTCTTTCGACTCAAAACTTGGGGTGCACACTCAAAAATTGATCTATGAAACTGTGCCTTTTGCTTGCGTCCTTTGTTTGAAGCTAGTCCATAAAGCTAATCAATGCCCAAAAGATGTTAAGCTAATGAAATGTCCCTTTTCTGATTTTACATGATATTTCAAGCCTCAAATCAGATGTTTAAAATCAAACAACTAATATCCCAAAGATCCACCAAATTTCTCAAGAAACCCCAAATCGGGTATGCTGAAAATAGTGCCAAAAGCTTCACAACTTCACAAATTATTAATAAATATGAAAATGGAAATTTTTACAGAAATTTCAGCAGCATAACAGCCTAAAAATTGACATTTCTAGATCCGTATAGCCTTTACACAACAGCTCAAAAATGTAGGACAAAAACTATGCTCATCGGGCTCCCGAAATAGTACAAAATATACCAGAAAACACCACAAAAACACTAATAATATATCTCAAAAGTTTAATCATGTCCCAATACATATATTCAGCTCTATTTTAACATTTAAAATTCTTATATACAGCAGCAACCCAAACTGATATGAAATACTCAATTGAAAACACCAAACTCATACAAAAAAACACACCCAAAAACTCACAAATTTGCACTATTCAGCACAAAGGCAAACTCTATATGAGCATGCACATGGAATAGCTTCAAACTCCTACTCTTAGCCTTCTTAGAAAACTAAAAACTCCCATTCTTTGGTCTCCTTCTCCACAAGTTTGGCAGCCTCTGAAGAACAACAAAGAAATGAGCAAAAATCAAGTTATGGAATGAGCCCAAAATGCCTCCAAACCCCTTAAAAGAGGGCATAACCCTAACTCACGTCCAAGATGGGTTAATAAAATATAATGTAATAATAATTTTTATTTATTATTCCATTGGTTTCCAAATATTAGCCCCTTTTTGCTGAAACTTCACCTTTTTGGAGCCTGCCTGCCTTAACAAAGTTTATTATTTTTATAATTATTTGAAAAGGGGACATGATAAGTCCTCCCCTCCCAAATATTTCTTGTCCTTAGGCAGTGAAAGTTGGAATTCTCAAGAATATGTGCTCCTTCCCAAGTTGCATCATCTAGTGGTAATCCTTTCCATTTGACCAAATGCTCTATGATGCTCCTGTTTCTCAATCTTTTCTCTCTTGTATCCAAAATCTCTTCTTGTATCAAAACTAATTTCCCTTCATCATCAAGAGGTGATAATTCAGTAGATACTATGGTTTGCTGGGTTAGAACCTTCTTTAGGCAAGATATATAGAAAATATTATGTATTTTGCTATTTGGTGGGAGCTCCAATTCATAAGCTACCTCTCCTACCTTTTTGATGATTTTATAAGGCCCATAGAACCTTGGCTTGAGTTTCTCTGCCCCATTCCTCTTCAAGGTGCTTTGCTTATATGGATGCAACCTAAAAAATACCAAATCTCCCACCTCAAAAGATCTTTCAATCCTTTTCCGGTCAGCATATATCTTTTGTTGGTTCTGTGCATGTTGTAGGTTATCCTTGAGGGACCTTATTATGTCTTGGCTTTGCTTGACGAAATCACTTGCTGCGGGTACTCTGCTATCAGAAAGTATTAGATCAACAAAGGAAAGGGCATCATAACCATAAAGAGCACAAAATTGAGGCATACCAATAGACATGTGATGAGATGTATTGTAACAATACTCCCCTAGGTGTAACCATTTCACCCAAGCATGTTGTTGATTTGAAACATAGTTCCTCAAATATCCCTCTATCCATTTATTAACTATCTCTGTTTGAGGGTGATAGCTAGTACTGGGAGTGAGTTTAGTTCCTACCAAATGAAAGAGCTCCTTCCAAAAAGAGCTGAGGAATCTACTATCCCGGTCACTAGCAATGTTTCTAGGCAAACCATGTAATCTAAAATTTTTCTTCAAGAACAATTCGGCCACTTGTGATGCCTTGAAATCAGATGTGATAGGAAAGAGATGTACATACTTAGTTATTCTATCTACCACCACATATATGCAATCCTTACCTTGAACCTTGGGCAATCCAGTGATGAATTCTATGGAAATACTTTCCCATTTTTGTTCGGGAATAGGAAGTGGCTATAACAACCCTGCAGGAAAATTTTGCTCACTCTTGCTTTGTTGGCATACCATACACTCCTTAATGTGTTTAAGGACATCCTCCTTCATACCCTTCCATGAAAACCACTCTCGAATTTTCCTGTATGTCTTGAAGTATCCCTGATGACCAGCCAAAGGTGTGTCATGAAAGGCCCTCAATATCCTCTCCTTAGTTTTTGACCCTGGCACTAGGAAGATCATGTTCTTGTAATAAATCAATCCATCAACAACCTTGTACCTGTTATCATCCACTAACTTATCCAAAATCTTTGTGGCAAAGGAATCTTTAGCATACTCTAAAATTATGGAGACTTTCCAATCAACAGAGATAGATGATAAGGAATACAAAGTGGGCTTTCTTGAGAGAGCATCAGCAACCACATTATTCTTTCCTTTCATGTATTCAATATCAAAATCATAAGCTTGCATTTTTCTTACCCATTTTTGTTGATGATCATTCAAATCCCTTTGGTTGAAGAAGAACCTAAGGCTATTATGGTTTGTCTTTACAATGAATCTCCCACATACCAAATATTGTCTAAACTTATGAAGTGCATGCATGATTGCCAACATTTCCTTATCATAGATGGAGTAACCTTTATCTGATTGATTTAATTTTCTACTCTCAAATGCTATTGGACGTCCTCTTTGAGTTAGGACAGCCTCTATACCTTCTCCAAAAGCATCACATTCAACAGTAAAAGGTAAAGAGAAATCTGGAATTGTAAGCACAGGGCATGAACTCATTATGTCCTTAAGCTTATCAAATGTTTTTTGTGCCTCTTCTATCCAAAAAAAAGCTCCTTTCTTTGTCAAATCAGTCAAGGGGGCAGAAAACTGAGAAAATCCCTTGGAAAATCTCCTATAGTAGCTACACAACCCAAAGAAACCTCTCAACTGGGTAAGATTAGTGGGTGGAGGCCAATCCAAAATTGCCTAGATTTTTTGTTGATCAACCTGTACTCCTTTAGAACTTATAATATGTCCCAAATATAGGATCTCTTTCAGACTAAACTCACATTTAGATAGCTTAGCATAGAAGGAATTCTGCTCCAAGATTCCCAAAATAGTGTCGATGTGCTTTAGATGCTCTTCCCATGTTTTACTGTATATCAAGATATCATCAAAAACTACCAAAACAAATTTTCGAAGATGCTGGCAGAATACCTTATTCATACAAGATTGGAATGTTGCAGGTGCATTAGTGAGTCCGAATGGCATAACAAGAAATTCAAAGTGCCCATAGTGACATCTGAAAGCAATCTTTTCCACATCTTCACTCCTCATTCGGATTTGATGGTACCCTGATCTTAAGTCAATTTTTGAGAAGTATACAGCACCATGTAACTCATCAATGAGTTCATCTATGCGTGGTATAGGATACCTATTTTTTATGGTCTTCTTGTTTAGAGCCCTATAGTCTATACACATTCTCATTTTACCATCCTTTTTCTTGACAAGTACCACAGATGATGCAAATGGACTAGAGCTAGGTCTTATGAATTCCATGTCTAGGAGTTCTTTAATAGTTTTTTCAATTTCTTCCTTATAACCTCTTGGATGGCGGTATGGGTTGTTATAACTGGTTTGGCACCCTGTTCTAAGTCTATAACATGCTCAAAACCTCTATCTAGTGGTAATCCTGGAGGCAAATCATTGTAAACTATACTATGCTTATCAAGAATATTTTGAATTTCAAAATGGAAATTACCTTGATTCTTTGGAGAGCTTTTTGGTTGGATTATGACTCCTGCTACCCATGTTACTTGTCCTCTTCGAAAAGTCCTCTCCATCCTCTTTGTAGAGACCGCATTAGGTGCTCCATTCGATAAACCTCTCAATATGACTTCTTTCCCATTGGAATGAAATTTAAACTCCATAGTTTGATGGTTCATGTAATAGCCTCCGATAGAGTGCAACCATTGAACACCCAATACAAGATCTATCTCCCCAATACCAACCACATAGAAGTCATCACATAACTCATAATCTCCTAAGGTCATCTTGAGTTGTTTCACCACCCGTGTGCAAGGCATAGTGAATCCATCAGCTACTATAACATTGAATCCCTCAAAAGCTTTTTCTTTAAGCCCTCTTTTCATGACAAATCCCTCATCAATGAAATTGTGAGTTGCCCCACTATCAAGAAGAACTGTCAACCTTTGCCTTGCTAGTACCCCTCGAATTCAAAAGGGATGGTATCTTGGGACTCCCAATAATGTTGCTAAAGTGCCATCCTTGCTGATTTCTTTTTCTTTCTCTTCTTCTACCTCCTCCTTAGTATCATGAAATTCCTCATGCTCATCTGAATCAGATTCTTCCTGGAGCCCATGGTTCTCTACAAGTAAAACAAAGCTTTTTCCTTCGTAATTCACTCCTAGTCTCTTCATCTACCTTCTTTTTTGCCACATTTATCACATCTTTTGGTGGTAGTGTTGGGAAAGTCTTTTTTTGAAAATTTCCCTTATGTTGCCAAAGATTTGGGGGTTTTTGATTAGTGATTGATTTCATAGGCACGCAAGTTTCAAGTTGCAAGCTTCTTTTGATAGCTTCCTGTAAGGTTGAGGGTGAGAAAGCCTTAACCAAACCCTTAACAAAATCTTCAAAACCATCAAGAAAAAGATAAAAAATCCTCTTTCCACTCATATCAGGTACCATAACAGCCACTTTTTGAAACTCTTCTATATACTCATTAACTGATTTGGTTTGCTTCAACTTTGACAATTCTTTAAAGTAATCTTCATCATCCTTGAGGTCAAATATGTTTATCACTCTTTGACTGAAATCATCAAATGTAGTTACCTGATCATGACCTTGAGTAGTCATTCCATGATACCACCAATCATAGGCTACATCTTCCAAGTGTAGACTTGCAAATTGAATAGCATCACTCTCCTTCATGGGGTTAAGTGTGAAGAAAGTCTGTAATTTTTGTAGCCATGCTCTAGCTGAAATTTTGTTTGTTCCATCAAAAGTAGGTGTTGTAAACTTACTTATTTTATTTTTGACCTCTCTTCTACTTATGTCATGCTCCCTCCTATTCTCTTTCTTGGGCATCAAAGTGTTCATCATATCCACATATTCTCTAAAAGGAACCGAACTACGAAAGTAATCATCTAAGCCATTATAAGTAGCTCTTAATGCAATCAAGTTACCTATAACCTCTTCCAAAGGATTAATGGCTAGATTTGGTACTAGTGGCTCATCTGTAGGCAAGAAAATAGTTTTAGTTGTTTTAGATGGTGTGGATTTCAGATTTCTTGGCTCCTCTGAAGTGCTCCCTTTCTCATTAATAGATGCAACTCCTTGTAGTTTTTCTGTCAATATCCGCAAAGCCTCTCTAGTTTCTGCCAAACTATCCTCTATTTGTTTCTGAGTATTTTGGATCTCTTGGAAAAAAAATTTCACCATCTCATTTGGATCAGCCATACTTTTCCCTTCCTTGGATTTTGTACTTTTACTTTCAACTGGAGGTTTGATCAAAATTTCTTTATTCTTTTCTCGCTGCAAATATTTTTTTTCTCTTTCACTTAGTTGCATGCAACCATAAATTTTGACATGCAACTAATTAGAAGGAACATGCAACCATTGACTATGACATGCAAGATTTGGGTAGTTGTCAAAACTTACATGCAAGATCTAGGTAGTTGTCAAAACTGACATGCAAGATCTGGGTAGTTGTTAAAACTGACATGCAAACTTCTACAAACCCTCAGGCTAGCAAGATCATGGCTTTGATACCACTAAAATTTCCCTATTCTGATTTTACATGATATTTCAAGCCTCAAATCAGATCTTTAAAATCAAACAACTAATATCCCAAAGATCCACCAAATTTCTCAAGAAACCCCAAATCGGGTATGCTGAAAATAGTGCCAAAAGCTTCACAACTTCACAAATTATTAATAAATTTGAAAATGGACATTTTTATAGAAATTTTAGCAGCATAACAGCCTAAAAATTGACATTTCTAGATCCATATAGCATTTACACAACAGCTCAAAAATGTAGGACAAAAACTATGCTCATCGGGCTCCCGAAATAGCACAAAATATGCTCGGAAACACCACAAAAACTCTAATAATCTATCTAAGAAGTTTAATCACATCCCAATACATATATTTAGCTCTATTTTAACATTTAAAAGTCTGATATGCAAAATCAACCCAAACTGATATGAAATGGAAATGGAATGGCTTCAAACTCCCACTCTTATCCTTCCTGGAAACCTGCAAACTCCCATTCTTGGGTCTCCTTCTCCACAAGTTTGGTTGCCTTTGAAGAACAACAAAGAAATGAGCAAAAATAAAGTTCTGGAATGAGCCCAAAATGCCTCCAAACCCCTTAAAATAGGGCATAACCATAACTCACGTCCAAGAGGGGTTAATAAAATATAATTTAATAATAATTTTTATTTAT
This sequence comes from Cupressus sempervirens, assembly GCA_028749045.1. Classification (NCBI taxonomy): domain Eukaryota; kingdom Viridiplantae; phylum Streptophyta; class Pinopsida; order Cupressales; family Cupressaceae; genus Cupressus; species Cupressus sempervirens. The sequence goes on along the minus strand of CM053793.1, from coordinate 160,139,692 downwards.
TAGTCCATTGGTTTCCAAAGATTAGCCCCTTTTTGCCGAAACTTCACCTTTTAGGAGCCTGCCTGCCTTAACAAAGTTTATTATTTTTATAATTTTTTGAAAAGAGGACATGACAGCCAAACAGTCAAAAAAGTCTAGATCCTGCTAATTTGGTCAAAGAAAAGTAGAGCTCCAAATCCACTAGAACCTCTGTCAAGGGAAGGAAGAAACTGATCTGGAGATGCAAATCTACTAGGAAGCCTAAGAACCAAGATGGCAAGGAGGCTAAGAGTATCTCGGCTAGATAGGAAGGAGTCCAAGGTGATAAGAGTGGTATCTATCCTTCCCACCCTATTTTGAAGTCTCAGGTTAGAGGATGACCCAATTGTTGTGGCCATAGCTATGGCATAAGATAATGTGATACCTAAGAAAGAGTAGATTGTTGCAAGGTAGGAGATCCCCCATATGGAGAATCCAGGGACCTTCGAAGAAGATCCCCTGAAGGAAGTTGTTAGTAAAGAGACTAATTAGGTGGGAAGTATTGAGACTTTGGTGAACAGGGTTGTATCCAAAGACCTAGGGACTAAGATTATAGAGCTTATAAACAACTCTTCCCTAGAGAAGATCTCCCAATAGGAGGAGTGGATTGATAGCTATTCTCAAAATAGCAAAAATCACTAGAGTTTGGTTAAGAAAAAGAAGAAAAATTGTGTATAACATCCTCTGTCACTAGCAACAACCAGAAGTAGGGTTAATGCTGATGTTGGGAGTTCAATCAAATCTCTAGGAAGGAAAAAAATGAGCTAGTTACTACAAGAAGAGGCCAGAAGGAACTTGGATGATGAGAGCTAGAGAACCATCAAGGAATACTCTGGTAAGAAATGAAGATCATCTCTTGGAATATAGGGGGCCTAAATGGGGCTCACAAACAAGATCTAGTTAGGAATATGATCAGATACCAAAGACCTAACTTTTTGTTGATTCAAGAAACTAAAAGGAGAAAAGAAGTGATAGGCAAGATTTCTTTCAACAAAAACATGAGTTGCGAGGCCACAGACAAAGAGGGAGCTAAAGGTGGGGTGTTGATCCTCTACAAAAATAAGGCTTGTGAGGTTTCCACTATCCATAATGGTAGTAATTCCCTCCTATGTAAGATTTCCCACATACATAGTAATGAATCCTAGTTTATTTTAAACCTGTACACTCCCAATTCCAAAAGGGAGAGAAAGGCTTTATGGGCTATTCTCATAGAGGTTATCAACTCAAACAACATAAAAAAAGGAATTATAAGGGGGGATTTCAACTCCCCTATAACTAATGATGACAAAAGAAAAGGGATTGCCTCAAATTAGGAGAGTAAGTTAGACTTTTCAAACTTCATTAACAATTTGGCCTTAATTGATGTTGATCTAACGTGGATAGATTCACTTGGTCTAGCAGGAGAGTTGGGAGGGATTGTATCTAGGTTCATCTTGATAGAGCCCTTATTTACCCTATTTGGATGCAAACTCACTCTTGCAAGCTTTCTCTTCTCCCTAGATTGGGATCGTACCAGTCCCCCATCTCTCTCTCTTAGTTTGTCCCCTTTCTTTCAAATGGTCCTTCCCTTTCCATTTTGAGAAAATGCGGATTTATCATCCAACTCTAGAAGCCAGGATTTCTTCATGGTGGAACATTGAGGTGGAGGGTACTACAATGTGTAGGGTGGCCCAAAAATTGAAGAATGTGAAAAGAAATATTAAGATATGGAACAAAAATGACTTTGACCATATTTTCCAGGAAAAGAATGAGAGGACTGATCAACTTTGCACAATCTAGGAAGTGATATAGCAAGATGGATATAATGATTAAAACTAGTTGGAGGAAAGGACTATTCTCTCTGACCTTCATAACATCATTACTAGGGAAGAACACTTTTAGAAGCAAAGGTCAAAAGGTAATTGGCTTAAAGGAGATTGGAACACTAGGTTTTCCCACTTAACCACTTTAAAACATAGGCCTGCTAATAGGATTTCCAGTATCAGGAAAGGGCGGGCTTTGTTATCTAAGGACAATGAGATAGCGGATGAAGTAGTGCAATTTTTATCATCCCTCCTTTCTAAGGATAACACTCTCTTAAGGCCCAATTAGGATCATATTCTATCTACCATTCCTACTATTCTACAAGCCTACCCTAACTCTATGTTGAAAGCTATTCCTACCTTGGAGGAAATTTTCAAGCTATCACTTCTCTACCGGGTGATAAGGCCCTTGGTCCAGATGGTTTGCCAACTTTTTCCTTCCAAGTTTACTGGGAAGTGGTCAAAGGGGACATTGTGAAGGCTATGTGGGAATTTTCAAGGGCACAAAGCTTCTAAAGAAACTCAATGATATGTTTCTGGTCCTCATTCTAAAATCCCTAGCGGTAGATTTGATGGACAAGTTTAGGTCCATTAGCCTTTGTAACTCCTACAAAATCATTTTCAAGGTTCTAACTACTAGGCTCCTCAAAGTTCTTCACCTAATCATCTGCGCTCAACAAATTGTTTTTGTTCCAGGGAGATAGATTTTAGATTCTATGATCATAGTGCATGAGTCAATTCACTCTCTTGAAGCTGGAAAGAGGGAAGGTTTCCTGCTTAAGCTTATATGTCCAAAGATTATGATAGGGTGGATTGAAATTTCTTGTTAGCGGTCCTTCAAGCTTTTGGTTTTGACTCCTAGGTTTGTAAACTCATCTCTCAGCTCATTACTTCTCCTTCCTTATCTTTTTTGGTTAATGGATCCCCTTCAAAATTATTTTTCCCTTTGTCTGGTCATCTTTCTTTCACCCACCAACAATTTGTGGATGATACTATTGTAAGGGGTGAGGCCACAGTCCAAGAGGCCAAAGATTTCAAAAGCTTTCTCAATACTTATACTAGGGGATTTTCCCAAGCTAATAACTAGGAAAAGAGTTATGTTTACTTCATCAACACTCTATCAGAGAGACAAAGGAAAATAGCTCATATATTAGGAAGTGGTATTGGCACCCTTCCTACAAGTTATCTTGGCATGCCTCTAGGTTCCAAACCCCCATAATCTTTTTGGAATAGCATCATAGATAAATTCAATAAGAAACTTGTGGGTTGGAAAGGTGCATCTCTCATCCAAGTAGGTAAATGCACTTTGGTGAAATCCATCTTCCAAAACCTCCCCACTTATGCCTTAAGTCTCTTTGGGATCTTGGCTAAGCATGCTAATAGAATGGAGAAGATTTAGAGGGATTTTCTCTAGACAAGGGTTGAAGAGCATAAAAGATATCATTTAGTTGCGTGGGATGATATTTTCCTTTCCAAATATTATGGAGGCCTTGGTATTAGAAAAATAAGACATTTCAACAATGCCCTTCTAGCCAAACAAATCTGGCACATTTTTTAGAGTATAGGAGAATGGAAGGAAATCATGACTAAAAATTATGTGAGTAGGCAGTCGCTAAGCCTTTTTCTTCATGAGGTTGATATCCCTCAAGGATCTTACATCTAGAATGGGATCCTAAAGGCTATGACTTTGGCTAAGTCCAAGGCAAAATGGAAAGTTGGCAAAGGTGAGAAAATCTTGTTTTGGTAGGATGACTAGACTAGCTAGGGACCTCTCATTGATCACCCTAGTTTTGGTAGATGGGAAGAGCAATGCATAAGAAGATATGGTCTAAAACTCAATGATTATAGAACATGTAATGGGTGGCAGGACTTGTCTTGGATTTCCTTGGGTCTTAATCCCTTGATGATTACTTTGAATGCTATTCCAATAAATAATAAAGAGGATGAAGTCATTAGAGGAGGTAACTTGAATGGCCATTACTTTGTTGTCTCTGGATACATCTTTTGTTAGATAGAATGGAGAAACCCATTTGGACAAAAGCTTGGATCCCTAGTTTTACCTCTAAAATAAATATATTTTTATAGCTTCTACTCCAAGACAAGATCCTTACTTTGGAAAATTGTGCTAAGAATGGTTAGATTATACCCAACAGATGTAGTTTATACAAGCAGGCTATAGATATGGTCAATCATTTATTTATCCATTGTCTGTATTCCTCTAAAGTTTGGAACCTCCTCACTAGGAACTTTGGGATCAGTTGGTGTCCTCTGACCAATATTCAAGATTTCTTCAACCAATGGAGTAGCTCACATAATGGTTTAATCTCTCATTTAATTGGCTCTTGGTCCCTTTTGCATTTTTTTTGGGGCATTTGGAAAGAGAGGAATAACTAAATCTTCAAAGACAAGGAAGCCCCTAAGGTTCTCATTGCCGAGAAAATTGAAGGTCTAATGAAGGAGAAATTTACCACCACCAAGGATGGTAACATTGAGGGAGGAGGGTATAGTAGATAGAGGAAAATGGATAGGGATAGGAAAAAAAAGGAGGCTAGGTGGTCTTTTCCCCCTGAAAATTGGTTCAAGGCCAATTTCGATGGGGTTGCTAAAGGGAACCTAGGACCTATGGGTAGTGGAGGCATCATTAGGAATCATCATGGGGGAGGAGTAGTGGCCTTTTCTTTCCTTCTCAAACATCAGATGAATCATTTCACTGAAGCCAATGCTATTGGTCACATTGTTAAACTGGCCTTACCTTTTGGGATTGAGAACCTATGGCTAGAGAGTGACTCATTAAACATCATCAATTTTCTCAATGGTCATGCTAAGCCCTTGTGGACCATTGTGAATATAATTTAGGAATTAAAGTCTAACCTAAGCAAGTTCAACAAGAAATATATCACTCACATGTATAGGGAAGCTAATTTGGTTGCTAACTAGTTTGCCAATGAAGCGGTCACCAAAAATGTAGAGAGGACATGGCACTTTAGCTACATCTTTCCAGTGGGAATAAATAATTTCCTATTGCAAGATCGTATCCAGGGAAGTACCAAAAATATACAAAATAAATGATGGAAAGATTTGCAAGATTATATGTAGGAGGGGAAGTTATTAAAAATCATGTGAAACTCTTTTACGATAATAGTGTGTATGTTCAACACATTTTATGGGCTTTCTTGAATACCACCATTAATACTGGTATTTTCGAAAACATTTTAGAGTTTCACAATCTGGAGAAGGCTAAGCTTTGGAAGAAATTTGTGAGTAGGTGGGGGTTTTTAGTTGTAGATGAAACCATGGCGGGAGAGAGAAATAGATGGCAGCCATCAAGAGAGGCTGGGAATTGGATGGAGAAACTGAAGGTTTGGCACAAACTAGAAAAGGGCGAGATTTCTAGAATTCCTAGAGAAGCTCCATGGTTTTGATATTGGGATAACCAAGGTTATGGTTTATTCCTAGAAAAATGGGAGAGTCAAAATTGATGGGTTCTCCCATCAAGTCAATGTGGAGTTGATAGCCCAGGTTGCTGAAATTCCTCTGAAAGGGACCAATTTTTTCAGAGACAAGAAAATATTGACAAACACTATCAAAGTTTTTGTGAAGGATGAAAAGGAGCTAAATAATCTCATCAAGGTGGAGACATACTATGACATGGAGTCAATCAAAAAGCTATAGAGGTATGTTCTTAGGATCATCATTGTGTATATTTCCCTGGACCCCAGATTTGATAGAATAAGAATGCATCATTTTATCTTGCTTAATCCCTTTAGGCACAAAATAAAAATTTATTTTCCCTTCTATTTGTTTACCTCCATGAGCAAGGGTATTGAGGGTTTTAAGAGAAAAACCACAACTAATCTAGCCCTTCATGAGGGATTACTCCTCTTGGTTTATGAGAATTTGAAGGCTCAAACCAAGGGAAAATCCCTTGGTGATGTTGGGGGTGCATCCAAGGAAATTGGGAGCTCAAAATTCAAGGAAGTGCAAAGAATAAAATCAAAGGAAGAGGAGTCCAAATCCAAAGAAGATACGAAACCCTCTACCCACATCCCCTATAGAAAGAGCCTAAGAGGTTTACCCCTCATTCCCCCAAAGCTTGAGCCTGAAGAGGTGGAGGAGGATAGTGAGGAGGAAGAGGACACTAATTCAAAGGAAAAGGAGAAGGAAGAGGGTGATGAGAAGGAGGAGAAGAAGGGGAAGGATAGTGAAAAGGAGGAGGATTATTCTACTAACGTGTCAAGGAATCCTAAAAAAAGGAAAGTTAAAGAGGCCTTTGACACTAAAGACTAGATTCCTAAGATTCCTAACCCTAGCCTCACTTCTTCCTCGATTGTAGACATTCTAGGAAACGAGAGTGGGGAGGTGGTTACGAAAAATAGGAGGAGGTCTTGGAGGAATTTTAATTCAAATAAAGCCAAATTGGGGATTGTTAGGGAGCCTTTGAACATTCAAGCGATGGAGTATATTGATGGAAAACCCCATTATGAGGACATCATTGATCCTAGTTTGGTTGTAATTTTAGACAACACTAGGGAAACTGGGCTTAACCTTTTGAACAACACTAGGAACAACATGATAGACAATTTTTGGTCCATCAAGTGGTTGTTCCATGAAATTGAAGAACTCAAGGGGAGAAAATGCCAGAAAGGTAACCAAAATAGAGGCAGCAACCAGGGGAACACTGAATAGGACAAAAGCCAGGACAAAACTCAACTGCATATCTATGTCTAGGATCACAGGGCTGACCAAGAGGACAAAATCAAAAAGGTTGAAAAAAGAGTCCATAGGATGGAATTCTTCCACCACAAGCTTGAAAATCAAGTGATCGCCATGTTGAATACCTTGAATGAAAATATTAATAGCCTGGGTGAATCACTGATTAGAGCTAGTTTTGGTAGGCAAATTCTAGAGAAGGACAATCAGGATAATGGGCAGATTAAGGATTATCCAAAAGAGACCAAGGACCAGGCCGATGCTCAGAACTAGGACTAGGAGAATGTAGACAATAAGAATGCTATTGAACCTACAGAATCCCTGTAGGTTCTTGACAAACATAATTTATATTTTGTTTGTTGTTCTTTCCTAGTTTTGCTGACTCTTTTTTTATCTAATTTTTTCTAGTTTTTATTACTAGCTGTGGGCCGATTTTATGGTTGGCTTTTGTTAAGCTATTTCATTTTAGCTGGACTTTACCAAAAAATTTAATTTTTAAGATGTTATAATACTTTTAGTTTTTAGGATCCCTATAAAACCTATTTTACTTAATCAAAAACAATAATTTTCCTATAACTATCCTTGCGCTTAGGGAACCTCCTATATCTATAGCTTCAAGATCTATAGTACCGAGATCACTAAGTTGGAATCTAAAAAATCCAACTATTCAAAATAATAAATTATCTAAATTTTCACCTAGAAATAAAAAGTAATTTCTCTATCCCAATATTCTTTCCATAGATAATTGTAGAAATATTTTCTCTAAGCTAGTATTCTCTATTACCTATGATACTCTCATACAGATGTGCTAACCTAGATTTGTCATTTTTAACTAGATTTAACCATGAAATGTTTAAGACATGTCATTTGCATCAACCAATATACAATGGAAAACACAACATTTTATGGTGCTAGTGGCCAACAAATCCACTTCTTATGACATAACACTACGAGGAAATTTGAACAAACTCATAAGCATTTGGTAGGTGGTAAGTCTGTCAACTTAAATATCCACACTAAATGTCAAGTCAGATCAATACAATATCACATATTTTTGTTGTCTCTTTTTCCAATGCCTCCAATATATCATTAACAAGTTTGTAATAACTACATAACTAAGTCCTTAGAATGAACATATCAATGCTTTATGAAATTAGTGTAATGCATGATTTTAAGGAAATGGCTAACTACTAATTTGGAGTTGAAGTAGTTGCATTTATAACTTTGGCAATGACACTGATGGACATGCAAATTCCTCAAACTTCCTTCACCATTTAGAAAGAAAACGACACAAACAATTTTCCTGAATAATATAAAATGCATGCAAAGGTACAAAAGCTCCATGCAAGATGGCATGCGTAAAGATTGATTTTGAGTAGAGTATAGTTGTACAAGAATAGCATACTGATAGCCTATTTTTTCATGAAAAACTCCATGCAAGATGAAATGGGACTAGAATGGAGTATGTGAAGGAATCTTGTAAAACATTAAACTAGAATAAATACTAATAACCTCTATAAATATTTATGTAAGTTTATGTTTTGACCCTTTTGTTACATTATTAATAGAAAATGTACCATATAACATTAATATTTATATATTATCTAATGTGATGCATATCACAATAAAGATTAATCAAACCATCAAAAAATTTATGAAACACTTGAGCCAAGATTAATCAATTGGATGAGAAAGAGACAAGATGTGGTTGCTCTATCTACTACAGAGGTAGAGTATATGGAAGCTACTTATGCCTACAATATTGAATATAGGAGATATGTCCTTATCATCAGGTAACTCAACTTCATAGACATTACCACTGTCAAACTTCTTATAGATCTTACAAGGTCCAAACTTCTTCATTGTCAACTTACTATATGTTCCAATAGGAAATCTTCCTTTCTTTAAATAAACCATCACCTCATCACCAACTTCAAAATTATGATGTATTTTAGACTTATCAACGTTCTCCTTATACTTCTAATTAATTTGTTCCAATCTTGACTTCACTTCCTTATGTAAAAAATCCATAAAATCATGAAATTCTTTCCCTACAACACTTCTCTTTTCTTCATTGGCAACATCTCTCAAATCTAATATGCATCTAGGCTGCATTCTAGTAATTATCTCAAAAGGTGTCTTCCTTGTACTCCTATTCATATAATTATTATATACAAACTAAGCTTGTGCCAATACCATCTCTCAATTACTTGGCTTATCTCCAACTAAACATATCAGCAAATTACCTAGGGTAAAAGCACAAACCTGTGTCACACTTTTACAAAGGAAAAGGCTAACAAAAGTATAATTACTCACCTTCAATGCCATAAATCTGTATTATTATTTAGAATTTTAAAATGAAGTAAGCTAATGAAATATGCAAAAATGGATGAAGTTTAGGATTATAATTTTTTAATAATTATTTGGAAATCGAAATGATGTAACTATGCTATTTTTTAAACATAACTTTTTGGTTGTTGAAAAATGCCAAAAATTAGTGGTCTAGTTCCCACCACAAAACTACATGGAAATAAAATTATTTCACTTTGATCACAGATTATGTGATAGATAACGTCTGTATCTAGAACAATAAAAAATAAAAATTGCCTTCAAACCAATATTTTCTTTTTTATAATGATTCAAATTTCAACTCCCTTCAAATCGATAGTTTTCATCTCCCACCATATTTTTAAAACTAAATCTATTCACACCAAAAGGAAAATTATACATTCTAGAAGAGGACACTCTCCTCTATAATGTTATATAATTTTAATTTTTTTAAAATATTTTTTTCTTTCTAAAAATCAACATCTTCTCGAGTGTTAAAATATGCACTTGTAGAATTTTTTAATTACAATATACTATATCTAATTAAAACTCTATGAACTCTATATGAGAATATTCTTGACTTTGAGTTCTATAAAATGGGTTTTATATGTTATTAAAAAAAATATCATAAAAAATATGAAGAGTTATTGAAGCATCATTTTTCTAAAATAATTTTATTTCTTTAGTAATTGGATACTAACTAGTATAAAACATGCATTTAATACACCTTTCCAATTGAAAAAGTGTAAGACCATATATAACTTAGCTAAAATAAATTTATCAAGATCATATGTTTGAAGAAAATATATTTTTAGATAGAAATACTCAAATTTAGTCATTCTAATAAGTCAACTTGAAAGGTGGCACATCATTGTACTTTTACCCCCCAAGCTTCTATTCACAACTTTTGTCTATCCATATATCTATGGATGGAATGTGGAACTAAATTTCAAACCAATACCCATATTCTTCCACAAAGTCTTCCAAAGTAACTAACAAACTTATTGTATCTATCAGAAATAATATTTTTTGGTAATCCATGAAATCTCACAATCTGCTTAAAGAAAAGTTTAGCAACATGCTCAGCATCTAATGTCTTTGTACATGGTATGAAATGAGTTATCTTAGAAAATCTATCCACAAAAAAAAAAATAGAATCATATCCCTTCTCTTTTTTAGGTAATCCAAGAACAAAATCCTTATCGATTTCACTACAAGCTTTCTGAGTAACAACAATAAGTGTATACAGACCAATATTATGACTTACTCCTTTTGTAACTTGACAAACTCCACAAATATTTAAAAAATTCTAAATATCCTTATACATATGTGGCCAATAATACTTATCCTTCAACAAACTCAATATTTTATCAATTCCAAAGTGTCTAGCCAGTAAACCACTATGCATCTCCTTAATCAAATTCAACCTCATAGAACTTCTAGGAATATGAAATTGAATACCTTTGAATAACATACCTTCTTGAATAAAATACTAATCACACTTACTTATTTGATCTATTAGATTTGGTGCTCTACCCTCTCTCCATGCCTTAGAAAAATTAGGTTTAGTATCATACAACTCTTTCATGTTATCAAAACAAAGAACGTCAACCTTCATCTTAGTCAATAAAGAACATCTTATGCTCAATGCATCAGAAACTCTGTTAGTAACTCCACTCTTATGCTTAGTGAAAAATGTGAAACTCTACAAGTACTCAACCCACTTCATATGTCTCTGGTTCAATTTATGTTGGCTTCCCAAGTACTATAAAGCTTTATGGCTTCAACAATTTCTCACTTCTTTAGGGCTTGAAAAATAGCATAAAACTTTCAATCATACACAAAATACTTCCTATTAGCATCATTCAACTTTTCATTAAAGAAACCAACAGGTTTCCCTCCTTGAGTTAATACAAATCCTATTGCACTACCACTTGCATCACATTCAACATGAAATATGTTATTTAAACTAGGGAAAGCCAATATAGGCAATTCATCAACCTTTTTATGTCAAAGTCTCAAAACTCTTGTTAGCTCCATGTGTCCACTTGAATTTATTTTTATCTCCTCTCATTGTCTTCGTCATAGCATTACAAATAGAACTAAAATTTCTTTAAAACTTCCTATAGAAACTAGTCAAACCATGAAATGATCTTACTTCACCCACATTCTTAGGTACAGGTCATTCTAAAAATGCTTTAACCTTCTTAGGATCTATTCTCAAACCATCGGCTCAAATTAAAAATCCCAAATACATAATCTCCTCTTGAATAAAATAACACTTCTTCAAGTTAATCACTAGCTTCTCCTCCTTCTATCTCTACAATACTTTTCTAACATGCTCAAGATATTCTTCCTTGCTCTTACTAAATATATAAATATCATCCATATAAATAATCACAAACTTACCCAAAAATGTTTTCAGAACTTCATTCATCAATCTCATAAAAGCACTAGGTGCATTAGACAAACCAAAAGGCATAACTAACCATTCATAAAAACCATCTTTTTCCTTGAAAGTAGTCTTCAACTCATCAAATTCTCTAATTTTTATCTAATGATAACCAATCTTCAAATCAATCTTTGTAAACTACTTTGCTCCTCTCAAACAATCCATTACGTCATCCATCCTTGGAATAGGAAACCTATGTTTCAATGTGATCTTATTAATAGCTCTAGAATCAGTACACATTCTCCATTCATCATTCTTTTTAGTTTCTAATATAATACGTATAGTAGATGGACTCAAGCTTTCTTTGATCATATATTTTTGCAACAATTCATGCACTTGTATATTAAGTTCTTTATTCTTTGTAGGTGTCATTCTATATGGTGGTTTTATTTGATAAACTAGCTCCAGGAATCAAATCCATACAATCACTTATACTTCTCATCAAAGATAAAAAATGAGGTATATTATTTGCAACAATATCATTATAAATATTCAATAACTCTGCAATTTCTAATGGCAATCAGTTAATACTACCAGTTTATGCTATCAATCAGTTACCTCTATCTGGTACTTAGTTAACATTATTTTATGGCACTCGACTACTATTGGCGCAACTTAGTCTTCTCGAGATTATGGAAAAAAGTCTTGATTCTTCTTTATTTCCTTTTTAAATTATTTTCCATTGACCATGTACATTCTTATAGTACACTTATCCTCATATAGACTTTCAATTAAAATAATCAATATTTGTTTCTTCCCATTTAACCAAAGAGAATATTGATTCATTCATCCATCATGTATAACATATCTATCACATTAACAAGGTCTACCCAAAAAAATATGACAAAAATCCATAGAAATAATATCACACAAAACTTAATCAACATAATGTCCAATCTTGAACTTCACAAGGCATTGTTCACATACCAATATCTTATGCTCATCTTTGATATATGAAACATGATAGAGTTTAGGATGCTTAAACCTCTACAACTATAGCTCTGTAACCAACTCTACTAATGCTACATTTGTAGCACTTCCACTGTCAATGATCACTTTGTAACATTTTTCAGCCATTGTACATCTTGTCTTGAAAAGATTTCTCCTAAGGATAGGTTCCTCATCACTTCCCTTATTACATTAGGTTCTTCTCACCATTATATTTTCTCTAGAATTAGGTCCCCTTGGTGAATTCTCATCATCTCCTTGAATCACAACATTTCTATTACCTTGTCCACTTTTAGAGGATCTAAACTCAAAGGATCTATGTCCCTCTTCACCAGATCTAAAATAATTACCATTAAAACCACTTCTAGAATAGGAATTACCTCTTCCACAGTAAGAACTAGTACCTCATTAGTAAGAATTACCTCCTCTCCATTGAATCTTGTTTTCATCATCATTTTTCCATTTAGACTTTCTCTTATCTTTTGCAAAACAGTTAGATCTATCACCTTCTCTATAAGATCTACCTATACCTCTCTAGAATATGCCACCTCTACGTCTTTTTATTTGTTAATGCTTCTTTGTCAAGATTTCATCAGCTTTCAAGGCATATTGATATGCTTCCTCTACGCTTTTAATTTTTACAAAACTTATCTCATCTTGAATTCTAGATCTTAATACATTTAGATACCTTGCAATTTTCTCAACATGATCATCCACATGTCTAAATTTGATGTCCAATCTATAATATTCCTCAATATGCTCCTTCATACTCATGTCTCTTTGTCTATAATTTTGTATCTTTGTCAACAAACTAACTTGGTAATTAGTGAGAAGGAATTTGTTGTTTACCTTGTTCACCATTTCACCCAAGTTTAGATGTTTTCCTTTCTTCTCCTTTGTTTATCAGTATGTAAATGCTCCAACCACAATGAGGCATGTCCTTTCAGCCTAGTTATTGCAATTTTCACCATCCTATTATAAGGAGTTTTTTCATACTCAAAGAACTCCTCCATATTAGAGATCTAATTAAACACATCATTTGTATCCAATTTTCCATCATAAGGAACAACTTCTACATTAGGCTTTGATTGTACCTTATTCAATAATCTCATCAATCTTGCTTCATCTTGATCTTCCTCAAGTTCTAGATTTGGGTTTGGTGCTATTGATTTATCATTACTTACATCATCAAGATGAGCTCCTATCCTCTAGCTTGTTTCTACAATATCTAATTTGGTTGCAATTTTTCTTTGTGTATCTAATATTACATTATCAAGATTTCCTCTACCTCAAACCATCTTTGATAATTAGGTTCCTACAAGATTGTAACCCTCTTCAAGCTATAGGTCATATCCATAGATTTGCAACCCTGTAACAAAATTCACTTATGGTTCTACAAGATCTAAAAAACACAAGGACAAACCTTAGCTTAGATAACACCTGATGTAGGGAGATAGTAGAAAACTGAGGCCAAAGGCACACCCAACTATCCAAGTCATCTACAAGAGTTAATATAGTGGAAAGAAACACAAACAAGAACCAAAGGAAGTAGCAGAACACAATATTTTATAGATTAATCAAATAATCAACATACATACCCAGCTGCAAGGCCTTCTAGGTTTTAGCTAGATACAAATTCATCCAAGCTTCATAATCCAATTTCAAAACTTGGATTTCCAAATATATATGCTTTTGTTTTTGCAAAATCCTTTCTCTCCTCTAAAAATCAATCCTTGAACTCCTTAAATAATTGTGTGGCCACAGGTCAACCTATCAAAAACTTAAACCTTACATTAAATGCATGCATAGATACCAGTCGACTCACCTCAAATATTAACTACCTATCACAATATTAAATACAAAGGTCAGCTTGAGTAGGAAACTGCATAGACAACTTGGTCAAATAAGGACCAAGAAAATGTTGTCACTTAATTTGGTGTCCAAAGGATAACTCAATAATGAAATAGAACTTCATAGAAAAGGATGACTTAGCAACCATTGTAAACTCAACATCAACTAGGAAGCGTGACATCCACTAATGACTCAGAAAAAATTGAACAATCAATAATGTAAGACACTGTAACTTGATAGAAACTAATAAAACTAAAAAATATGTAGGATAACAATGCAACTTAAGATGCTCCTACATCATTATTCAAGTAACATAAATCCACCATGGGGGGGGGGAGGGTACATTGTAGAACCAAAGAAAAGAAAATTAAATAATTGGGATAAATTCTTTGGGGTCCAAATTTTTGATTGATGGAGGTATAAATAGGATAAACAAATTACTAGAGGGGTGGGGTGAATTGAAATCTTAACCACTTTAAAATTTTCACCAATTCATTCACATCTATCAATAAACATGTAATGTAAGTCTATTGTAACATGTAAATTTAATCTATCACATGCATGAAAATAAAATACATAACACAATATTTTTTAATCCAGAAACCCTCTAAGCTTAAGGTAAAATTATGGTGGAGTTGACACCAACAAATCTTCACTACTTCAATAATAAAGGTAATTTGTTATGGTTACAATGTTTGATCATAATATATAATCTACCCTATTAAAATACTAAGAGAGTTCTAGATATCACCTATTTAGAGGATTTAACACTTACAAAAAAGTAAAGATTTTGTTACGATATGTATAAAGATCTATTAAGACCACTCTATTAAGAGATTTACCCTAATTCACGTTGACTAGAACTGAGCCAGTACCTGACTCTTAGTTTACTCTGTAAGTTGGTTTCTATTCTTCTCCTTACTAACTGATCCTACTCTTTGATATGATAAAATTTTCTTCCCTTTTAACTTCACTTGTTTGAATAGGTCATTGTCTCTATTAGGTGATTAAAAAATCCTTTGACTAACTTCTGATCTAATTTTGATCCTTCACTCACATATTAATCCTTGTTCACATGCATAAACTTATCCATTATTATTCTTTCTCTCTTTCTCTCTGTCACACATGAAGTGATCTAGGTTAAGATCTGCTCTATTGAAAGAGTTTCATAAAGAGTTTTCTAGATTCTTCCATAATAGCTTCTACATCTGAATCATTGATCACACAATGGGTAAAAGCACAAACCTGTGTCACCTTTTTATAAAGAAAAGTGATATCAGAATGTAATAGTTCAACATTAATGACAAAAAAAATGGTATTTGCGTTTAAAATATGAAGATGATGTAAACTGATGAAATGTGTAGAATTGTATGAATTTTATGCCTATAATTTTTATTATTTTTTTGACTAAGAATTTATTCATTTTATTTTATTTTGAAGTCCCTTTCTTAATTGTAAAAAATATAGGATGTAGTTCTCATCAAACACGTATGTGCAAATCATCTTTTTTTGTTATGATTTGAAAATATTTTATAGATGACATGTATAGCTAGTGCAAAAAAAAACAAATAATTAGTTTTGATGTATATTTTCTTTGTTATAAGTACTCAAGTTCGACCTTGTCAGAATCCAACAGTTTTTTCCTCCTGTCAAAACTTCCCTATCAAATCTATACCTTCTTGAAAAAAATTACATATTCATGAAGAAGATTCTCTCCTCTAGCGATATATATATATATATATATATATATATATATATATATATATATATATATATATATATATATATATATATATATATATATATATATATATATATATATATATATATATATATATATATATTGATATGATTTACTATTTTTTTTCATTTTTTGAGAGAGCATCTTCTGAAATGTTGAAATATCGACTTATTATATTTTAGATTATAGCATATTATAACTAATCAAAACACTCAAAAATTTATATAATGATGAGATTGAATCTGAAATCTATAAAAGGGTATTTTTAGTTTTTTTCTTAAATTGAGTTTTGATAGAGAAATGAGCTTTGACCAAAACAGGTTTTTGTATCACAAACGGTGACATAGATCTATACTTTTACCCCAACATAAAGATATGTAATCGACATCATTAAAGTTTAAAATATTAATAACAACCTCTAAAAATATTAAATATTTTGTAACTACATCTACATATAGTAAATTTTCTTTCCAAGTTGGCTTGAAAAATGTTTTACCTCATAATCTGTTCAATTTTTGACCTTTCTATAACCCTACATTTCTTGGTCTTTATTGTTTTCTATAGGTGAACATTTATGTCACTCGATTTGTATTGTGCTCGGTATGCACTATGTAACTTGACACTTGTATGCTTGAAACATGCTCAATGACTATTGAGATCAACTCATATAGAAATATTCAGTGACAATAAATGTACTTGGCTCCTATAAAGAGTATGTCGATTGTAGTGATGACTGTCTGAATTTGCCTTGTAAATGACTAAGTGGTCGCCACTTATAGACAACAATGGTTAGAGATACCAACACCAATTAGTTTCAATGGAAGAGGATCCTTTCTCTGAGTCTTCCAAAATACCCACACTTTCATCTTTGTTATCAAGTAGCTCATCCTTTTTGTTCTTGGCTTTATTGGGATATAGTGTCCCAACCCCTGAATCAAAAGAATTCTTGGGAGTAGTAAGATTGTGGGATTTTCTCACCATGGAGGAAATAACCTTGAATACATACTTTTTTATCTCAATAAAAAGATGAGGGGAGGACTATAGGGTTAAGTTCGAATGGAACCCATAGATTCTAAATAAAATCCCTAGATGATTTTTAAGGGAGCATTTTACTTTACATTTTTGAATAGACAGAGAAAGGGAGGAGTAAATCCAAAAAGGAAAGTAGAATAAATCCTTCATGTGGAAATGATTCAACACAGGGAAAATATGGGAGTGAAGCTTTTTGTACCTACTTTTCTAGGCAAAAAATTGGATGAGAACCTTGACCAAGGCCTTCCAAACCCCTTCCATTGCCTCTTTCTTAAACCCATGGTGCAATTTAGGGAATTTTTCATCTAACTCCCTAAATGACTCTAGTGAGTCCTTTAAAGAAATTTCAATATTTCTTGGAATCTTGACCCTTTTCAGGCTTAGCCCACTAATGGTAGAGATGGCCTTCTGAGTTATGAAAAATGTAACATGTCCCGCCATGATCTGACCACCATTCAATGACTTTACAATTATTTTTTGAGATTTTTTGATTGTATCCCTTAATTCCCATGATATAATTTTTCATTCATCCTTCTGAAGGATCTCATAGTGTTTCTTATCATTCTAGTATTCTGCCAATTCATTAGGCTCAATCTAATAAGGGTCTCTTCTCATCCTTCTATTATGATGAATGAAGTAAACAAACATGGATTCAAGAACTAGAAATTCCATAGATGCCAAGACAAAAATAAAAATACTCAATCTTTTCTTTGCAGTGACATTATGCTGAAAAATCAAAATGGCACTCTAGCTCATAAAATTTTTATGGCAAATGGAAGGTCTATAAATAGTAACATTGACAACATAAATAATGCACAATTTGATTGAGATCATGACAAATCACTTTGTACACCTCTACAAGGATGGATAGAGGGTTATCCCAAATTTTGGATCTATATATAAATTTATCCACACTAGCTAACCTATTTGTGACATGATTTCCCTCTCAATAAGTGTGTATAAATGATAATTTGTCAATGCTGCTTAAGATATGTTTAATTAAAAAAAAAAATCCTAACCATTTCACCTTGTCAATGCCACATCTTCTTAAAAATTTATGATGTTTAAATCATTCACTTCAATGATAACCTTTCTTATATTTTACCTAGTCAACAATAAAACCCAATGGTTATTCTTTTGTGTACTTGTTGACAATGAATTTCAAATTGGTTAAATTGAATTGTCATTAATAACTCCTAAACATTTCTTGAATTTTTTTCCCATCTTTATTACATTCACTCATTTTATTCCCAATTATTATTTAAAAAATTACATTTCTAATTTGATGAAGGATGCTCCCCTTAATACCATAAGTTACACATAATAGAAACAAAGAAACAACAAAAATTGTGAGAATAAAATAGGGGCTTCTTATTGTCACTAAAAATGTGAAATTATAGAATTCATAATTACTATGTTCTAATCCATATGGGCACCTTGATTATAGTAATCTACAACAAAGCTCTTAACTATCACCCAAAGCTATCATAGACAATTTTCAGGCTTTTCTTAAATAGATAATTTTATGCTGGTTAGGAAGGTTCTAGACACTCCAACTTAATACCTAGGGTTGATAGACCCTAACAATACATATAGAGTAGGAGAAATACACCTTTGACATTTATTTATAAATGTTGGGTAGCCCAACACCAGAAGGCAACAACTCTAGAACCGTTGCTTTGATTAGCTATTATAACAACTTTTCAAAAACCTCAACTCCTAATCTACAAGATCAAATGCATGAAAGTGTCCATGCATCAAGTTTTCAAACCTCATCCAGGGCCTCTAAGGCCTTCAAAACTGAGTTCAAATATTTTTATCCAAAATTTTCTATTGAAAATCAACAATAACATCTCTAATATTGAAGTTGGAGCATTGATACTTTTATGGTAGTCTTATAATTCTAAAATGAACCTTCATGTAGAAAATCAACACATTCTAAGGTCATATGACAAGCTTACTAAAAGTAGGAAGCTCCAAAAAGTAGTAACACCCCCATCTACTAGTTCTAACCAAAATAGAAAAGGCTGAAAGTATAAATATTTTTGGGTGATGCAAGATTTCCCTCACACCTAGGATGGTCCTGCATCATACCCTCAACGTAATTTGAAAAGTGACTCGATCACATCTTAGGTGTTTAGAGGAAAACCAAGATGGTTAACCTTCTCCCTTACTAGCCATGATTAATCCTCTACTATCCTCCTTTCCATTTGACTTGGTATTCTTCATAAGTTTTGTACCTTTTAATTTTCCACCATGACTATCAAGTATCTCCTCAATTTCCTTTGTAGCTGAACTAGCTATGAGAATAATCCAATGTACTTTTGCCACTTCATCTCAATCACCTCCTTCATAATATGCTATCAAATCTAAAATTTTAAATACTAGTGAAATATTGAATTCAACAAGTAACTCCACTTCATTGCCATTTCTAGAATCATGCCTTTTCATAATCTTTCTTGATCCAAACTTCTTCATCTTTAGCTTATTATATGTACCCATTGGAAAATGCTCTTCTTAGCTTTAAATAAGATAGCATTCTGATAAGTGTATTTTCCATGTTCTCTTTAGTTTTAGATGGGATAGTGTTTTGATAATGTCACATCCAACAAAAGAATCACAGATAACTCTTCACCTTGAAAAAATTAGAAAAAGTATCGTGTAGTAATTATGATATGATCAAGATGTTTTAATATATAGTCAGAGCCAAGTCCAAAATTAGACCAAGTGAGCCATACGCCACTCTACTAATGAAAACTAGCATTAGGATGAAAAAGGCCCAATTTATTGTGCATGCAGTACCATGCTTCCCTTTCCCTAGCTATTAAATGAAAAGGAAAATACCTTCCTTGTTCAAAGCAAGCTCTACCATATTAAAATCACTACACATAACTCTAGTAGCTAGAGGTGAGTTGTTAGCCATCCAACACCAAAGTTGAGATATTTCCACAGCATTATTACATGTATAAACATTAACAATACGGGTATATGCATGATTGCGGTGTGCCAAAAAGTGGCAATCTAAAATATATATAGCTCTAAAATGCCTCAAAGCATTTTAAAATTTATTCAAAAATTTTTCCCACCCATCCTGATGCTAAATGAAAACAATTAATACATTTATAAGACCTACTATATGTTTTTGATACCAACCTTATATGGCCAACTTTAAAAACATCTTGAAAAATGTGTGTTTTGGCCTAATCTTGTATGTTTTACACTTCAAACATGTAGCTAACAACATTTTTTTCCACCAAAAATTGATGAAATAAAAAGCATTTCTTAATAATGTTCTTCTCTTTCTAGAAATGTAAGGTTTGTTAAATTATGAGTTCAGTAAATAATTATTACTTATTTTCTTATGGAGTTATGTATAAAGTGTTGATTGACACACTTCTTTAAAAGCAAGTATAGCTTTCAAGTGGTACAATATTTTTGAAATCCAAAAGATGAGTCACATTCTATACTTCTTCTACTATAACTAAAAAAATAAAAAATAAAATTTTTAGAATTTAGAATTAGCTAAGGTGGTCAGACGCAAGAGTTTTTTTATTCCAAAAATACAATAAGTAGAAAATTGATAATTAATTATTTATGTAGAATAAAAATACCCAAAAATATATGTCACTTCCCTACATAAGTTTGATTCTTATATCTAGAATATTAATAAAAAATATTATCATTTGATTTTGATTAAGGTGGTCAGACATACATCTGCTTCTTATTCTTGTCTTGTAATATTTGTACTATTGCATTAAAATTAAAAATTTTGACGAATGATTTCTTTTCTTTTCTTATAAGGTCTAGTAGTTTCAAAACTAAATTCAATTTCCTAGATATTATTTTCTCTCAACTTTTGGATATAAAGTATATAACATTTTGAAAATTGTAAGTCAAGTTGTCACAACCCTAGTTTGTTGATTTTTTATTGCCTCTTAAGAGCATAGTTTGGTTGACCATGATCTTAAACATACCCATACAAAAGGAATGATTATTGATAGAAAATAAATCTAAATAAATCACTGCATGGTGTAAGAACCATGCAAAATAATAATAGAATGAAAATGGGGTGACAAGAGAGTAACTACACCACCTCTACTAGTTTCATCTTAAGAAGAAAACATAATACCATTTAGCCAAATGATGCAAGATGCAAAAGAATGCATTAAATAATAGATTTTAACTTCTTGCATACAAAGGAAATCTAGGTTACGAAGTCCATGATGGGTTTCCTGTACATAAAACTTTATGGAGAAATTTGTAAGACCTTGCACATTCTGTGATAAAAAATTCATGAAAACTCTTCCATATCTTCTTTTTCCTTGTGGGAGGAGTAGTTATTTTGAAAAAAATTAGAAACTGGGTTGAAATTAGAGGGAAACCCTCGAAGAGTGATAACTTGCTACTTCTCATCTAGTTTTTCAACATCTTTGGGAGGACTATAAAAATGACACAAATTTTGAGTCTCAATAGAGGACACAACAGGTAGAGTGTGAACCACTACAGGAATGGTAGCCATTGCAACCAACTTGATCCCCTGTGAAATGACAAGAATTGACTCTAGTGAAATCATCATTGACCCTATAATGGATGAGGTTTGAATAATGGGTAGAAGTGAATGCAATAGTATCTCCTTATGGAAAGTACAATAATATAAAATACAATCATTTCACATCATTTTATTTTAGAAATAAAAATGAAATAAAATAGTATGTATGTTATACTTATTTCTTTGTTTTAATTTTCATTTCCAAATAGGTTTTCAATCTAAATTCCGTTTTGAATTTCTCTAGACAGCTCGTGAAAGTACAAAACACATTTCTAGCTTCGTCATAAACAACTTTCAATTGTATAAAGCCAATCAAACAATAGGAAGGAACCAATTGTTAAGGAAATGATCTATCTAACCCCTATAGAATAGCTTCATAGGTTCAATAAGCCTATTTAAAACATGGTCACTAGGAAACTTGGGTTCATAATAGCCCGATCTCAAATTTTCTAACAAATTTTATTTAAAGGTAAAATAAATATACATAGGAAATTATTATTTCTGAAAAATAAATTTGGAATAGAAATATGTATTTAAATTTCATCTCTTTGGATGGAATAAACAAGGCTTATTTTTATAGTAAAATTGGCATACATATTCTTATTCCTAGTTTCTATTGGATGTATCCTACAAGAGAATTGAAAATTTTAAAAATTTATCAACTCCACTCTAATTCTATTTCCAAAAAAATAGGCCCTTACAGAATTCAATTCTTAATATAAAAATATTATTTTATAATTTAAACTAGGTTGTAAGGATTAAATGATTATAATTTTTTAAGTAATTGATAGTACTTCAAAAAGACAACCTTGAACTACAAAAAGGTTAAAGATTAATTATATTATTAAATGATTGTATTACTTTCTAACAATATAGCAAATTTAATAGAGTTTATATTGGAAATATCTAAACATAACATAGAATGATGGCTCAGTATAAGATTGTTTGGACGATACTATGTTGTTTATATTACTCATCAATTAAATCTAAGAAAACATACAATTTTTTTATGTCATATGATGCAATTTTGATGGTTAGGCATTAACCAAGATATCTTGAACTTTTTTCAAGCATAGCTCAAATTAATTGCTTCAATAATTAAATTTTTGAGATGAATTGGTGCACAAACACCCATGTCCCATATGAATGAACAAACAAAATGAATTCAAATATTACTCCTATTCTAAACAAGTATCATAATATAGTATACATTGGCTTTTGCAAATTTTATCAAAATAAATAAGTTAAATATATATAATTTTTCTACAAACATATAATTTGTCTCCTCCTTATCATCCTCTTCCTTCTCCTCTTCCTCTAAATTAGTGTCCTCTTCATCCTCATTATCCTCCTCCACCTCTTGAGGCTCAGGCTTAGGGGTAATGAGGAGTAAACCTCTCGAGCTCTTTCTGCAAGGAATGCAAGCAAAGGGTTTCCTTTCTTTTTTGGATTTAGACTCCTCTTCTTCCAATTTTATGCTCTGCACTTCCTTAGAGTCCAAGCTCCTAGTTTCCTCAGATGCACAGCCAACCTCACCAAAGGATTTTCCCTTGGTTTGAGCCTTTAGGTACTTGTAAACTAGGAGGAGTAATCCCTCATGAAGGGCTAGATTAGTGGTGGGTTTTCTCTTGAAACCCTCGATACCCTTGCTCATGGAGGTGAAAAGTTAGAAAGGGAAAGACATTTTTATTATATTCCTAAAGTGATTGAGCAAGAAAAAATGATGTGTTCTTATCCTATCAAATCTGGGGTCCAGGGAAATATACCCAATGATGATCCTAAGAACATACCTTCATAGATTTTTGATTGACTCCATCTCATAGTATGTCTCCATCTTGACAAGCTTATTCAACTCCTTTTCATCCTTCGCAAAAAGTTTGACAACATTTTCTAACATTTTGTTGTCTCTAAAAAAATTGGTCCCTTCCAGAGGGATTTTGGAAACCCAAGCTATTAGTTCCGCATTGACATGGTGGGTGACCCCATCAATTTTGACTCTCCCATTTTTCTAGGAATCCACTATAACCTTGGTTACCCATGCATCAAAACCATAGAGCTTCTCTAGGAATCGAGAAATCCCAACCTTTTCCAATTTGTGCCAAACCTTTAGTTTCTCCTTCCAATTCCTTGCCTCTCTTGACAACTCCCACCTGTTTCTTTCTCCCACCATGGTTTCCTCTAATACTAAAAGCCCCCACCTGCTCGTAGGTCTTTCTCAGACTATGAAACTCTTAAGATTTTTTTTAAAATACAATTATTAATGGTGGTATTCAAAACAACCCTTAAAACATGTCGTACGTACACACTATTATGATAAAATATTTTCACATGATTTTTAATAACTCCCCATCTTATGTGCAATCTTACAAATCTTTCCATCATTTATTTTGAATTTTTCTAGTACTTTCCTAGATGGGATCTTGCAATAATAAATTATTTATTGTTACTAGAAAAATAACGCCGACTTGCCACATCATCTCCGCATTATTGGCAACTGCTTCATTGGAAAACTAGTTAGCAGTTGAATTTGCCCCCCTATACACATGGCTTATATAAGTCTTGTTGAATTTTCTCAATTCAAGCTTTAATTTCTCCATTATATTTGCAATGGTCCATGAGGGCTTAGTGTAATAATTGAGACAATTAATGATGTTTAATGAGTCTCCCTCCAACCATAGGTTGTCAATCCTAAAAGCCAGGACCAACTTAATAATGTGACTAGCAACACTGGCTTTAGTGAAATGGTTTGTTTGATGTCCAAGTGGGAAGGAGAAAGTCGCAACTCCTCCCCCATAGCTATTCTTGATGATGCCTCCACTTCTAGCCAATCTTGGGTTCCCTTTAGTAGCCCTATTAAAATTGGCCTTGAACCAATTTTTAGGGGGAAAAGACCACCTGGCCTCCTATCTTTTCGTGTCCTTTTCCATTTTCCTCTATCTCTTGTTCCCTCCTTCTGCAATATAAAAAAGTTAAATATATATAATTTTTCTACAAACATATAATCTCAAAATAGGTATTGAAAGAATTTTTTTGTTTTCGACTTTATAAAAATACTCCAAATTTATCCTATAGAAACCAAAATCAGAACAAATGCATATTTTATTTGTAAATATAACAATGCCAATATTTTAGATAATATTTTACTTATTGTCAAACCAAAATTTCAATGAACTAATTCAAAATTCTATTTACTTAAAAAATTAGAAATCTACTTTAAATTTAGAAATCTACATTATTTACTGAAAATAGAATCATGACGAGAGACCTCCCTTCTCAAGAAAAACTCTCTCATTAGGAAGAGATACCTTCCTTCTCAAGAAAAGCTCTCTCAGATGAATGTTTAGAAATTGTGATCTCCCAAAACTATACAATTTTAGCAATCCCTACTAAAGACATTTGCAAACAATTTTAGATAGCCTAGATCATAAATTTTTTTATTTGACCTGTTGAATGGATTTTTAATTTCTAATATTGAACTCTTATTCATAGTAATCAAAACCATTATATCACTACAAAGGTTTATTAAATGTAACATGCAAGCTCATGATAAATGTTCTTTCATTAGTATCTCCAGCTTCATTAGAAATGCCACCACACTTGTACCACTTCTATTCAACCCAATATCCATAACACCAGTCAACTTATGCAATCAAGTTCGTAGTTATGTTCATGAATTGATCAAATATTGTACTTGCATGTAAATAGTATGCAATAATTTAAATCAAAATCTTTCAAAGTAGCTCAAAGATGATGTAGTTACAAGTTTTTCAATGATTGATACGTGACAAAGGATATAAGACACATCAATTTTTTTGAGTAAATTAAGAATTAAAGAAATTCACTCAATTGAAAATGTTATTTTATTACTTTATAAAATAATTATGTGTATTAAGGATGAGGAAGAATAATTTTTTTCCTTTTTTTATGAATAGTCTCTTTCTATTAATAAATTAATATAATAATTACAAATTCACCAAAAGGGGCAAAGGGATACAAGATCACCCTATGAGATTTCACATGGTTGAAGTCAAAATCAATAACTATTTATAAAGAAAAACATTTAAGAAACTCCCTTAAGCTACTAGAGTAGTGCCGAATGAGGTAGGTGGTTCATCACAATCATTAAAACCTCAATCATCTTTGGGATTGCTAGATGGACTAGGAACAGTCCATCCATCAACAATCTCATCACCAACAAATATTTTCTTTGTCTTTCTCTCCTACCACAAGAACTAGGAGGAGCAACGAGAGGGGGAGCCATAATAAACATAGACCAACTAAATTCATAGTGAGGTAGAGAAGCCAAATGGCATCACCAACCATCACTGCCACCACTAGGAGAGCAATGGCAACAAGCCAACAAGAGTGGCATATATGAGTGGTGAGCATAAGAACCAAGATGCCGATGGTGGCCCTTGGGCAGAGTATGGTTAGATGAGGATTCAATAGGCACTCTAGTAATTGTGTAAGGCATTTTACCCTAGAAATTAATAGATTCCTAAAGGTGGGCCACCTCCAAAGCCACCTTTTTGGCTTGGACCAAAACATGTAACATGAAATTATTACAAATGCATGATTTAGTGTACATAGAAACACTGATATCAAGAAAATTGTGTGTGAAAAGAACAAGATTCCTATCCTTCCATAAAGTAATCAAAAATTCCATACTAAAAGTATTTCAAATCTAGGTAAATTTCCTACGAATCTTGGGCCAATCAACCAGCACAGTCATGTGCTAAAAAAAGGATTATGGCCTAAAGGGCTTGAAAACTTAATCTATCAATTGCCAATAATTTTGAGCATGCCTATATAACCAACATGTATGTAAAAATGGCTTAGAATGCCCATAAAAACAATAATGAGGATCTAGAGCACCAAAATGTTTGAGCTATAGTCCAAGGGGAATCCTTGAAAATAGCCAGCACTAGGAAAAATGGGCAATCTTCGACTTAGTGATAGCACTGCAAATATTATCAAATCACATCCTCTAATGATAAGTAGAAGACTAAAGATTCTAGCACTGGTCGAGAGCATCCACTATAGGAAGATGGGGAGAAAGTGAGGGATATCCTAACCTAGGCTTGTGACTGGTGAAGGGTGTGACATGAAACATTTCTTTTCTTTCCATTAATGTCATACAAACTAGATGCCCACCTTGTGAATTAAATTATCTATAAGGGAAGAGAGCATAATATCAAAAGTTTGTTGATCTGGATGACCAAGATAGAACTAGACCTGCATATCCTCCCAAGATCTAAGACTCATAGAGATCCTAGAAAAAATCCTTAGGAGTCTTGATGATGTGTTTGAAAAAATGCAGAGCACTCCAGCACCATGATTCTTGGCCAGAGGAACACCTTGAGTGGAAAACAATGAGGACTACCAAAGGTTTTCCTAATTCAAAGAAATCCCATCACAAAACCCATCGCCATTTAAGAGAAGCCAAGGCTTCACAACTTCACAAGCTTTCCAAATGCTTTTGATAAAAAAGGAGCCCTATATATCAATAGATTCTTGCATGATGAAAGAGGTCTAAAGACTAATCACCTTCCACACATGCCTATTAACAGGGAATCCAGAAGAGATATAGTGCCAAACTAACACTTTCAAATCTTCATCACTAGTGAGAGCATGGATAATCCACTTCGCACAAAGTGTGAGCCCTTGCCTTTTTGTCGAAAGAAGGCCAAAGCCACCAGACTCTCTAGGGAAACATAAAAAATTTCACAAAAACTTGTGAAAACCATGATGATCTTACCCAGGAGCCCAAAGAAAGTCATAGAAAAAGGACTCTATGTTAAGATAGGAGACTTTGGAAGGAGCCCAAAAAGTAGAGTTATACACATGAGTAGCCACTAGCACCTTAGAGAAAATCTGGAATTTCCTTGCAAGTGAAAGGGGTTAAGTAATCTAGTAATCAAGCTTTTTTTTCAATTTTCATGAGCACAACATTCCATAATTCCACCAAAGAATCTTGAAAGGAAAATTGTATGTGTAGAAAATGGAATATTCCCTGTGCATAACACATTTTCTCTTGAATTGAGCAAGCCAAGGGGCACCCAAAGGAAAGATTTCCCATAACAAAGTGTCTTGTGCCATTAAATTGTCCAAGTATTTCAAGGCATTAGTGAAATTTTCCTCATCATCCAAGAGAGTGAGAGAAGAGTAATCATCAAATTTTTCATTGACAAGTTGAGAAGAAGACTTAGGGAAGGAAATGCCACAAACCAAACTAGCAAAAAACAAGTCGGCTAGTAAGGATACAAGCCCTTCAACAACAATAATATTAAAGAATGGAGCCAAAGGGAAACCCTTCCAGATAGATTAAAAGAGCCCAAAGGATTTAGATTGAGAATTTTTAATAGTAATATAGGAATTAGCATCACAAAAAGTCATTTCCATAGACTAAAAGAAGTTAGGACCAACACCCAAAGCCATGAGCATAGCCAAAATGAAGGGCCATTCAATAAGATCAAAAGCATTTGCAAAAACATATTTTAAAAATAGAGTCTATATATTTGACATGCGAGCTCCCTCCATGCCTTCACAAACATCAATGACAGTTTCAAGAATAAACCTGGACTTGATAAAACTAGTTTGTTCTGGATGCACAATTAAGGGGAGAAGATGATGAATCTTGAGAGATAAGGCCTTAACAATGATCTTGTATGACACATTAAGCAAGGTGCTGGGCCACTAGTTGCAAATATCTTTAGCTCCACTATTTTTAGGTATCAATTTAATTTTTTCTTTATTAGTGATGACTCCTAGACTCTTAATGTGGTAGGCTTCAAGATAAACTTTGTGTAGGTCTTGACCAATAGACTCCCAAAGGTGTTTGTAAAATTCATAGGGGAACTCATCACAACCATAGGACTTGTCATCTATCATAGAAAAGATAACCTCTTTGAGGTCCCTGATGGTGATAAGTTGTTCACAAAAAGCCCAATTCTTGACTTCTAGGTGATTTAGAGTAACAAAAATATACTTTCAAAGAGTTTCCTCTCTAGTAACTTAATTTCCTTGTGAAGCAAAAACATTTTCATAATGATATACAAAGCTTGTAGGATTTCAAGGAGATTAGAAAGAATTGTATTTCCGTACTTAATATTTTTAATCCCAAAGTTGGTATGGTGGGCTCTAAGAGCCTGAAAGAATTATTTAGAATATTTATCACCAACCTCCAACCAATGAAGGATAGCTTTGATTTGGGCATCCTGAGCAACATAGTTATCAACAATTTTTTCTCATGGTGAAGCTTGGCAAGATGAACTTGCAAATTAGAATCAAACAGGTTAAGGGTAAGAGCTTTACAAGGCTTCCTAAGAGTCTTGGTATTGGCTTCAAAAGATCTTTTTCTAAAAATATCCAATCTCCACCCATAGATACAAGCAGACCTATTGATTCTGGTAACAAAATCACTCCACAATTGAATCCAACCTATTTGAGAATGTGGACGTGGCTCCAAATTAATAGATATTTAGGATGTCAGCAATAGTGGATGCATGTGTTAGTAGTGATGTGTTGAGGAAAATTTATGTTCTAACAGATCCTTGGACAATAGTTTCCCAAGAAATGGTAAAGAAAATGGGGTAGTGTTCTGATAATGTCACATCTGACAAAGGAATCACAAATAACTCTTGACCTTGAAAAAAGGAGAAAAAATAATGTGCAACAATTATGATATAATCAAGATGTTTTGATATATAGTCAGAGCAAGCTCAAAAATTAGACCAAGTGAGCCATACCCCACTCTACTAGCGGCAACTAGCATTAGGACAAAAAAGGCCCAATCTATTATGCATGTAGTACCATGCTTCCCTATCCCTAGCTGTTAAATGAAAAGGAAAATGCCTTCCTTGTTAGAAGCCAACTCTACCATATTAAAATCACTACACATAACTCAAGTAGCTCAAGCTGAGTTGTTAGCCATCCAACACCAAAGTTGAGATCTTTCCACAACATCATTGCAAGTATAAACATTAACTATATGGGTATGTGCATGATCATGGTGTGCTAAAAAGTGGCAATCTAATAAATATATAGTTTTGAAATGCCTCAAAGAATTTCCAAATTTATTCAAAAAAATTTCCCACCCATCCTGATGCTAAATGAAAATAATTAATACCTTTATAAGACCTACTATATCTTTTGATACCAACCCTATATGGCCAACTTTAAAAATGTCCTAAAAATGTGTTTTTTGGCCTATTCTTGTGTGTTTTACATTTCAAACATGTAGCAAACAACTTTTTTAATACCAAAATTTGATGAAATAAAAAGGGTTTCTTAATAATGTTCTTATCTTTCTAGAAATGTAAGGTTTTTTAAATTATGAGTTCAGTAACTAATTATTACTTATTTTCTTATGGAGTTATGTATAAAGTGTTGATTGACACACTTCTTGAAAAGTCACTATAGCTTTCAAATACTGAAATATTTTTGAAATCCAAAAGATGAATCTAATTCTATACTTCTACTACAACAAAAAAAATTATTCTTTATTTTTTGTAGAGTTTTGAATTAGTTAAGGTGGTCAGACACATGACCTTTTTATTCTAAAAATATGATAACTAGAAAATTAATAATTAATTATTTATGTATAATAAAAATACCCATAAATATATGTCACAGCCAAGCATGAGTTTAATTCTTATATCTAGAATATTAATAATAAAAATTATCATTTGATTTTGATTAAGGTGGTCAGACATAAATCTGTTTCTTATTTTTGTTTTGAAATATTTGTACTATTGCATTAAAATTAAAAAATTTGACCTATGATTTTTTTTCTTATAAGGCCTAGTAGTTTCAAAACTAAATTCAATTTCCTAGATATTCTTTTCTCTCAAATTTTTGATATAAATTATATAACAAGTAGAAAATTGTAGGTCAAGATGTTATAACCCTAATTTACTAACTTTTTATTACCTCTTAAGAGCATAGTTTGGTTGACCATCATCCTATACATACCCATACCAAAGGAATGATTATTGATAGAAAAAAATTCTAAATAATTTGGTGCATGGGGTAAGAACCATGCAAAATAATAACAAAATGAAGATGAGGTGACAAGAGAGTAACTACACCACCTCTACTAGTTTCATCTTCAGAAGAAAACATAATATTAGGGTAAAAGCACACACGTGGTAGTTTCACATGCCTACGTGGCACATACCATTTTGATCGAAACTCATTCGACCGAAAGGGTTCCGGTCGAAACCCCGAGCCAGTATAGAAACCCCTGCAAACCTCTAGCAGATATCATTGTTACTGTTGCAGTTCCTAGATGTTTGGAGAGCGGGTAAAGGGTTTTTTCCTCCCCATTTTTTAATAGCTTTTAAACGTATTTTTTGATTAATAGATGTTAATTGTACTTAAAATAGTTGTTTTTGACATATTTTGTTTGTGAAATGCTTAAAATTGTTTATTTTTTAATATGTTTAAATTATTTTAATTATTTTAGATTATTTTAGAATGGTATTTAAATTAATTTGTTAGCAAAAATGTAGTCAAACATGAGATAAAAATGTAGAAAAACATTAATTAAAAGTGTAGAAAAACATTAAGTTAAAATATAGAAAAATATTAGGAAAAACATTAGGTTAAAATATAGAAAAACATTTGGTTAAAATATAGAAAAGCATTATGTTAAAATTTAGAAAAACATTAGGAAAAACATTAGGTTAAAATATAGAAAAATATTAGGTTATGAGGTAAACATGTAGAAAAATATTAGTAAAAAATGTAGCAAACCTTTAGGGGACATTATTCAGTTTCTAACATAACCAGATGGATCTAGAGGTGAAACAATAATATCTTATGGTGAAATTAATTTTGACATTAAATACACCTTCTAACATAACCTTATATTAACTACAATCATAACCCATACCACATTCTAACCATAACATAGGCCCTCTACTAACCGAATGAACCACACTTTGATATTGATGATGTTCATTTTAACAACTAGTTATTGTTAGGTAATAATGAGTCTTACATTACCAAACAACACATTAAGATCACTTATGTCAACTACATTTTTCAATATGTTATCCATACATGTGTTTCTTAAGGGGACATAGGAGTCGTAATAGGTCATACTATTGTTTTTAGGTTCTAATAAGTCTTAATATGTATTATTATGATATAATAGGTCTTATTAGGTAATGATGATTATTAAATTACCAAATGACACATAATGACCTCATGATACATTTCTAGGTATTTTTATCCATATATATGTTAAGGGGACCTAGGGACTCCTACTAGGTCATTACGTTTGTTGTAGGTTGTAATAGGTATTCATATGTTTACTAGCACATAATAGGCATTTTCAGGTAATAATGAGTCTTACATTACCAAACAACACATTAAGATCACTTATGTCAACTACTTTTTTCAATACGTTATCCATACATGTGTGTCTTAAGGGGACATAGGAGTCGTAATAGGTCATACTATTTTTTTAAGGTTCTAATAAGTCTTAATATGTATTATTAGGATATAATAGGTCTTATTAGGTAATGATGATTCTTACATTACCAAATGACACATAACAACCTCATGATACATTTTTAGGTATTTTTATCCATATACATGTTAAGGGGACCTAGGGACTCCTACTAGGTCATTACGTCTATTATAGGTTGTAATAGGTATTCATATGTTTACTAGCACATAATAGGTATTGTCAAGAAATAATGAGTCTTACATTACCAAACAACACATTAAGATCACTTATGTCAACTGCGTTTTTCAATACGTTATCCATACATGTGTGTCTTAAGGGGACATAGGAGTTGTAATAGGTCATACTATTTTTTATAGGTTCTAATAAGTCTTAATATGTATTATTAGGATATAATAGGTCTTATTAGGTAATGATGATTCTTACATTACCAAATGACACATAATGACCTCATGATACATTTCTAGGTATTTTTATCCATATATATGTTAAGGGGACCTAGGGACTCCTACTAGGTCATTACGTTTGTTATATGTTGTAATACGTATTCATATGTTTACTAGCACATAATAGGTATATTCAGGTAATAATGAGTCTTAAATTACCAAAAAACACATTAAGATCACTTATGTCAACTATGTTTTTCAATACGTTATCCATACATGTGTGTCTTAAGGGGACATAGGAGTCGTAATAGGTCATACTATTTTTTTTAGGTTCTAATAAGTCTTAATATGTATTATTAGGATATAATAGGTCTTATTAGGTAATGATGATTCTTACATTATCAAATGACACATAATGACCTCATGATACATTTCTAGGTATTTTTATCCATATATATGTTAAGGGGACCTAGGGACTCCTACTAGGTCATTACGTCTGTTATATAGGTTGTAATAGGTATTCATATGTTTACTAGCACATAATAGACTGACCTTACTATCAACCTTAATAAAACTATATCCCATTTACTTTATTAACATTCTTAACTCTAATTCAAACTACTAAATTAAGTCATGAGTTCTAAATTGTAAACTAACATTTGCTAACTAAACTCATTTACTTATCTAGTAACGAATTTTTCTATCCCTATGTCCTAACTCTCATCTACACTCCCCATAATCATCAAAGTATTTACATCAAAATTTAGATTTTAGTCAAGAATTATATTTTTTTATTGCATGTATGTACATGTGTACACTTATTTATCATTTAATCAAGTAATTTTATTTTATTTTTATTGCATATACATGTACATGTACGAATATTTAATTTTCACATTTGCATGAGCACATTACAATGTACATTAGATATGATCTCTAAGATAATTTGTTTTAAAATACATATGTATGTTACATGATTTTTCATTTAGCACCATACATTTAATATTGTGTATTTATATGTACATGTGTTTCAAATTAAATTTAACTTTTAATTATTTTAATTTAAATAGACTTCTATGTTTATATTTGTATATATATGCATGTGCAGATCTCTAGATATTTATCACTCAGATTGTAGCTTCACATTCATATTCTCATATTTATTTTCATATATATATTATGGCATCCAGTTCTAGGGATCGTGCTCCTGCATCCTCAGGGGATGCCAGTGTTCATGGTGGGGGTAAGAGTGCTAAGTTTGGTATAGCATGTAGATCGACCTTGTCCACCCATGATAGACAATAGTTATTTAGAGATACAGTGACGAGATTATCTCATGCTATGCAGGTTTTGGATACCACGCTTTCCTCTTCTACCACCCTCCCTAATACAGAGAAGGTCATAGCAATGTGAGAGGAGTTATTTTGTATAATTCAAATAGTTGAATCATACAACCCTTTTGATGATATGAGCATTGAGACATTTTATTCTTCTTTATCTCATTGTGTCACTGACACTATGAAGTACACACAAATTGACACTGAGGTTTCCACCAACATGGTGAAAACCATGTTTCCATCTTATGCAGATTGTCGCAGAGTCAGAGGCTAATCTTTGATGAAGTGTACTGATCCACTCGTCACACCATTGATGTATCCTCGTTGGTTGGCTACTCATCATAGATGGCCACAGAAGGATGAGTTCCCCTTATATTTCCGCAAACAATTATTTGCAGAATTTCATTTACACTATGATTTTGACTATACAGATTATCCAAGGTATGTTGGGCACGGTCAGGGGAGACTTTTGGATAGATTTAGACCCATGAACACTCTTGCACCCGTTAACAAATGGGCAATGGTGGGTCCAAACCTTTTGGTTATGCTGAGAGGTCCACAGATGGCTACTGCAGGTGAGAGTGTTCCTGATGACACAATTAGGACACAGATTTTTTCGGGCATCGCCACCATCACCACACAGTTACATGAGATTTCTTCTGATCAATGTAGTCGATATATGCTATGGTCTTGAGGTACCACTCCCATAGCTGCATCATCTAGCACACCTATTGATGATGATTATGGAGTTGTAGACATACCTTCTCCTATAGACATTTTTGCAGTCTTAGAGGTGGATGCATTGCATCGTTTGGCATCATATTTAGCATCTGATCTTTTAGATGCATATCGAGCATTATCTACACTCTCAAGGATTCCACTTCATGACATGAGCTCTTAGATTAGACATATTTTTTCATGTACATCAGTCCCAGAGGATTCACAGAGGCAGGGGGACATTCTTGCACCTTCTACTACTCCTACTGCTACATAGGCCCAAGCTACAGCACCAGCCCTAGCTACTCAGGACCCTACAACACCCCCCACCCCCTACTCAGGATCTCAGTGGCACCATACAGCTTGGTCTATTTAATTCAATGCTTTCAGATCAGGGCCACACTATTGACTTGGATGTTGATACTATTTTTTCATTACATGATTCAAATATCACTCAGATCGGCAGAGCATTACATAATGCTACAGTAAATATCTCTATATGTTTAGATTTATTTTTATTATGGTAAATAATATGTCTATATGTTTAAATTAATGTATATGTGTGTGTTTGTGTATGTATTATAGGGTTTGAGTGATAGTATGTTACGTTTTGCTGATCTGCAGACACCGACAGATCCTACCCGTCGTGAGTCCCAGGCATGTTACAATATATATATATATATATATACACATATACATGTATATATACATGTATATGTATATATGTATATATATATACATAAATACATATATACATATACATATATATATACATATACATGTATATATATATGTATATGTATATATATATATGTATATGTATATATGTATATATATATACATATATACATATATACATATACATATATATATACATATACATGTATATATATATACATGTATAGATATATATATATATACATATATATATATATATACATATATATATATATATACATATATATATATATATACATATATATACATGTATATATATATACATATATATACATACATATATATATATACATATATATATATACATGTATATATGTATATGTATAGATGTATATATATATATATATATATATATACATCTATACATATATATATATACACGTATATATATATACATACATATACATATATACATACATATACATATATACATATATATATATATATATATATATATTTGTTTTTTTTTAGATTTATATACATGTAGATCTTGATATAATTTGTCTATACTCATAATTAAATGGTTCACTTGTCATTTGACACAGGGTTCAGATGTAGCTAATAGACCCTTTTGGGGACAAGGCCCAGGATCAGGAGGGGGGATGTAGCTGATTAGATCATATGTGGCCTTTTATTTTATTACACACATGTTATGTCTAGATACATATTTATATGGATAGTTTGATGTTTTATATGTTATTTCCATATGCATACATTTTATATCTAGACACTTTGATGTCTTATATGTTATTTTCAGATACATGGTTTATATGGACACTTTGATGTTTTATATGTTATTTCTAGATATGTGTTTATATCATGGACACTAAATGATGTTTTATATGTTATTTCCAGATACATGTTTATATGGAGATTTTGATGTTTTATATATGTTATTTCTAGACATTTGATCTACATGATCTATTTTTATACATTTGATATGGGTACATTATATTCTCCAGATATATGCACATGTATGTTATTGATCTTTTAATGTAGACATCTATTTTATTGATCTTTTGATGTCTTCATCTTTTATGTAACTTATGTATGTGTTATGCACATGTTTCTATATGTTATTCATATTTTTAATATTCAAGTTTACATGTATATGTATAGTTATTCATCTTAATGCCTTAATCTAAGTGTAATTAACTATATAATTTTAATGGTCGATGTACATAACAATATAACATATATCTAATGACATGTCTTAATTAACTGTATAATTAACTATATTTAGTCCAATTATATTTAATGTAGATCATGTATTAACTATATATAATGACATTCCTTAATTATTTATAATTAACTATATTAAATCTAATTATATTTAATGTCTTAATAATTAACTCTATTTAATGACATGCCTTAATTAACTATAATTAACTATATTTAACCTAATTAACTATAACTAACTATATTTAATCCTATTAACTATATTTAATCTAATTATATTTAATGTCTTACTAATTAGCTCTATTTAATGACTCAATTAACTCTATTTAATGACTTAATTAACTGTATTTAATGACATACATTCTTAATTAACTATAATTAACAACATTTAATTAATAAAATATAATGTACATGTAATATGTAACATAGTTAATATAACATATACATGTAAGAACATAGCAATTAAATACAAACATAAAGAATGTATCATATAAGAACATAAGAACATATAAAGATTATATGTACATACAAATACTAAAAAGGTTGTCTTAAGGGGAGGTCCTAAGAGACCTGGTCTTAAATGAGATATCCATGTCGAATTTAAATAAAAATAACAATACATGTCTAATTTTGCATATGCAAGATAAATAATCCAATGTACAAAAATTTATAAAACAAATATCCTATCAATATTAAATATGAAAGAATAAGAGCTATATAAGCATAACTCAACTAGAGCTCCACAATAAGTACATAGGTAAACTAGAGCTCCACAAACAATGTATTGCTAGGATCCTCTCTACTTTTTATTATCTCTAGAAGTTTTTCATGTTCTTCAATAGGAAATTTCCACTTTTGATTTCCACGATGTCCTTTTCTTTGTACTGCTTCAAATTGTAATTTGGTTGTTATAACATGGTTACTATAGTGTAAAACCTTTTCTCCAAGCTTGTATTCAATAAATTCAATACCACTACCAATTACCCTTGTTTGTTGATAATATGTTCCTTCAATAAAAACTGATCCAATTGGATATGACTCTTCATCAGCATCTATAGTTCCTTCTAGCAACTTGCATTTTGCTTTTGTGCATCTTAAAAGATAATAGTCCACATTTTCCACATTATCTAGTAAGGCTTGAACTGCAAAAATATCTCCTGGATGTATATAAAAAGATAAATATAAATTAATTTTAAAATAAATATACATGTATATTAATTTATATATATGTATATATGCACACAAACCTGCCACAACTAAATCAGAAATGCGCTCATAATCAACTGAATATACAGGATCATGAATGTCAATGTCAATGTCAACATCTTCAAAAGGAGGCTTTCTAACTATCTCCTTCAAATCCCAATGTGAAACATATCCATTCCCAATATTTTCACATGCACTCCCTACATTGTCCTTAATGCAGTCATCACAAAAACATGTTTTCTCTCTTACTTTAAGTACTGGAGGTTTATGGTTTCTTGTAGTCATCACTTGATGTAAACTTCTAATTCCAGGAATCGTTTGACAATTGTAAGGATTAGATCGATCTATATCTGTTACAAATACAAAAACTAATTGTCATATTTCAAAATAAATATTTAATTAAAAACTCAACTTGATTTGAAAAAGACATTAAAAATAAATAAAACATAGTTCACCTTTCACCTCCCAAAAGTAACGCTTATTGTATTCAGTATCTCGAGTAGGAAAATGAACTTTGCACCATTCAACAATTTTATTTGCACTCTCTATCCTATTCCCTGTATGTAGATAAAATATGCATGTATATATAAAATTTAAAATATATGCTATTAGAGTATTAAACATGTACATTTAAAAAATGCATATATTTACTTGCAAGTTCATGTTGTCAAAGCGTACGTTTTATACATGCTCCTGCTCCATCATGCTCCCCTTTTCCGTGTCCACTTTCAAAGAAATTCCATAAAAACTTAACATTGGTTGTAGCATGTTGCATTGCTAACTAATTAAATGCTTTTGTAGATTTGAATTGTCTTGTGAACGTGGAAGATGATAAGTATCTACAATTATCCAAGTACATATATCAAATAGAAATAGACATGTCCAAATAAATACAAGTTAAAATAAATTTAAATAAATGCGTAACTATTTCGTGTATACTAACCTGCACATCCATCAGACCAAATCCAATGCTCTGAAACATTTATTCCACGATTTCTAAGATCTTCAAAGAACATTGCAAAACAATGAGCCGCATAACTCCTATCATGAACTTTATCATCACTAATATAGAAATGAACCTCTTTGATGATGATGCGTTCATTTTCATCCAATCTTTCTATCTGATCCACCTCAAATTGTGCATGTCTATAGGTCACTTGCACAAATATTGCAACTTGTTTAGAATGATAATATTGGCTTTGGAGCTCTGTATGAGGTGCAAATGTATAATTCTTAGAAAAATCTACAACTGAAAGTATACAACCAGGTGGAAAACAATTTTTGGAATCACGAAACTGTTTAGCTTTCCATCGTGCACCATGACAATGTTGGATATGTGGATATATCAATGGACGGAACAAGGCCATGAACTCATCATAATGCAATTCATTCTCCTTCAATACAAATTTTCTGGATTCATCCCCTCTATTATTTTGGTATGTCTCATATTCATATCTCATCTATGAAACTGGTGTGGATTCATTAATATTCTCAACTTGCATAATTTCAAAAAATTTGTGTAAATCTGCACAATCTTCACACTGATTTTTGATGCATTGCACTTTGAATTCATTCGAATCTTCTAATTTATCACATAATATGGACCTCATAAATTGTGTTGTACTGCTAGGGATGATCAAATTAGGATCAAGTATTGACATAACTTTTTAAAATGATTGCAAGTGTAGACCAAATTCAACATGATTTCTACAACAACAACTTTCTCGCATCTTATTTATGTGTACAAAGGAAGGATATAAACTCTCAAACATTCTCTGACATATTTTGACATTTGAAAATTCTTGTTTGAATGCTTCAAAAAGTTCACTTTGAGTTATATCTATGAAATGTTTTGGATGTTCAATTTTGGCCCCCGTTTCTTGATCTTTAATTTGTATAGTATCATGCCTATTGGAAGAAACACGAGAATGTGTGGTCCAAAATTCAATAACTTGTCTTTTTACTTCTTCAGAGATCTTGTCTTTTCAAGGAACTCTACAAATATTCACCCAGTTATTCTCAATGTTATCATCTAGAATATTTCTCCTCTTGATGTATCTTTGGACAATTCTTCTAGATATATGTAGTACATCAAAAATTGCATGTACCTATTTTCTTTGTGTCAATTTTTTACTAGATATAGTAGTCATCAATGCTCTACGTGCATTACTCAAATCACCTCCTCGAGTTGTGTTGTCAATTTTGTTATAAGCATTTTGAAAATTTTCAACTATTTTTTTATTAATATTATGGGCATGGCTTTTCTTGTTATCAACACCCAACAACTCTAAAACAGGTCTCATATCTCTTCTCCTAAATAACTTGACAAATAATTGTGCTTGTCCAAATATACATTTATCCTTGAAATATTCATCCCACATGTTCTAACAATGCTTTCTGATAGTGTTATCATTTATCATATCTTTAGATAGAATTTGGTTAAAAAGTAGTTCTTCATCCAAATCCATCAAATTTTTTATGCTTTGTAATTTGTCTCTATCAATAGAACTGCCAATTTCTTCCTCTTCATTACTTTCATTTTCTTCATGAATCTCATCATGTTCAAGAATTTTAGTAGGTTGGTTTTGAGCATGTTTTGTATGGCCTTTCATTTTGTCATCTCCTTTTCTATCATATTTCCTTAATCTTTTCCTTTTACTACCCACTAAATATTTTAATCTATAGAAAAAAAATTAAAAAAATTTAGATTTCACTAAATATCAGCTAATGGTTCAATATATAATACATAAAAATAAAAATAATTAGAAGAGAAAAAAAGCACCTTCAAAATATTCGATATTTTGCAATATTGATTAAATCCGCAAAACAGTTGTTGAAAATTGCTTCAAAATTAATTATTTTTTGCAAATCTTCTTCCAATTATCGTTGTCCCTGTAAATTTAATTTTTAAAAAAAGGGAAAACAATATTTTTTTATATCAAATAGTCACATTAACTGCTAGTGGTTTCTCATGTCGACAGGCGTTTCAGTCAAAACTGTTACGGCCGAAATAGTTTCGGTTGAAATAGTCTATGTGGCAGCCAAACAAGCAAAAATCAGAACTTCTGTAAACATCTCACTTTGAAGGCCAATTTGACCTACTAAATTGAAGTATTTTTTAAAACTAAAAATATGCTTTTGTAGTTCTTGGAGTCACGCTTATGATTGTATAATTTTTTTAAAGTTTTGATTATGAATAATATGTTATAATTTTAAAATATTACAAGTAGATATCTTAAGATTCAGGAAGATGTCTATTCAAAAATAAGAAAAAAATAGTAAATCATGTTTAAAAATTAATTTTTTTATGGTGCACTAGAGGAGAGAGTCTTCTTCAAGAATATGTAATTTTTAAAAAAAAGTATGTAGATTTGATGGAAAAAGTTTGACAGGAGAAAAAAATTGTCTATTTTTGATAACTTTGACTTTGACTAGTTATAACTTCAAAAATATTAGCCGAATTTCAATTTTTCTTTTTCAGTGCACTAGGTATACATGTTAAATCTAACATATTCTAAAATCAAACCAAAATATGAACATTTGCATATATTTGTTTGACAGGAAAAAAACTCTATATTTTTAGTATTTTTTAAAAATTAAAAAATACACTTTAAAAATTCAAAAATAAATAAAATTTTCACTCAATTTTTTTAAAAAAAATTATAGACATAAACTTCATCCAATTTTACACATTTCATTAGTTTACATCATCTTCAAATTCTAAACACAAATGCCACTTTTATTTCGTTAAAGTTGAAGACTTTAAATTTTGATATCACTTCTCCTTTATAAAAGATGACATAGGTTTGTGTTTTTACCCATCATTTGGCCAAATGATGCAAGATGCAGAAGAATGCATGAAACAATAGACTTTAACTTCTTGTATAGAAAGGAAATCTAGATTACCAAGTTCATGATCGGTTTCCTAGACATAAAACTTTATGGAGAAGTCTGTAAGACCTTGCACATTATGTGATAAAAAAATCATGAAAACTCTTCCATATCTTCTTTGTCCATGAGGGAGGAGTACATGTTTTGCATAAAATTAGAAACTAGGTTGAAATCAAAGGGAAACCCTCCAGGAGTGATAAGTTGCTGCTTCTCATCTAGTTTTTTAACATCTCTGGGAGGACTATAAAAATGACACAAATTTTGAGTCTTAATAGAGGACACAACAAGTAGAGTGTGAACCACTACAAGAATGGTATCCATTGTAACCACTTTGATCCCTTGTGAAATGGCAAGAATGGACTCTAGTAAAATTTTCATTGACCCTGTAATGGCTGAGGTTTGCACTCCATTCTACATAGGAGGAATAGAACCTAAAGAAACATTAAGTTTTTTGGGGGCTAGGGATGCCTTTCCCTAGCATCCAATAGTGGTCAATTTATCTTTTTTATTTCCTTTTGCTAGCTTAATAGGAGCATCCTTTGGTGGGGTTTAACTCTACACACTACCAATGGGAAATTCCTAATCTTGTGTTCCACCAACTAACACCTATAATAGGTGTTTAGCAGGTTTAAAGAACCTTCTGAGAGAAGGTGTGAGAACCAATATGAATCTTCATAGACTCCTTGATATACATGGAGAGATCAACCTCAACTCAAAACATATTTAAGATGGCAAGAATCAAAAAACTTATTCTTTTCCTTAGTAATAAATTTTCCAAGAGTTTTGGCAATGGACTCAATAAAAGGCCATCATGGTAAGGGGAGACCAAGAAACAAAACCAAAATAGGAACCCTACTATTCTTTTCATTAGAGAATATAAATTATTGTGACCACCTTCGCAACACAAGAAAGGAGGAACAACTTGACCAAAGGCTATTGTCAAAGACTATATTGGCCTGGGACGGGTTAGAAAAGTGGAATATAAAAAACCTTTAGTAAGGTTTTGCAATGCTCCAAGGTGGACTCATTGTATTTTGTTCTAACCATTCACATGCAACATCAAATTTTGGAAGAGGAAGGATAATATTAGGATTACCTCATGGAAGACATTTGAGATAATTTTGCAAGGATGATTTTTCAATGGAGGCACCATGGCTATCCAAAGTCAAAACACAAACATTAATATCAACTATTGGATCACAACTAGTTTAGGCCATTATAAACTATCCCTAAAAACTTCCACATCAAATGTGGTTTGATAGATGGAGATAATAGAAGTAAAGTGTAGATAGATAGTAATACTCAAAAGACACATGAAACCCTTGTAGAGTCATAAAGTCATTCATTTTTCTTATTTTTTGTATT
Source organism: Cupressus sempervirens (assembly GCA_028749045.1). Taxonomy (NCBI): domain Eukaryota; kingdom Viridiplantae; phylum Streptophyta; class Pinopsida; order Cupressales; family Cupressaceae; genus Cupressus; species Cupressus sempervirens. The sequence goes on along the minus strand of CM053793.1, from coordinate 160,096,968 downwards.
CATTAGGTGGTTGTATAAGAGCATGAATTAAATTTTTGAATGAATTCTTATATGAAAAGTGCTATATAATTAGGAAATTAGATTAGGACCAAGGGAAAGGATATAATAAATCTTAGTCAAACATTATGACTAGTGAGGATATATGATAGATTAAAGACCATGTATATTTTTAGTAGTGAAATGTTCAATTTCAACAATTTTATATGCCAACATGTTCAAAGGTTGGGAGTAGCATCCATGAGAAACACATTATTCTTAAAAGGAAAGTCATAATAGAAGGAAATATGACTCTCCAATTGAATATCTAGACTTCAAACTCCATCTCTTGATTGGATAGAAATGCCATTATGGAGGAGCTTTCTTTAATGTAGATGTTAATCATTTTTCAAATCAAGTGTTCATTAAATTTCCTATTAAAAATTCAAAATCTTTGAAATATTAGACATCTAGATGTTCTAGGAGAAAGTCTTTTGGTTGACTAGAAGGAAACATAATTAATATAAGTTGTTAAATGTTCCAAATGAGGAACCGATGACTACAAATATGTTGTTAAAGAGTTTATAATTGGATGATTTAAACATTATAGTAAGGTTTCAATCCTCAATTAAAAGTCTTAAATAGTCAAAGTTGACTTATTTCTCTAAGCTTAATTTTATCATTAGTGTATTCAATATTATTAATGTGTACATTATTTCAAGGTATCCTTTTAAAATAAATTCTCTCTATACACCATATTTTCAACTCATACAAATTATAAACAAAACTTCACAGAAAACCTTTGCAACCATGTAATCAAAATACCTGACAAACCCCCCCAAAAAAATATTCTAGGGCCATGTATATAACATAGGAATACTAAGAAACTAGTCAAAGCATAAAGTTAGAGATAAGAGATATAGTAGGGTTTAATGACTCATATATTACAAGCCTTGCACTCAACTATTGGATTGGGGTCTTATATTTTTTAAATGACCCCCTTTGAGAATTTTTTCTGGGACTCCTACTATAGAAAAATAAAACTTGTTCTAAACTATGGAATTTTTTGGATGTTCATCAAGAGAAATAACTTATTTTTGCATTTCCCAAATAGGCAAGGTGATATTTTTGGGAAATTAAGTGAATCATATTGTCAAAGGATGGAAGCCATGATACTTTTGGTGATGAGCTAAAGGGCCCTTAGAGAACCTTTATTAGTGAGGCATTCATTCTTAGATTGGCATTCTAAAAATGTAAATTTTGAACATGGAATAGCCAAGGGTAAATGGTGAGTAAGCTTCATGAGGGGTCAAGTGGAAAGCATAGTGGAATTATACATGGTTCTTAGCACCTCCTTTTGAACTATCAAATTAACTATGTCCAAACTAGAATTGGCCAAAACATGGAAGATGTATTTATCTTGAGGGACCTCTTTTTGAAAATATTATGACATGCTAAGCTATTGAGAGGAGAGGGATGAATTAGTAACTTCTAAAACTTTTATCCCAATTAGTAATTAGACTTTTTATGTGAATTCTGATATAATTGCATGGATGAGAAACTCAAAACATGAAAGCATACATAACACTCTAACACAAGATTTGGTAACCCAAAAACCTTCTTAATAGAAATTAAAATTGGGGTTGGGATGATACCCACAAGCTTTATTACTGCACTATAAAGTTGGCCTCTTAAGGCTTACAATGATAACTTTTGATTTACAAACATACAATGAAGTATTCATTTGGTAAAGAGATTTACATAAGACTATTTGGTCTACCTTGCTAAAAGCTTTGACTAATCCACTTTTTAGGATGAAGTATTGGCTAATCTCTAATCTATAACTTGTTTCACTAAATGAGATTCCTCTTAGTGTACAAATAATCTTGCTGTGATAGATGAATCATTGTTGCTCCTTATACTATTTTAGCCTTTGAAATTCGCTCTTGTAATCTTGTCTGATTATTATATTACATTTCTTGTCAATTTGATTTTGATGTGATACATTACATTACATATATACCAATCCAATTACATAATTACAAAGTTGGCCACAATAAAAGTTCACACAAATATTACAAAGTTGGTCAAAGTGTGAAAACTTGGGTTCTAAAGACTAACTCAGTGAGGTCTCCATACTCAAAATCCACTATCAATTCTCAACACCATCATGCACTTAGTAGACATAGAAGCTTGGTCCATGCTGATAACTTCCAAGTATTCTTGAACTCGGTCTACTGGTGACTCAGTGAAAATTGTGAAACTCAGTATATAAACTGAATCAATTGATTCACACTACATAGCTGGGTTAATATTATCACTTCAAGCTTAGTATAAACCGAGTCTCTTGGCTAACACTGAGTAGATCAATTAACACTAAACTCATAATACATCAATTTTGACCTTGGTAAGCACTATTCAACTTAGTTTGAACTAGAAAACTCAGCATACAATGGGATGCTCAATTTACACTACTAATCATTGCCTTGGTAGTAACTACTCAGTGTGAATTGAAATCTATCCAAAGGACTTAGTAGCAGCTAAAATGCTTGGTTAACACTATTAAATATACAATATGCTTGGCATAAAATCACAATCTAAATAATTGTATGTCATTAATAAAAAACATAACAAGAATGTTAATAATCTTCCCCTTTGGCATTAGTGACAAAAACACTTTTCAGTCAAGACTGAATTCAAGAATGTTCAACAACACCTTTATTCATCACCTTATATCTCCAACTCAGTAGAGTATACTATTTTTGAGATTTTTCAAAATCGATTTTTTAAAGGATACATTTATGTACATGGTAATGCTCCCCCATACATAATATAGTATACTATACATATAATGTTCATTTTCTCTAAAATTTACAATTATTCTTTTAATTTTCTCCCTTTTCCAATCTTCTCACATATTCTCCCCCTTTTATCACCTTATTATATCTCCTTATAGCTTCTCCCCCTTATAGCTCCTCCCCATTTTTGACATTAATGCCAAAGAACTATGCTCTATGTATTTTCATAGTAATTCCAAAAAGAGATAAGAAATCTAAGTGTACCTTCAATATGAGTGCCAAAGTCTTGTCCTGATTCTCTTGCAAGACCCTACATGTGTGCAATATCACCTAGACTTTTGTTAACAATTCAATCATGTGTTTAGAAATAGAGATATTATTATCATTGATGAGGGTTTTTGAATGTGCAATATGCTTCTATAGTGCATCCATGTTAGGGAGAATCATATTCTAGATATCTATCAAAGTTGATCTGATCCTTGCTTCTTCTCTGAGTAGTTTTTCCTACATAGCTATCAGAAATTTGATCCTGTTGAAGTGAGTAGAGCTAGACCTTGGGTCAAGTTGCAACTACTATGCAATTTCCTTTAGATCTATATCAATTTTAGAAAATTTTTCTTTTATTTTCTTTCTAAAAATTGATGTGTCACATAATTTACTGAAAATTAATGATACATTAATGCAAGAAGTTTCTGGATAGCCTGAAATAGTAGATAATTCTACTTGGTGAAAGGCAATCTATTGAGAAATAAATTCTAGATCTTTATTCTCAAACTTTTTCTTAGCTCTCTGTAGTAATTTATCATATTCATTCAAATCTTCACTATATTTCTAGATTGTCTCTACCAACTAATACAAAATTGTTTGAGAAGTGTCAACCTCTATTCCTATATCTTCTGCTAGAATTTTCTTTGCATCCTTAATGATCTTTAACTCTGTGTTCCTTTCTTCTCTTTGCCTTTTCTACTTGCCTTTCTCTTGAAGAAGTTCACCAAAGGTGTGCATCTGATCTAGGGCTAGATTTGAGATGTCCCATTTTGGAATGACAATCTCCTCATCAAAATCTATATCCTCTTCCTTTTTCTTTTCCTTTGCCCAAAAATTTTGTGCTTGGTTGAGGCTTGGTCTCAACTATCCTTGCACTTATTACTTATGTACTAGAAATAGAAACAATAGTTTAAATAGTAGGACTAGCTGCAAAAATAGATGCTGCACTCATTGTTGAAATACTAGTAGAAATACCTATTGTAACCAAAATTGATGTAGAGGGTAGAACTTTTAGCTTGGTTGATGAAGTGCTTGGTACTTTAGTCAACGATGTGCTGAGTTGGATTGGTGCAAAGATTGATTGAATGCTTGTGCTTGTAGTGCTATTTATAATCATTCCTACTGAGGTTGTCTTCCTATTTGATGTTATCAATGTTTTCCTTAGAGAGTGAGAAAGTGAGGCTATAACCACTCCAAAAATCTTGACTAGGTTAGTTTCCTAAACATCTTGCACATCTTGCTTGGTAGCCTCTTGTTCCTATTCCTCTTCATTATCAACATTATCAAAATGACTTACTTCTCCATCATCTTTTCCTTGATTATCATCATCATCATCCTTGTCACTTATACTAACTAGAAAATCACTCATTTTGTGAAGAAGATAGACATTCTTCCATGTCTTTGTTGTATTCTTCACAACATGCTCTATGTAATTCAACAAAAATAATACAAGTATTAAATCTTAATGTTAACTTTTCTTCATTTTTTTATAAATATTCTTTCACTTCCTTGTTAGTAAAATTTGGCATAAGCTACATCAATGTTTGGTCATAAATATCTTTTGTAATTTACATTGCTTGTTCCCATCTGGGTTTGATCTTATCTATTAAAGTATTTGGAACTCGCTTAGTGAGCTGATCAAGTGAATATTTCCACTTACCCATCTTGGATATCAGTATATCTTCAATTTGCTTCTACTCATTAGTAATTCTAGTCCCATATTTCAAAGCTTTGAAGTTTGTTATTGCAAAACCTGATTCTAATTCATTTATTCTCTCCTCAAATGTGGGTGGAGACCTTGAAAATTATGTCTCCTTTTTTTTCTTTCTTCCTAGAGTATCTCTCAGTGAATATGGTAGTGGATGTCTTGGTAGGCTTGGATATGATTACCTTGCCCTTCTTCTTTAATTGCTCCTCTTCCTCTAATTTTTCATCCTCTACTTCTTCATCTTCACATTTTCCCTCAGTCAACAGAAGAGTGGAACTTGATTTCAACTTGGGAGTCCTCTTCTTTCCCTTGTTAACTGTTTGATGGAGCTTAATCTCTAGTTCTATCCTAGCCTTTGCCTCATCAAATGTGTCAAAATAGGTTGTTTTAGGATTAACTAGTTCATTTATTAATGCCTCAATTATATCCTTTGTTTCATCAATATTTACCTTGTATCCTAGAGGTTTCACCCATGCAATTCTAGGCCTAACTACTTAAATATATATCTTGTCATAAAAAAAACATCATCTTTATAATCCTCATCTAGTGTCCTCTAAATTCAAAATTTTTTATTCATTTTCTCCTTGAATGGATCAAAATAACTGTCCATAATACTTGAATAATTTTCTTGTATCTCAGCAATGTATTCATTAATATGATAGAGTACTGGCACATCTTTCCTCCAAACAATAGTACCTTTTGATAGAAAGAATTTATTGAACAAAGAAAACTAAACACGTCAATAGTGGGCCAAACTTATATGGGTTTTTCCTTGATGTCCTAATTATTTTCATGTTTTTGTTGAACTAATTCAATAGTAGCTTCACAAGGTCAAGAGAAAGGTTATTCCTGACTTCCTTGTATGCCAGGTCAACTGCTTCACAAGACACATCATTTATTCTACTCAAACTATAGGTTTTTTTGGTAATGACATGAATACCAAAATTTAATTCCATGTTTGTCACACTACTTATTTTCATTCCCCTTCAATCCCTCTTGGCTAGGGTTTTAGTGATTTTGGCTTTAGATAAAATCAGAAGACCAGTGATTTTGTGGGTCATCTTCTTTGTGATAAAGATCAGTTGCTCCAACCATAACTAACCATTATGCACATGATTGAGGTTGTATTTTATCTATTTAACTTGAAATTTTGATGGCATATGAGGAATATTTGTTAAACCTTTTGCTTCTAGATGTTGGTGTTCATGTTTCAACATGCCATTAACACATATGTTGTCTAGGGTTTCATCCATCTCTAGTGTGCCTATATCTTGAATTGTACATTTGAAATGTGAATTAATATCATTAATCAACAATAACTTTGGACGGATTTGAGATTGCACTCCACTTAGATCTAGGTTTTTTGCAACTATAGGAATGAGCTTGAAATCTAGTGCCTTCCATTCTACACCACAAACCAACATGTCTAATCCTTGTTTCACCTTTCTATTGGTAGCTTGAATCTCTACTCTATAGGGTTTGAGATAATTCAAAAACATTTGGTGAAAATTCACTCAATTCACTTGAATTCTCTTGAAGATTGCTCTCCACAAATAGCTCAAAAGTTCATAGTGAAAAAATGACTTTGATTTCATTCTTTTATCAAAATTTGCCATAAATTCCTGGTATGAATGTTACATCAAATGTGATGTCCCTGACGAAAAAATAAATGCAATTAATTATTTTGTGTAACAGGCCAATTATTTTAATTTAACTTGGACCCAAATTTAATTTTTGTCATAGTAGTTTGTGTCATCATTGGCTAATCTTTGTACACCCTCAAATATCTTTTCATGATGGGTATTTAAGCACAGCTTGTAGTAGTCGATAGGTATGTTTTTATTATGTTTTCTTTGTACTGCAGATTCCAGTTGGAGTTCAGCATAATTCGCCATTTCGGAAGTGAAAGACCTTCCCTATTTGTCTTCCCTGATTTCTGTGGGAATCAACCCTCACCCTATTTCATTCGTGTTCATCACTTCTTTATTTGGCAAGTTGTGGATTTAATTGCAAAATTATGTTCCTATTGGTGAATTGGTTTGTCCTGCGTATGCAAATTATGTATGTCTCTCTCTGCTTCTCTAAATGATTGCAATTATTGTAGGCATTATAGTTTGACCATATGGCTTCTAACTCCTCCATTCCAATTTACTATATCATTGTATGGCTTTGGGATTATCACTGTATAGCTCCTCTGACATCCCTCCATTGTGTATGACACTCATTCTTTCATCTTATCCACCGTACGGCTTATATTAGGCACCATATAGCCTATTTGATATCACAGTATGGTTACCCCTTTCCATACTCCCCGATTTCTTCACTCACCTATATGACATCCAATCCACTACTCCCTACCATTGTACAGCCTCAATATTGAGGTATGGTGTTTCACTACCATCCACTAAAGGAACTGTATGACAATTCATATATCCTAAGGCTTAATCCATACAGCCAAATTCCACTGTATGAACCCTTCTCTTTGTGAACAATGTGTGTCACTCTTCCAAATTGCTCCATATGATTGGTTTTTAGCTATACAAACACTCTCAGTTTCCCTATGAAATCTGAATTTGGGCATCCTAACATTTGCATAAGGGATGAGAACATTGCAATGGTATCAAAGCAATTGATCCTACTAGCCTATGATCGGTGAATGCGAGTTTATAACCAGAAGAGAAGAAGGACATATTCTATTGATGGAATGGTTGAAGAACAAGAACAAGAACATGAATCAATAGGTGCCAAACTCATTGCACTTCTGAGAGACCTTGCATGGAAAAAAACATAGATCATTGATACTCAACAGCTTATAGAAGAAACTTCAAAAAGTTGGCAAAAAACAAAAATTTTGGAGAACCAAATGGACATAGTGCAGATTTTGTCATAGGTAGATGACACCCTCACACTGCACACTCCTGACCATCCATGCTGACTTTCCCACCACGGACTGAGACAGATCACGGAGAGAAACATCCAACCTTGAAGGAAATATGGGAGGATTGGCAAAATGCAAATCTTGAAGAAGACATCTCCTACAAGGATTACACAGATCTAAGAATGAGATATGTGGGAGGTGGAAATAGAGGAGGATTTTTTAATGATGACCTAAGGAGAAAATTGAGTAAGGTAAACCTATCTCCATTTGATGGTTCAGGCTCCATTTAAGCATAGGCATGGGTAATGAAAGCTAACACCTACTTCTAGCTAAATCCTATGCTCAAAGAAGAAGTGATCAAATTTGTCGCATTACATTTGGAGAGTGTTGCCCATGAATGGTGGGAACACAACACTATCACTCTTGGGCATGATCAAATAAAGACTTATGCTGAGTTCACAGAGAGACTAATTGAATGATTTGATGGAAAAGACCTTGAGCTCAATTTCAAAGATCTAGCACAATTAAGGAAAATGAGATTAGTAGATCAGTTCATCGCAGAGTTTTAGAGACTTTCTTTGATGGTGGAAAACATCTCTGAATGAAGGTGGGTTGTTCTCTTTATGGATGGATTGGCAGAACCACTAAAAGGTTGGGTGAAAGGATTCAGCCCATGAACCTTGATGAAAGCAATTAGTAAGGCACAAAGCATGGCATCACTGTCAGCATCATCCTCATCCTCTTAGATCCATTCACATCTAAAACTCTCAACATTCTTGAGGGACAAACCTCCACCTAAGAAGCCATCATTGGATGAAGCATCCTGACAAGAACTCTGAAGAAAGAAGTTATGTTTTAATTGCAAGGGTCCTTGGGAACCTAGCCACCGATGCCTCAAGAAATGGAAAATTCATTACATCGAAGTGATGTCCAATGAAGAAGATGAGCAGGATTGAGAGGAAATGCCAGTGGAAGACATCCAACCTAGCGGTGACATTGACATGGCCAACTTCAACCATACAGAGAGGATTTCTACTTTAATAAAACATGGAGGATGCATTTCCTTGGCTTGCAGTTTGAGGTGCATAGTTTTCTATGTTTGAGGTACCCTTCAAGGACAAAGGGTCAATGTTATGATGGATTGTAGAGCTACATTGAATTTCATAAATTTATCTTTAGTATAGTGAAGAAATCTTTCGATGGAAGCACACATGGCCTTTTAGGTCAAAGTTGTCAGAGGGACTTTCTTGCCCCACATGCATCTAGTTCCTTAGCTGAGCATCATGATGGAAAATCACACGGTGATAGAGGATGTTTTCATAGTGGATCTAGCTGACATGGAGGTCATCCTCGGCATATAGTGGATGGAGACGCTTGATGAATACACTCAAAGTTTCAACGAATGGATTTCACTTCTGTAGCTGATTGGAAGAAGGTGGTCCTCTGAGGGATGGAAAATGAAGGACTAAAGGAAGTGTTTGTGCATTGGATGGAGGCAATCCTATGAGATAATGATGTTGCATGGGCTGTACAATGTTTCATTTTGGAAGAACCTATTAAGGGTCATCAAACACCTCCACAGGATAAAGAGCTTCAGGATGTTTTAAGTAAGCATGAAAGGGTTTTCATGGATATTCCTCTTGGCATACCACTACATCGAGGATTTCAACATACAATAGAGTTGGAACTAGGAACGAAACCTATTATAACCACACCATACCATCACATGAAGAAGTTTAAAGATGAAATCAAACAGATGATCTAGGAGTTACTTGATAAGGGATGGATCCTCCAAGTTCTAGCCCATTTGCATCATCAATGGTGTTGGTCAAGAAGAGGGATGAAATGTTGCATATGTGTGTGGACTATCATGCATTGAACAAGAGGACAATAAAGAACAGGTACCCCATTCTAAGGATAGATGACCTACTTGATGAACTACATGGTGCGATCTATTTCTCAAAAATAGATCTCCATTTCGAATACCATCAAATCCAAATGAGGGAAGAGGATGCGGAGAAAATGACCTTCTGTTGCCATTACTGACACTATGAGTTCATGGTCATGCCGTTCAGTCTAACCAACACACTTGCTACATTCCAGTCATGCATGAACCACATCTTTAACAAGTAGCTACGTAAGTATTTGTTGGTGTTCTTTGATGATCTTCTCATTTATAGCAGGACATGGGAGGAGCACTTGAAACATTTGAATGAGGTTTTAAGTATCATGGAAGAACAGTCCCTATTCGCCAAATAATCCAAATGTGAGTTCAAAATGATAGAGATATTGTACTTGGGGCATGTTGTCAATTAATATGGGGTCCAAGTGCATTAGGAAAAGATCTAGGCTATCATCGATTGGGCTCTCCCAAAATCACCCACGGATCTACAAGGGCTCTTCAGATTGTGTAGCTACTATAGTAGATTTTTCTAGGGTTTTTCTTAGCTCAGCGCACCTTTAATAGATCTGATGAAGAATGGGGCTTTCTAGTGGAATGAAGAAGCACAACTCAAATTCGATAACCTAAAAGAGGCCATAAGCACTTGTTCGGTGTTGGCATTGCCTGGCTTCACCCGACCATTCATTTTGGAATGCGATGCATCAAGGGAAGGTATTGGAGCAGTTTTGATACAAGATAAACACCGCATCACCTATGAGAGCAGGAAGCTTACACTAGCTGAGCACCTATATTCCATTTATGATAAATAAATGTTGGCCATTGTTCATGCACTAACCAAGTTCTAGTAGTACTTGGTTGGTGCCAAGTTTATTATCTGTACAAATCACAATAGCCTGAGATATTTCCTAGAGCAGAGGGATTTGAACAAATGGTAACAAAAATGGGTAAGAAAGGTTCAATATTTTGATTTTGACATTGAATATGTAAAGGGAAAAAACAATGTTGTTGCAAATGCCCTGTCTTGAAAACCCACCATCTGCTCACTAGAGCAAATCTGAGCTAACTAGAGGGCATAGCTGCTGGTGGAATATTCAAAAAATACTTTTTCCTGTGAGATAATGGATGGTCACATCCATGATGATCATTATAAGGTGGTGAATGATATCATCTATTATAAGGATCGAATCTACCTAGTGCCAGAATCCAAGCTTAAGCAGAAGATCCTAAAGCATATGCACAACTCCCCCTTGGCTGGTCATCCTTGCTTCCTAAAGACTTATAGAAGTATGCAAGAAAGGTTCTCATGGAAGGGATTGAAAGGGGAAATGTTTTAGCATGTTAGAGAATGTACTATTTGTCAACAAAACAAATCTAAACATACTCTTCCTATCGAACTGCTACAGCCTCTACTAATTCCCACACATAAGTGGGAAAGTATATCAATGGATTTCATAATAGGTCTTCCTCGAGTGAATGGAAGGGATTGCATCTTCATGGTAGTTGATAGATTGAAAAAGTATGCTCACTTCGTCACCATCCCCTTGGATCTTCAGGTTACATAGGTCACCGATCTATTTTTCAGAGAAGTCTTTTGCCTACATGAATTACCCCAAAACATCATCAATGACTGAGATCAACACTTTGACAGTATCTTTTGGACAGAACTATTTCAAATGGTAGGAACTGAACTATCACCAAGCACAAGTTACCACCCACAAATAGATGGCCAAATTGAAATTATGAACAAATGGCTTGAAGGTTATCTATGGAACTATGTCTCGACATAACAATGTGCATCGGTGAAATAGATCCACCTCGAGTACTGCTACAATACCACCTATTACATGTCAATCAGGATGATGTTGTTCAAGGCTCTATATGGGCACAAACCACTCTCCTTCATTGATATAGTGCTGGGCGATAGCCACACTCCAAGGGCCAAGGATTGGCTTAAGGAAGGATACGACATTTTGAGGAGCTTGAAAGAAAACCTGCAACATGAACAAAACTGATAGAAGGTATATGTCTATAGACATTGGTTAGAGAGGAGTTTCAAAGTGGGGGATCTGGTCTATCTCCTGTTACAACCTTATCGACAGTCATCATTGAAGGGAATAGGGAAGGAGAAACTAAAGCCCCAGTTTTATGGCCCCTACCGTGTGATTTGGTACATTGGTGAGGTAGCGTATGAACTAGACCTTCTCGAAGGTAGTCACATTCATAATGTCTTCCATCCTTCCTATCTAAAAAAGGCTATCAAAAAAAACATCACCATCACAACAGATCTTCCACCACTCAATGAGGAAGGGAAACTCATCTTGGAACCTGTTGAGATTCTTGAAGTGTGCAAAAAGGTCTTGCGTAATTGAATTGTGAGAGAATATTTTGTATGTTGGTGACATCTACCACTAGACGATGCAACATGGGAAGGCAAACACATCCTATAGCATCCGACACTACATTTTCTTGAGGACAAGCCAATTTCAAGGCAGGAGGACTGTGATGTCCTTGACAAAAAATAAATATAATTAATTATTTTGTGTAATGGGTCGATTGATTTAATTTATCTTGGACCCAAATTTAATTTTTGTCATAATAGTTTGTGTCGCCGTCGGCTAATCTTTGTATACCCTCAAAAAGCTTTTCCCAATGGGTATTTAAGCACGACTCGTAGTATTCAATAGGTATGTTTTTTATTATGTTTTCTATGTACTACAGATTCCAGTTGGAGTTTGGCATTATTCTCAATTTTGGAAGTGAAAGACCTTCCCTATTTGGCAAGTTGTGGATTTAATTGCAAAATTCTATTCCTGTTGGTGAATTGGTGGGTCCTACATATGCAAATTATGTATGTATCTCTCTGCTTCTCTAAATGATTGGAATTACTATAGGCATTATAGTTTGACTATATAGCTTCTAATTCCTCCATTCCAATTTACTATATCACTGTACGGCTTTGGGGTTATCACTGTATGGCTCCTTTGACATCCCTCCATTGTGTATGACATTCATTCTTTCATCTTATCTACCATATGACGTATATTAGGCATTGTACGACCTATCTGATATCACCGTATGGTTACCCCTTCTGTATGACTACATTCCCCATTTCCTCACTCACTTGTATGGCACCCAATCCACTACTCCCTACCACTGTACAACCTTAATATTGAGGTACAGTGTTTCACTACCATCCACTAAATGCACTGTATGACAATTTATATATTTTAAGGCTTATCCCATACACCCAAATTCCACCATAAGGACCCTCCCCTCTACGAACAATGTACGTCACTCTTCCAAATCACACCATACAATTGGTTTTTAGCTGTACAAACACTCTCAATTTCCTTGAAAAATATAAATTTGGGCATCCTAACCTCTACATAAGGGACGGGAACATTACATCAAATTGATAGACTATCATCCACTTTTCTTGCATAGATTGCTCAGTGGGGTCTTTCATGACTTAGTAACCACATAAGACTTAGTTACTTCCAACCTTATTTGGTAAAGTCTGTAAAATGACCTTGCTTGGCAAGGAAGGTAATATAGTGGTAACTAGTACTTCTTACTTGTTGATCCCTTTAAATCTTGAATGCTGATATAGATCTTTTTTCTGGTGAACTCGAATTGATTTAGATGTCTTCTTTAGGAGCCTAGTTCTAGTTCTCCTCTAAGAAATCAAGTGGAAATTTTTGAGTCATCCAATTCTTGAGTGACTTGATCATTATTGCTCAAACTTTGATTCTTAGAAGATATTGGAACCCATTGTTGTCTCATATTTTTATAAGGTTATCAATGTTTTCCTTCTTTTCATCTTATATTCTTTTTCTATTCATACAGTTCTTAGCAAGATGACCAAGTTCTATACAAATGAAACAACTTTGTGTAGTACAACTTTTCCTCATGTGATGTTTTACACAATTCATTCCAATGTTTCCAAATTCTCCACAATAATGACATATGCACTAGGTGTTATAGTCTCGACCAAATATATATCTCACAATTTGTTATGTTGGATTCATTATCATTATTTTGCATTCTGATGACTTGTGTCCATGCTTCTTACATTTGTGAAATTTGCATTCAAATCTTGGTTTGTTATTGCACTCATTTTCTCTATGACCATGCTGATTACAATTGTAACAATTTCCATTGAATTTTTCTTTGCCATTGCTCCAACATTTCTTTGATAGATGACCTATTTCACATAGTGACTACAAGTAGATTTTTTTATTCCTTTGAGGTCCTTGCTTGGATGATTCACCTTCTTTTATTTATCCAATTATTTCTTTTCCTTTTTGTCTATAATGACTTTGCTCATTCAATAGATTCATGTTTGCTTGGGATTTCATCATTCTTTCATTGGTTTATCTTTTAGTGTTAAGATCATTCTATAATCTTTCATTCTCTAATCTCAAGTCCATGATTTCTTCATCACATTCATGAGTTGATCAATGAAATCTACTTGTTGAAGGGATGGGTGTTGAATTTCATTGTTCTTTCCTTCTATCACTTCTCTTATCTTATTTTTCTCTCCCATGACTTCACACATTCTTACCTAAATTCTTGCTCTCTTCTTAGTTTTCTTTGACTTGGCTTCCAACTTGGTTCTATTTTCAAAATATATATATAAGCAAATGCTTCACAACCAAAGGTTTTGAGAAAAGTATAAGTCAACTTCTTATGAGTCCATGATTCCTCTGAAAGACCACAACCTAAAGGAGTAAAGGGACCTCTATTAATCAAATACATACCAGTATTGATAGCCTTGACCCACATGTGTAAGGGCAACCTACCGATGCAACCTCATGCTCCTTACACACTCCATTATAGTCATGTTCATGCATTTAGCCACTCCATTTTCCTCTTGAGTTTGTGTAATAGTTTTCTCTCTATGAATACCATTAGAGGAGAAATAATCTTCAAATTCATGACTGCAATACTCACCACCATTATCAGATTTGAGGCATTTTAATTTTTTACCAATCTCATTTTCAACCAATCATTTCTATTTCTTAAAAGTTTGAAATACATTATATTTTTTTCTAAGGAAATAAACCCATATTTCTATAGTTGCATCATTAACGAATGTAAGATAATAATGAGAGCCACCAAGGGAACATAGATAATAATGAGAGCCACCAAGGGAACATACTTGAGCTGGTCCCCATACATTGATATGCACAAGCTCTAATTTCTCTTTTAAATTTTCCTTCCCAATCTTCACATAACTCACTCTCTTTTGTTTTCCATACACTCAACTTTCACAAAAATCCATATTAACACATTTTAGACTTGGTAAAACTTTCTTTGAATGAATTACTTTCATACCTTTTCACTCATGTGCCCAAATCTATTGTTCCATAGTACTGTATTAGAATCTACAATAGCTATTTGTTCTCCCTACTCAATTGCAACAACTATTCTTAAACATTCATTTTTCTCTTAAACAATTAAAGTAGAAGGAACAATATGATGTGTACAAAGATATAAGGTTTCTACTTTCACAACTTTTGCTACTACAAGGGAACATTTTCAAACCTTCCAATTTTTATCACTAAAAGTAACTACACAATCCTCACGACTGAGTTTCCCTACTAAAATTAAATTTCTACCTAGCCTTGGAATATGTCTTACCACATGTAGTAGTGAATAGTTCCCATTATACAATGTAATCTTAACTTTTCCCTATCCAACAATTTAACAGGGTTCATTATACTCCAAATAAACAAGTACAAAATTCCCTTGGACATTATTAATGAAATAATCTCTATGAGGTGTAGCATGAAATGAAGCACCAAAATCTAAAACACATAAATCGTCAACACTTTCTAAAGACAGAAGCAAAGAATCCTCTTTGGATTTTTTACTTACCACATTTTCCTCCTTGTCTCCATGTGAATTATATCCTTCATTTTTCTTTTGAGTCCAACAATCTTTCTTTTTATGCCTTGGTTTCGCATAGTACTAGTAGCTATTCGGTTCTCTTGATTGAGGCCTCCTCCCGTTTGAATTTCCTCTTGATTTCCCATGATTTTCAGAATTACATCCTCTCTTAGTTGTTCTACCTTGACTTTGTGTGTTCAAAGCACTTCTTGATACATATCCACCTATGGTTTTCGTATGAGTTTCCTCACTCATAATAACATCGATCACATCATCATATCTTTGGGTACCAGATCTAGGAATGAAATTATTCATAGCCATTACCAAGTTGTTTCAACTTTTAGGAAAAGAACACAAAATCAAGAGAGCCCTAATTTCTTCATCAAAACTGATACCCATAGAAGATAACTAACTAGTAATAGTATTAAATTCATTTAAATAATCTAGAAAAGATCATCTTTTTTCCATTTTCATATTAAATAAATGCTTCATGAATGTTGTTGTAAATAAGTATTTACTTATTACACTTTACTTAAGTTTACTTAGGTCAATGTATTATTTTACTATTTATTAGGTTTACACTTAGAAATGTGTATACTCTTATGAGTTGTCTTGTTGACAACACAGAAGTAAGCAACCCTAATTCAGTACATGGTGTCTACAACATTGGAGTTTGCATAATTAACTGAGTTGTCATGTAGACAACACACTTATTTGCACTCTTATTTTAGCACATGGTGTCCACCACATAATTTTATTTTCTACACCTCTATAGCCTTATCCTCTCATCATCACACTTACTTCTATGCTTAATGGAGGATAATCCACTCCTAGTGGACATGTGCTTCATTGTAAGACTTATCAGTATGTTGAGTCCTAGACAGCCTAGAAGCATTCCTAAGGCCTTTATATATAGACACTCCTAGTGTACTTGGACATCAAAATTTAATATCATATTGTTATTTTGATCATACTCTTTTGGTCTATTATTGGGCTTGCACTTGAGTTCCTTGATCTTGGGTGATTTTTCCTTAAGGAAAATTCTTATGTCATATTAAAGTCGATGGAAATTCTCTTCACATAGCCATTGGATACCAATCTTGATTCATCATTCTAAGGACACCTTGACCTAGATCCCGAGTATCATAGTCATTGGGAATGTCTAGAGCAAAAGTAGACCTCACCATTGCATCTGGAACATTGATTTAGTGAAAATTGACTATAAATTAACTTATATTAGACCATAGTCAAATTTGAGGAAATTTTTTTTTGCAAACTAGTGCCCAAAGATTCGATTTGAAAATATGGTATGATTAATTTTTAGATCTTCAAATTTAATTTTCAAATTGTTATTTTATTCTTCGCAATTTCTATCAAAATATTTTTGAATTTTTTAAAATTTTCAATAATTTTTTTAGGCCAGTAGAGCCTACAAAGATTTTTGTTATGTAGGAACAAGGTAGTGAAACCCCAGCCCCTATAGGAAAAATATTCCTCATCAATAGGTGGTCTCATTAAACTAGCAGACTTAATCCAAATCACAATGGCATCAGCTTTAAATTTTTGGTAACCAGCTTTCAACATAACCCGATGATTAAATTGGACACTAAGCAAACATAGTCTACAACTCTCATGGTGGCATTGCTTTAGAATCCACTCATGGGCTCTAATTTTTAAAACACTGCCAAATGCTCTCCTTTGGTGATGTAGGACTAAAGTTAATAGCCCTACATCGCTGATTTTTTTGGCCTCATTGCCAATCTCAAATGATAGAAAATTAGACCATCGGCATGATGATTCTACATTCTAGTATCAGGCAATGATTTTTTGAGCACTTGTAACCTAATACTTACTAGCATAGCATTAAACATCTCATTACGAGAGTACAATTTCTAGCCATCACTACATTGCTCCTGCTAGTTTTAAAAAAAAAAATTGATGACGTCAATTCTACACTTCTTGACCCTCCACATGTTATGCCAATAAACATTACTATCTAGCTCAACCAAAGTTACCACACTACCACATTGCCCACTAGAATTTTATCACATGTCTTGACAACATAGCATTTTCATAGATTGTATCTTTCTAGATCGTATGGTCTATATGCTCAGTCAATGCACCACGTAAGGGGAATTTCTTTATTGACATCAAATATTATACAAGCCTAAATTTGACAATCGTCTACCCATCATTTCCAAGAAAAATAACACAGCTATGATGGCTATTTCACCCTCAAATTTAACCTAGAGTTTTCCTTCCTAGACCCATCTCTAAATGCAGTTTTGATTTGATAGTCCAACTTTGCGAAGCCATAACTCAGTCATCAAAAATCTAAATCAGGTGCAATATTTTTTTGATTTTGGGTAGAATTTCATAAAAAAATTAGTGGTATTTTTCTTTTCTAGCTTTGGTGTACTGATTTGTTAGAAATTGGATTTTTTTGCAACTGTACTTCTCTAATCCTACATTTTGAAACTTCAAATGCTCCATATCAGCTCATCTAGAAACATTTTCAGGTTCCATTTTTTTTTTAAAGTGCTTAATTTTTTGTCTACTTTTTTAAATTTGTAGTTAGATTATAGGGTTTTTTGGAAAAAATATCATTTTTAGAATTAGGTAATTTTTGGCATTATATTGCATTTATTGCTTTTCAAAATTAATGTACATTTAAGCTATAGTGCTTAGTGGTAGAATTGAGCCTCAAAAGGCAGTTGAAAATAATAAAATTAGAAGTCCACTTTGTACATTTTGACAAGTGGCCTATTGTAGATGTACTACATATAAAGTGCCAAAAACATTTTTTTGGAGGTCTTTTGATTGAGTGAATAGGGGTGTCTCTTGTGTTATTATGTCTCTCTTTTGCACTCTTTTTAATTTTCTGCATCATGGCTTCACCTAACACTCCACTTCTAAGTTCACAACATTATACTACATGGAAAGATATTGCATGGAGTAGATTAATGGAAAAATATTTAAATCTATATGTTGATGGTACATTGTAAAACCCACTGATGCTACAACACTAGTTGATTAGAAAATTAAAGACAATTAGGATTGTGGAATTATCAGGAGTTATGTTCATAGAGGTCTCTTCTTCCACATTTCTAGCTTTAAGGAAGCCAGGCCTGCTTGGGACAAACTTGAAGGATTGTATGGTAAGATGGATGAGGAAAAGGGATTCCAAATTGAAGATGACCTACTTCTATCAGATCCTGAAATTTTTGACTCAATTCAAGACTATGACAAAAAAGCTAATGAATCGAGAGCACTACTTAAAGATTGTGGTAATCCCATAAAGGATGATAGATTGATTCATCACATCTTGAAGGGGCTACCTTCAAAGTATGCATCCTTAGTTTCGAGTTATAATACTCACAGGTTGACCATGGGGAGTGCTTTCCTAAAGTTTATATTTGATGCATTTGCAAAAATGTTGATGTTGGAACAATCCAAGTTGGTAGATATGGGAATTTTGAAGTCATCAAAGACCAAAGCATTGGTGGCTAGCAATGAGAACCAATCAAACCAACAAGGAAAAAGTTCTACCAACAGCAAGAAAAAGTAGTGGAAGTAAAAATCACAACTAGAGACCCTACAATCTTCCTCCTCATAGCAAGGCAATTCTTCTCCAAACAAGAAAGGAAACAAGAAAAAGAAATACAAACTATTTTGTGCATATTACAAGAAAATGAATCATGATGAACATCATTGCAAGATTAAGTGAATCGATGAGTTGGAAAACCTACTCAAGAAGAACAAAATCAATGTGTCAAATGCTTCCAAGGATTCAAATCCACCCATTTCAAATGGAAAAGGGCAAGCACTCATGGCTAGTTCAAGTTCTTTAGGGGAATGGATACTTGACTCAAGTGCCTTGTATCATATGGGTTCTTCAAAAGGATACTTTTCTTCATTGAAGCAGTCTAAGGTACTGCACATCTTTGTAGGAGATGATACAAAAATGGAAGTTGAAGGGAAACGAAAAGTGGAGATGGAAAATGGAAACTTCAAAGAAGTTCTCTATGTTCCCAACCTTAGCTCTAATCTCCTTTCAATCTACAAAATCACTCATTGTGGAGATGGAAATAAAGATAACTTCCTTCCCGATTCAATAATAGTTTACAATTTTAAATATGATTCATTAGTTGCAGTGGGTAAATTCAATTATCACAAAAGGCTTTACTATTTATCTCACTTTGTTCCTAAGTATCCTTCACATGCCTTGCTGAATCAATCCAATCAATAAAGTACATTATGGCATGAGTAGTATGGACATCTTGCCTTCTGCTATCTTCATCAACTTTTCTCAAATAGTATGGTCAAAGGTCTACCAAAACTCAAATTTTCTAAGGGTGAATGTTCAACTTGTTCAGTTGATATGTATCTAGAAGAGAAGATTGATAAACAGATGCCTTCAAGAGCATCAACTATTATTGAGTCGGTTCACATAGTTCTAGCAGGTCCTTTTGTAGTAACATTAATTAGCAAGGGTTGCTACATACTTTCTTGATCATAAGAATGAAGTGTTTGACAAGTTTCTAGCCTTTAAGAAGCATGTTGAAAACCAAACAAGGAAAGTCATCAAGGTTCTTTGTATGGACAATGAAAGCAGATATGTGAACTCAAGACTTAAAGACTTTTGTAAGCTTAAGGGTATTGACCTTCATAATCTAGTAGCATTTAGTTTGCAAAAGACAAGTGTTGCATAAATGAGGATTAGGACTCTTAAGTCCATGGCAAGTTGCATGATTCAAGACAAGTCTCTTGATCTATCACTTGAAGTCAGAGCTATAAGCAGTACCAATCACATACTTAATAGATCTCCTCATAATGCCTTAGATGGTAAAACTACTTTTGAGGCATGGTGTGATAGGAAACCAGTTGTGAAACACTTTAGAGTCTTTGGTTGTCTAGTTTGGGCAAACATATCTTTGAAGGAGTGCAAGGCACCACCATTAAGGCCTTGTACTTTCATCAAATATAAAGACAATCTTAAGTCATATAGACATATAGATCCTTAGACTCATGAGATTTTCATAGAGAGGAATGTACACTTTAAGGAAATTTTACCTAGCTTATCCTCTAATCCTCTCCACAGTTCATACATAGTGGAAACTGATAGTGATAGTAGTGATAGTGATTTAATAGATTAAAATATGTAGGATTTTTATTGATAGCTACAACACAATGTCACAGCATCAAAAAATTCCACATTTATATATTGCTAGAGTGATAGGTCCATGCATTTTAGCATAGTAGTGTACACCTTGTCTTCCAACTCTAGCATCAATGGATGACTTCTTGATAGATATTTTAGGTTTATTTTTAGCATCATACATAGTAGATTTGGGAGACATCATTGATGATATACATCTTTTCTTTGATGAAGATCCTTCTTCAATTCTTGCGAGGGTTCACTCTGACCCTCCTATCCATTCTCTAAATGATCCATCTTTCTAGGTTGATATGATTGTAGATCACTATGTACAATAGTTACATGAGATCTCTTTATCATTTGATGAGATATATGATTCTTTGTGATATGTTCTACATCCATCCTTGCTAGATCTACACTTGTTCTTTTTAGTAGTGTTGCAATCAACAACCATGATGATTGACACAAGGATAGTTTATTTCAATTAGCACCTATGATATTGTTTATTTCAAAGGGGAGGAACATACTTCAATAGTCATAGATCAATTTCTACATTAGAGTAGCTATCACTGATGGGCATTCTAAATTTATGGGGGGGGGGGGGGGGGGGCGACTACCTTATCTCCTTCCTTTCTCTTTCTTATGGGGGGACCTTTTCCTACTTTGGGATTGTGTTCTTCTCATACTTCTCTAATGTATATACTTAATGTATGTCGTAATGGGGGGGGTCTTGATTACTTAATCCATTCACATCTTGTTTTTTCATCTCTCTTTTGGGGGAGGGTTTTACCCATGAGGTTTCCCTCTTTCTCTACTTTATGAGAGATTGCATTTCATTTTCTACATGGGTACTTAGCATGGCCTACTAGCCAGGATTCATTATGCACTTTTCATCCTAGCTTTCATAAGGTTAAGTGCATTCCCCTAAGTTGAACTTAAGGGGGTTGTTGGTGTAAATAAGAATTTACCTATTACAATATACTTAATTTTACTTACATCAATGCATTATTTTATTACTTATTAGATTGACATATAGGATTTTTCATACTCTTATGAGTTGTCTTGTTGACAACACAAAAGTAAGAAACTCTAATTCAGCACATGGTGTCTACAACACTAGAGTTTGCATAATTAACTGAGTTGTCATGAAGAAAGTATAGTTATTCACACTCTTATTTTAGCACATGATGTCTACAACATTATTTTATGTGCTACACTTCTCTAGCCTTATCATCTCATCATCACACTTACTCTTGTTCTTAGTGGAGGATAATCCACTCCTAGTGGACATGTGCTTGGTTCTAAGACTTATCAGTGTGTTGAATTCTATAAATTCTAGAAGCATTCTAGAGGCCTTTCTATATAGGCATTCCTAGTGTACTTGGACATTAATTGAATATCATATTGTTATTTTGATCATACTCTTTTGGTCTATTATTGTGCTTGTGCTTGAGTTCCTTGATCTTGGGTAATTTTACCCTATGGAAAATTCTTACAATGAGAAACACCTTAATTGAAGTGGAGCGCTCTTGATATAATTTTTCTATGGTTCCCATCTACTCTTTTGTTGTCTTTTCTTTTTTAATATTAAATGCCACCAATGGTGCTAGGCAGAATTGAATACTTCAAAGTGTCTTTCTATCCAAATGATTTGATTCATCATTTGACATAGATATTTGATTCTTGGTTTTTCCTTCCAATGACTTCCATAAATCCTTCAGATAAAGATAATCTTCCATTTGCATCTTTCATAATTGAAGTTCTTCCCATTAAACCTATCAAACCTCATCTTACCCTCATTTACCATCACTCCCACTCAACTGTGAGACTTTCCTGGATAGGATAACTGAAAGATAAACCTTGCTCTAATACCATTTGTTTAGATTAAACCACAAACATGAATAATTCTTACATGAAAATATAAACAATATCAAAAAATAATGGATGACACAAAAAATAATGCAAGACACTAATATTTAACATGGTTCACCCTATCCCTAGGCTATGTCCATGAAGAAGCAAGCATGATATTATTATGATTCAGTGATTACAACTTGAATACAATTCATAATCCCTTATAGTTCAATACTTCTGCAAGAACCATTTTTCACATCACAACAATGAAACAATCTCTAGTTGTAAGCCCTTTTATACAAGTATTTTTACCATTTTAGGGTTATATTTAGTAATTACTTGTCAGCCCAAAATCTCGATAAAATAGGGCTCAGATTTTTTTTTTGAATTTATGAAGTATGTATAGTACTCTCATAATCAGTCACCACAAACTAACATCTACAACCTTGGAAAGCTTCTCTTGTTGAAACCACCTCTCAAATGAACTAGCTCCCATCTTCTTTGCATCATCTATTCATACTAGTTTTATCGGCTACCTTAGTAATCCACTTCCATTTCCTTCCTTTGAGGAAGATTCTAGTATTAATCTCTAATCATATTAGAGTCCAAATGTTTTTTCATTTACTAGGCAAGGTTACATGGTCATGACTACAAACAAGTTAACTAGTAAAGGTCAAGTATATAAAGCTTCCACTAAGTAGGATAGCGATTGTCAAGTATTCAATTGTGACTGTACACATATATGTGTCAAGCAATATAGTTAAAATTGAAAAAATTTACAAGTTATTGATTTCCAAGAAATTAGGTATATAGAAGCTAAGTTATAGTATAAAAAAATCTGCATGATCGAGCATTAGAGAATTCAAGTGTCAAGCCATCCAATTTTTATATATAAGTTTGTAATGGCACAAATACATATCTAAATTATTTTGGGTGAATTTTATATGAATTTTAATATTTTAAGATCCAACTAATAAGGTTATCACACATCACTTTAGAATTTAATAATCCCAAGGTGTGTAATTCAACAAATCATAAAATTAGATTGAAACAACAAAAGATGATGAATTGTAAACCATCGATCAAGATTTAGAACCTTCATAGAACATATATTTAAGGAGGATTTTGACCCTATAATTTTTTTTCCTTGTGTGTGTGTGTGTGTGTGTGTGTGTGTGTGTGTGTGTGTGTGTGTGTGTGTGTGTGTGTGTGTGTGTGTGTGTGTGTGTGTGTGAGAGAGAGAGAGAGAGAGAGAGAGATGAGGTATATTTGTACGTGGATGTGAACAAGTTAAGATTAAGCTTGAAAGAAGATTAGATAGAGAAATTAGAGTAGTTAAGGACTCAACAAAGTTATTAGATTAGGAGATCACATTGGAGATATAGCAATGAGGAGACATAATATCAACTTGCAAAGAAAACCTAGTGATACGTGGTGAATCAGTTATTGTTAGTTTAGATAGGATAAATATCTTAACAAAGTGGTTTTAATAGACCTATGTAGACCTCCTAATAGTTTCCCTAATTCATTGTGAGTGTAAAATCATTTTATAAGGTGAGACTTAATAGTCTCTAAACTTTTTAATAGGGCACAAGGTAGACCATATCTTATAATCAAACATTGTAACCCTAATAGGTTAATTTTATCATTGCAAAAATGAAGATTTATGGGTTGCATCCTCACCCCATTTTTACCTTTGCATAGAGGCGTTTTTGGGTTACCAAATCATCATATTATGTGCTAGAGTATTTCATTGATATGATGTATTTCATTTATATTTTAGCATTACACTTTTAATAGTAAGATCTATTATATAAAATGAATTCGATGTGAATTCATTGAATTGGTTTTCAAGTCAAAGGTTTAATATCTTGATTAACCCCCCCTCTCAATATCATGTTTCTCATATTACTCGTTCCACCAATTGGTGTCGAGGATTAGCTCTATTATCAAAAAGCCTAACGGTTTGAGAGGATAAGATCACAAAGGTAATAGTGCATAAGATAGAAAAAAGTTTAGGAACTAGATGATTGAAATATAGCCAACATTGTAACAATTAGAAGCAACAAAAGACAAGTTAAGGAAAACTCTAAAAAGAAGGAAAGAGATAGCTATTCAGAAAAATGACATTCAATACAAAGAAGTTGACCCTCATGGCCTACTTAACATTGGAAAGATTGGTAATAATGATGAAGAATTGATAAAATTACTAGAAAAGAATAGTGCCCTTTCAAAAGAAGTAAAAGATCTCAAGATAGTTCAAAAATTTCAATCAGTTACACTTTGTAAAAAAATCAAACAAAAGAAGAAAGAAGTGGAAGAAAAGCTCATGGAAGAAGAAGACAAAAGATAGATGCCTAGTAGACTTGTAGAGAGATCATTTTAAGTACATATGCCTAAAAATAATCAGCTAGATATGGTAAATCAATTAGCAATTACAAATCAATAAGTAAATAGAAAGAATTTAGAAATAAAAAATTTAATGTTACAAAATGAGCAACCAAAAAGTGAGTTCAGTCATGACAAGGAACTCATGGAGACATTGAATAAACCAAATGAAGAAATCAAATACTTTGAAAATTTTTGATGTTACCTAGAACAACAGACAACTTGGGACTTTTTTACAACAATAACTCTTCATCTACTAAAGAAGGACAATCATCCATAAGTGGAGACCAAAGGAATGAAAAAACTAAAGGAAAAGCTACATGTCACTACTATGGGACAATTTTTCAAACAACCAACATTTACATCAGAAAAAATGGTATGCAAATTCCTAAATCTAAATTGAGTTGTAATTATTTTAATTGCAAAATGGAAGGACATCAAACACTTGAATGAAGATCAAAGAAAAATGACTCAAATAGAAATGTAGTTAAATTCCAAGCAAGGTATATTTAAGTGGCTAATATTTGCAAATTGGCTAATTTTACAAATTTTTGGCTAGTAATTTGGCTAATAATGTAAGATTTGATACAACCTAAATCGCCATGGTCTTATAAAATTTAGCTCTAGAACATTTAAAATCGCTCAATAATTTATTTTATTGAAAAATTTAAACTCAAATATTTGCCACAATATTCATTACATGATTAGATTTGAGTCATCTAAATATAATATATTATTGGAGAAATTAAATTGAATTGGCCAATAATTATCATAATTATTAGTTACTTTAGGGATATATTGCCAATATTTAGTTTTCACTATTGATTTAAAGTCTATTTAATGATTCTCATAATATTCCACGAGGTAAAAAAATTTTCAATTTTGATTTGTAATATTCCATGCTGATTAATGAACTTTATATTATTATTGAGATTCATCAATATTTTATACCAAAAAAATAGGATTCAAAAATAATTGCCAATGTTAATCATATTAAGAATAAAAATTTGAGAGATTTTCCAATAGAAATAATTTTAATTTTTTAAAACAATCAAAGATTCACCAATATTTTATATCATTTTTTGGAGGCAACTATCTTAAAGTTTACCCTAATTCCAAGGTCATTGTTACAACAATCAAAAGTATGGACATAGAGTTCATGTTTGCAAATTCAAGGATAAATCAAATAGGATACTTGAAAAAAAAACTCATACATCAAGGAAAGAGAATTCATATAATTAGGATTAAAACACATGGTATAGTTGTCACTTTTGTGAAGAATGTGACCACATTCTAGAGAATTGCATGAAAACAAATTTTAGAGGAAATTACAAGAAATGGTTGAATGGAGAAATAATATGTTTTAGTTGTTACAAAGTTGTGCATATCAATAGAAATTTCAAAGCTAGAACACCAACACTAGCACCATGTAATCGAAATGAAATACCTATAAGAAATAAAACATAGATAGAAGAAGTAGTAGAGAAAATGAAACTATGATCACCCAATCTAATGGATAGGTGTTAACAC
The DNA here is from genome assembly GCA_028749045.1 of Cupressus sempervirens. NCBI lineage: Eukaryota > Viridiplantae > Streptophyta > Pinopsida > Cupressales > Cupressaceae > Cupressus > Cupressus sempervirens. The sequence goes on along the minus strand of CM053793.1, from coordinate 160,070,616 downwards.
AACATGTATGTAAAGAAAAGAAGGTATGTAGGAACTATATACTCAATGTTATATTTTACATTAGTTCCTAGTAGAAAAGTGATAAAAAAATAAAAGATCCATTAAAAATTAAATGAAAAATAAAATCAGAGTATCAAGCATTAGTGGTACAATATGTAATAACCGAGCTTGCCAGTATAGGTCAAGTGATAAATAAAAACAATGTATTGATCTAATGAGTTAGTAAGTATTGACTGGGAAACCTTGATTGAGCTGAAATCGAGACTGAGCTAGCTATCATACACCAAACAAGTACAAGGAAATTAAATGTAGACCTAAACTTAAAATTTGAAGGTATTTGTCAAATTTGGACATTTTATTTTCATTCAAAAAGTGATCAAAGATTTGATGATAATATTTCAAGATGATTGAAGAGATTTCAATGACGAGTTAAAAAATAATCACAATAATTTACCAACAAATTTGTGAAATAAACTATCTATTACTCTTATTTTTGAGTTAAATATTTTGTGGAGACATTTTTTAAAAGATTTTTTTTAAACCATAGATCATAATGGCATCTAAAAATGAAATGTTGATGAAAACCAATGCACAAATTAAAAGAAATGATCAAACTCAACTACCCAACATTAGAAATTTTGTAAACCTTGGAAAGATTATTGAAGGTATTGGAGCTTTATCATCAATTTTATTAAGAGTCTTAACTATTGAGGTCATAAGATCCTTTTATCTATAAATACTAGGAGAAATTGTAGAATTTTAGATTATAGAATCTTATGATAAACTATGTGTCAATAGAATCCTGAATGATGAACACAAGGTCATTGCCAAGAATGGGCTTACCCTTACCCTAGTTTTCCTAAAGGTTTTTAAATTTGAATGGATAAAGATTGTGTTCAACCATATTTATGACACAAAAATATGGTTACAAGGTTGGTCAATAAAGATAAAAAAGGCTATAATTCACAAGGTAAATGGGTACCCTCTCTTGGATCGACCAAAAAGCATAAGAAGCATAACAAAAAATAAAATTGAAAATTTGACCAAGGAAAAGTGGAATGGTCATGGTATATCAATTGATGGATTTCAGAAACCATTAATAGAATTTTTTGTTTGTTTGATTACACATAAATGTTATCAATCAAGTAGATTGAATAGTGTACCTTTGTAGTAGTGAATTTGGGATACAAAATTGTGAAGAAGGATCATTACTATGATCTTGTCGAGCTGCAAATTCAAAAACTTATAGATAATGCAGAGGCAGTAAGGAAAGAGAAGAATACCTCTTGTAAGTTTAGATATTTATTAGTTTGTATATTCATCTAAGTGCAAAATTGTTTTCCTACCATTAGAACATTTTCTAAGGACATAAACTAAATAAATATGGAGTATATTAGTGATCTAATTAGTAGATTGGGAGAAAAATTTGGAGCAATAACATATAATTAATTTGAAGAATTCAAAGTCGAGATGAGGAACATAATGAGGATTCCTAAGTTGATTATAGATAGGTACTATGATGAAGTTTATCTTATTGAAGACATATTTCTTGTATGCATGAATTTTTTTTTGTTAAGGGTAGCATTGGTAAGGCCAATGCCCTGTGAAGTAAATGTAGTTGAGGTCACTACAAAAGTTATTTGACTTTTAGTAGAAGATATGGATGAAAATGTTAAACAATTTGGTACATACAAAAATGTAGCTGTTGAGCTATCTACAAAAACTAGCACCCATAAAGAAAGAAAGAAAAGAAAAAGGAAGGACATAAGGAAGTGGGAGAAGGGTCTAGATATCCTATAGATGCAACAAAAAGAAAAGGGAAAGAACTTTTTATTTTATATCATAATGATACCAAGCCAAAAAAGGTTTTTATTATTGAGCCTCAGGTAAAGGCTAACCTGAAGAAGGACATGCAAGAAATGGTGACACTTCAAAAGGCAAAGGGAAAGTTGATCATCACTATGAAAAAGAATCTCAACCCACTTTTGTACAAGGCACAAGAAGTACATCAAAGAAAGGAAACTAATTGAAAATTAAATGCATCCAGCATAAGGAATACAAAAGATAAAATTGATTGTAGCACAAGAGTAGGAAGTTAATGAAAAGATTGAGTCCAATGAACCCAAAATACTTCAAATAGTGAAGAGACTCCCTCCAATGACTATGGATTAGGTATGTGAAAATTTAGGATAATTTGAAAGTGTTATGGGACTCAAAGATATTAATTATGATTATTTGAATAGTGTTGAACAAGATAAACTTGAAGGAGCTTTGATTGGCATGATGGTCAAGTTTAGATGCACACCACTAGAATTGGGAGCTAGATTTCCAGTGGGATTATATAATTGAGTAGATGCAGAGTAAAAGTTGTTAGTGTCTATTGAGAAACAAATAAGAGAGACAACACTAGCACTAGCTATGCCATATTTGGGGAAGACTTATATGTTTATATCCCTTAAAAAATTTGTAAAGAAGTTTCTACTAAGAGACAGGGAATATAATATTTTAAATAATAAATGTGATGAAGCTGAGCAAGATAGTATTTGGATATGGAAAGAATGATTTGCATTGCTTAATCCATATTTGGAAGTGAGGGAAGGTTGGGACATAATATTATTTGAAGATGACTACAAGAAATAAATAGCCAACCTACCCGAGGATATTCAACAAAACTTACACTCCACCTAATCCAAATATACTTACAAAAAGTGACATTAAAATTTTGATGATAGATTCAAGAAATCTATATACTAACCCAATTTTTGTTACAAATTGTAGATTATTCAAAGCTTTAAATCAAAAAGATTGATGATATTAATGTGGCATCAGTTATAATGGATAAAAGTGCCAATTTTTTTGGTAAGGCCTTAATTGTATATACACCATTTACCAATATGCCTATTTTACACAAGGAGACAAACTTTGAAAAAGACACATGCACTAAATTGGTAGACGAAATAAAATAGAAAGAGAAAGAGGTTACTCAAGCTTTTGTTCACTTTCTGAGTACAAAGGATAGATAACATATAACTATGACACCTATGCAATTGGTGGTTTACACACAAGTGTAGTAGAAAGATCAAGATCAAGTTAAAAGGGGAAACAATTGTAATTTTCACTATTAAGTGATACAATTTCATGATCTCAAGATGTGACTCATTTAGGTGATGATGATGAGTTAGTGTGCCTTGATGTGTTAATCATGTTACCTATGTATGATTTGAAAAATCTTACAGTTGAGAAAATGCAAGAGCTACAAATCTTATTGAGTCATGAGGAAAAAAAAGAACAAATAAGAAGAGAGTAGAAGAGAAGGTATTTATTACATACTATCAAAGATATTGTTTTAGATGCATTTGGTATCATAGATTTAAATAACCAACATACAATTTTGAATCAGTTTGTCTAGTTAGTTGATAAGAGTCAAACATAAGACATAGAGACCAGTGATAAATTATTACAATGGTTTGAAAGAAAGGTGGACCATAAAGTTCTAGAGAAATTCTCACAAGAACTTGAACGTAGACAAGTTGAGCTTTCTACATTAGTCAAGCAACTGGCAACAATTTTCTAGAACATTAGTTCAATATATTTGAAATTGTGTGATATTGATTTTTTAAAATAGATATCTAGACCTAAGTGGAAGTATAATTATATTGGTCAAGAAATAAATTTCAAGATCATCCTCATATAATGGATTGACATTTAGACAAAAGAGGTTAGATGAGCTCATTGCGAAAGACATAGAAATTAGGTATAATTTGACACTGATTCAAATTTTGTTACTAGAACACATAAAGATTATTTTAAAGTTAGTTTCTATTGGTAGAAACATTTTGAAAAATGATACACATTTTTCACATATAGGAGGATTCATTGATCTATATTTAGAGCTAGAAATTCATTTTCTAAGTTTGGATCAAGTTAAGGGGAGATGGAATAAAGGCTATGCCCAGATTGTGACAAGTCATCATAATTTCTTTGATAAGTATAAATTAGCCCAAACAGCCCCAAGTTTCATTAGTGACAAGAAAGTGGGGGACAGAATATGATAAGAATAAGAAAGGAGATATAAGGGAATAAGACAAAGCGAAATAAGCAATGAGAAATGAGAAGATCAAAGATCAAACATCAGATATTAGATTTCACATGTTCAAACTAAGGTCTTAGGGGATGCACTCATTCTTGAAGGAAATTATTTTTCATGACACAATATTTTTGATCAACAAAATTTTTCAAAAATAGGAAAAACACTTCCACTTTTTGGCCAAAAGTGAGACCCAACTTCTTGCACTAACACAAATGTTTGGTACAAGATATCAACAACTGTATGATTCGAACTACTAGCTTAAATGGTGGTGCTAAGCTCTTCAATATCTTCCATATAATATCATGATCCTCTTTGGTTCCTCCTTGAGATCTTATAGACGCCAAGTGATTTAGGTGCTGAGTAAAATAGTGTATGCCAAGTCATTCAGGAGCCAAGTTACAACATTAAGGATATAGTGGATTTTGAGCATCAGAGCTTTCAAGTTCCAAATAAACAATCTTTTTCATATTTGTTTTTAATGACACAAACTCATATGTAAACCAATTTTCGGATGACTTAAGTACTATTTTATAGATTTAGATGACATGGATGGATGTATATTTGTTAATCCCTATGCATTGCATGAAACCAATTAGAAAAAGGAATGAACTAAGTAGCAAATTGGATGAATCAAAATCATTGATTCCTACCCAACCCTAGGATACTTATATTTTTATAAGGAAAGAAAATTGTAAAAGTTTTGAGAGCTTCGTATGTATATGTGATAGGAGAAGAAATAATACTAAGAGCAGAGAAAGAGCATTCATGGTGACTAGGGATACTACAATAGAGATATGAATTGTACAATTAGTTAGAGAGAATAAAGAAAATTAGTTAGAGGATAGAGAAGACATATCAGATCAGAAGGATCAAGTATATGTAAGGAAAGAGAGGATTTGATAGCTAGCAGAGTAATGCTAACTAAAGGATCAATGCTGAAATGTTCTAATAGGTGAATCAGTGAAAATCACTTAATAGATTAGTCTTAACAAGCTTTTACAAATCCTTTAATAGGGTACTTACTTTATTGTGAGTTAAAGTCCTTTAACAAGGCACACTTTTAGCATGGCATTAAAATCCTTTAATAGGGTAAGATTTAACAATCTTTGTAAGCCTTTAATAGGGAAAAGTTTTGACAGGGTTATAACCTTTAAAAAAAGATCGATAAAGAGATATTAGACATATATAAGTACATATATACAAGTAGATATGAAGTGAGAAAGATAAAGATATATGTCCATATAAATGGAGGATATATATTGGGATAGAAAGATATGAAAAAAAAAGAAAAAAGATATAAATAGATTGGGAAATATGGTGGGACAAAGATATAGATGTAGAGTTTTAGAGGTATATGAAAGGGAGTGGTGGAAAGGTATATATGGATCAAGAAGGAGATTTTTCTAAATATGGAGGGGAAAGAGGAAGATATGGATAAAGATCAAACTTTGTGTGTATGGGGGAGAGAGCAATATATCGATAGAGATCTCTGTGTGTGTGTGTGTGTGTGTGAGAGAGAGAGAGAGAGAGAGAGATGGTGAAATATATTAGTAAAAAAAAAGGAGATCCAAAGAGGATGAGAGGGAGAACCTAACAAAGGGATAAATATTTAAATTACCTTTCATACATCTATGGCATACTCTTTTATTTCTATAACAAAGACATGACTACCATATATGGTTGAAATAACTTATGAATAATGTTAAAAGTATCACATATGAAACCAATGATGTTTGTTTCCATATAAGACACTATATTACTTGTATCTTTATGTTATGTTGCCTCTTAGTACAATGAGATAATTTTAAGTTGGCAAAAAAAGGTACACTCTTTTTTTGTTATCTTAAATTCTAATTGACATTAAAAATACTTTAGAAATTTATTTTGATGAAGCTTTCCCCTAGTGTAGTGTGCAAGTGGATGAGGAAAAGTGAATGGATAGATAAGTGGAATTGGTAGACACTTGATAGGAGATAAGAAACAAAGGGAGGACTCAAGCATCTAGATACATTGATAGTATCCCTTGATATTTAGTTCTCTTTCTTTGTTATTTTCAAGGATTTTTTACTATTTTCTCATAGATGCCGGTAGGATAATGAAGAGAAGGATGAAATGGGTTAGGAAATTGAGGTCAAGGACTTATGAGAAAGTTTGGGTAAAGGGGCTGGAGTGGTTGTGAGGAAGACATGGCTAATGGATGCTAGGTTAAAGACTTGTGAATAAGTGTTTGATAGAGGTGGAAAGATCATCATTGGCACATAACTTGAAGGGTGATGGACAGGAAGAAATTTTGGGGGATATGTAGGAAAGAGTTTGATGTTTGGGATATAGGGACCCAAAATGGATGAAGGAGATGATGGATTTTGGGCATAAGGACCCAAAATGGAAGTTATGAGGATTTTTGGAAGAAGGAAGCCTTCAGATTAGTGAAATTGGATTCTATTTTAAAAATTTCCTTTATATTTCTTGCTTCATTAAGTAGTTTTAGAATCCACATAATTTTTGCATTTTTTCAGCCTTTGTGGCCTTTGGATTTTCCCTTTCTTTTAGATCACGTTTTTATTTCCTTGAACATGGTCTTTTAGAGGTGACATGTTGATCCTTGGATTTCTATGGATACTTGGCCTGATTCACTTTATCTTTGGAATCCAAGTTACTTTTATTGGCCATGGTATGGATGTATGAGGATAAATGGGATGGAGAAATTATGGATGAAATTATCGATGGTAAAGATTGGAAGGAATTAAAGGATGTATGCCTTTGTTGATCTTTATTTGGAGCATGAGGGGATGAAATGGGAGAATTGGTTATGGCAGATGGATATATGTAAGGACCCAAAATACATGGAAGGGATGAAGGGTTTGGACTGGAACATAATGACCCAAAATGGACAAAAATGAGGAAGGAAGTGGAATATGGATATAAGGTCCCAAAATGTACTTGCAATATGGATGATGGGAACATTTAGTTTTGGATGGAGGAATTTTGGATTTGGAAGGAGTGGAAGGTATAACAACATCTTGAGGCATTATTTCTTCAATGGGATACTTATTATTTTCAATATAAGATACAAGTTCATGTATATGGGGTTCATGAGTGGATTGGATAGGTGGGACAAGATCTCATGGAGGATTAGGATCACAAGGGGGATTATGAGGGAAAATAGGATCATGGTATGGATTGAGATCATGAAATGAAAATAAAAGGGGTACTTTGATCTTGACTTATAAGGGGATCATGTAGTGCTATGGAAGGAATGATTGGAGCATATAATGGAATAGAATCATATAATGGAGTGGAGGGAATAGAACCATGAGATGGAGTGATTTGATCTTGACATGGATGATTATTAGTGGATGGAGTGGAAGGAACATCTTCATGAAGTAGAGGATTTGTGGATGCTAGCTCTTGAGATGGAATGGAATCATAAATGGGTGTAGTAGAGGGAATGTCTCGATCTTTATTAGGAAGGGGATCATGCGATGGATTAAGAGGGATAAATGTATTGTTAGGGATAAGGGATTTATGGGATGGGGAACTGGTTGGATCTAAAGGAGAGGAGGAACCCATAATGACATGCTTTGGAACAAGTTCTTGACATGGCATTGGGTGTACAACTTTGGGTGATTGGATCATTTTGTTTTTGTAGTTGGGAAAAATGGGTGGTGCAGATGATTATGACTTTGGAGGATTAGGATAATGTGAAGTTTGAGATATGGTTGGGGGATTTGGATGATGGTTTTGGACATTAAGTTGAGAGTATGGGGAAACACATGGAAGATGGGGGTTGGATGGGACATGGGGATTATGGATTTGGAAACATGGGGAAGAGGACATATGTTTTGAAAGAAAAATGATTTCTTTTGACCACAATTTTGTAGGTTAAGTGCATAATTCTTGAGTTCTTGAATTTCTTTTACAATGACATTTATGTTTGAGGAATTATCGAATTGATGTAGATGGCATATCATTTTATGATGGCCAGGAAATGTTTTTTTTTTTGCTTTTTCACATAGAAAGTTTTTGACATTAAGAACACTGCAATTCTTGACATTGAAAACACTGCAAACATTGAAATGATTATTTCTGTAGGTTATGATTTGTTGGAATATTTATTGTAGTTGATGTTTTCCCGTAGAGCCAAACACCCACCTACCACCCCTAACAACCAACAGAATGATCAAAAAATTTAATGCAGGTAGGTGAGTTTTTCAAATTTAGAAAAGAGGGGGAAATATTTTTGGCTAGAGACTAAAGGAATTGATCAGTCTCATTTGACCAGCTGGTAAAAGAAGAAGTGATCAAAGCAGAGCAAAGAAGGAAGAAGAAAAAGAAGTTGATCAACAGATCTAGTGATCACACTAGAGAGATAAAAGGAAGTTTGTTTTGTGCTTGCAGTTGTAGGTGTTATTCTCTTGTCATTCTATAAGTTTGTTATTTATTGGATTTGTCCTATAAAATACTAATTTCTATAGACATTGTTGTATACAACCATTAGAGCTATAAGTTTAAAGTTTAAAGTTTGAAGTTTAATCCATTTGAAGTTTTTAGTGTTATTTTAGAGTTTTTTTGTTGAAGCAGAATGCTCCCAAATTATGTAGTAGTTTACCATAATTGAATAGCAAGAAAGCAAGTAAGCATACCAAAATCTATTGTTCTCGATCTATTTATTGCATCTGAGAATTTTATTATTAAAAGCTTCATACTTTGGCTCTCTGGTTTTAAAGGTGAAAAATTCACATTGTAAGTCTGGGCAGTCAGTTTAGTCTTTGTCTAGTTTATAACCTGGTAATTTAAACTGAGCTCACTTGCCATTGCTTGTTGCCCAGGTCACTAGGCATCTATTTGTGCCAAGTTTCCCTTTGAATGCTAAGTTCACACAGCTTCCTCTTGTTTTGAGCTAACTCAACACCCTCATGTCACTCGGCATCCATTGGTGCCAAGAAAAATTGGCACTTGGCACCTTCACACCGAGCAAAATTGTCACTCAATAATAGATGTTGCTGAGCAAATTTTTAGCGTTTTTAATTCTATTTTTTACATGGTATCATAGGTTTGAGGCCCCATATCCATAGTGAGTAAGGGCATTTGTTTTTTTGGGATATTTGACATGGCAAGAGATGTAGGAAAGATATGGCATCAACCATCGTCCTTTAATGGATAAAATTATGATACATGGGATAAGAAAATGAAAACCATAATGGTTGCAAATGATTTATGGGAGTTTGTGACTAATGGGTTCAATGATGTGATAGAACCAACTCAGTATGTTTCTCTCACAAATCCATAAAAGACTTATCTGAATGAGTCAAGGAGATAGGATGCTAAGGTATTAAGTTTGATTAAGGCAGTAATGACAGAAATAGATTTCCCAAAAATTGCAGCAACAAATTATGCAAATGAAGCATGGGAAATCCTTGAGATGAACTTCAAGGGAATTGATAAGGTGAGAATAGTGAAGATATAGATGATTAGAAGAACGTTTGAGAACCTTCAAGTGAGGGACAGTGAACCTATTGTAGAGTTCAGCTCAAGAATCTCCACTTTGATAAACCAGCTCAAATCAAATGAAGAAGAATATGATGAGCAAAGGATAGTGGAAAATATATAGAGGATTTTACCTCAAAAATATGACAATCTTGCCATGAACATAGAGGAAGCAAATAACCTCACCACATTGAACATGGATGAGTTGATGGGAACTCTTCAAACCCATGAGAACCAGATAAATAGGTTAGCAACTACTTCCCAATAGAAATCTGTTAAGGCTCAAGAGAATTCAAGAGGTAGGGGGAGAGGAAAAAATGGCTTTGGTAGAGGCTCAAGAAGTAGAGGTCATGGAAGGAATGGTCAACAGAATGCTAGTGCAGAAAGCTTAGGAAGAGCAAACAACCAAGAGGGAGCTCTAGAGGAGGTAAGAAGAATTACAACTCCAATAAGAGTAATGTTGAATGCTACTACTATGATAAGTATGGGCATTATGCAAGTGAATTCTAGAAGAAATAGGGTGATTAGTCAAAGAAAAATGCTAATGTGGCTGATGTGAACATGGGAAATGCAAACAATCCCATAGCCTTCATCATGTGTAACATTGGCGAAGAAAGAAGCCCTGAGGTATGGTACCTAGACAGTGCATGCAGTGACCACATGAGTGGTAATGAAAGTTTATTCTCTTTCATTGATAAGATTTTTAAGTCTGAAATTAAAATATAAAATAATGGAACCATTCCCATAGTGGGAAAAGGATATATTATGGTCCGCACCAAGCAAGGTGAGAAGAAGGAAATACAAAATGTGTATTTTTCCCCTAGTATGAAGCACAATTTGATGAGTGTTGGACAACTCATTCAAAATGGATACAAGGTGTTGATGGAAAATGACAAGTGTGTCATTCATGAGAAAGATGAGAGTAATAGACTACTTGTAATAATTATCAATCTAACTTGAGAAATAGGTAGGTAATCATTTAATTATTTTGATATTCATATGTTTACATCAACCATTTTACACTTCACAATAGTTAGAAATACAATATTGTAATATTATTATAAGTCTATGCCTCCTTTGGTGGAAACCAATGTTCTTTTCCATTTTCTTATGAATGAAATTTTAATTGTTAATTTTCAATTTTCTATAATTTGTAATGATTTTCTAGAAGTCTTTTCATTTTTTGGATAATACAGTTTTTTTTAAAATTAGGTTAGCTGAAAATATGTTGTATGTATTTTACTTCTTTACTCGAGCTTTGTACACTTACATTTCAAGTTTATGCATCTTACCAAACAATAGGGAAAGAACAATAGGGAAAGATGTGGTTTTCTCCTAATTTGTTTGGCCTAGTGAGTAACTCAAGGAAGTCCATGAATCAGTAAGGAAGACCCTAACTAAAAATGATGGAAAACTCAAGCATAAGATAGATGACAATAAAAGAGATGTACAATTCAAGGTTGGGGATCTTGTGATGGTTCATATACAAAAAGTATGGTTGTAGAAGGGAGTTACCCATACACTTCAGATGAGAAGGTTAGGACCTTGAACAATACTGGTCAAGTATGGAATCAATACATACAAGGTGGAGTTTCCTGACTCTAGATGTTAATCAGATACTTAAGGAAGTTGTTCAAGATTTAGAAGACCTAGACTTGAGTCCTCCACCAAAAATAGTTGAGAAGGTACTTGAGTCAATATTATACAAGAAAACTAGGACAAAGACTTACGGGGAACATCTTGTCAAGTGGCATGGAAAAGAAAAGGCTAACAAAAGGCAAAGGCTAAAAGGCTAAAAGGAATATCTTGTCAAGTGTCACCCTTATGTAAAGGAAAAGGCTAGCAAAAGTATAACTATTCACCTCCAATGACATAAAATTGGTATTATTATTTTGATTTTGAAAATCAAGTAAACTAATAAAATGAACAGAAATGGATGAAGTTTAGGATTATAATTTTTAATTATTATTTGGAATAAGAATTGATTATTTTTTCTAATATTTATAGATGATTTTTCAGCTAGTAAAAAATGTTTAAATTGAGGGGCCTAGTTCCCACCACGAAGCTATACAAAAATAAACTTATTCCCCTTTGATCTCAGACTATGTTATAGATAACATATATAGCTAGAATAATAAAAAATAAAAATAGGCTTTACACTTATACTTTCCCTTTTATAATAATTCAAATTTTAACTCAATTGAAATCGATAGTTTTCATCTCCCACGACATTTTTCAAAATAAATATATTCTAAATAGGAAAAAAACTATACATAAAAGAGAACTCTCTCCTCTAGAATGTCATATAATTTTTAATTTTTTTTCATATGATTTAACATTTTTTCTTTCTCAAAACTAACATATTTTCGAGTGTTAAAATATGAGCTTGTAGAATTTTTTAATTAAATTATACTATATCTAATTAAAACACCATAAGCTCTATATGAGAATATTCTTGATACTAAGCTCTATAAAATGGTATTTATATGTTATTTTAAAAATATCATAAAAAATAGTAAGATTTATTGAAACAACACATTTTTGAGACAATTTTATTTCTTTAGTAATTGGATACAAACTAGTATAAAACATGCATTTAATAGACATTTCTAGTCGAAAAAGTGTGAGACCATATATAACATAGCTAGAATGAATTTATATAGATCATATCTTTGAGAAATAATTATTTTTAGATATAAATATTGAAATTAAGTCATTCTGATATGTTAGCCTAAAAGGTAACACAACTTTGTACTTTTACCCTCCAATTTTCTCAATCCAAGGATGGATTGAACTCTTTTTGTTCAAGGGAGTATGGTACATGAGCATGTAGGCTAACTCCTAGTCCTAGTTCCAAATTTTTGGTTTTGGCATGTACTAACCTTAGACAAGTTAATGGGCTATGTTGTGAACTTAGAAGGTCATGAGATTTTTCTCCTCGATGGATTTGACTAGGCATAATCCATTCTAGATGTTTTTGCTTACCTTGTGTTTTGTATTTTTGGTAGCAAGATTAGGTTATGGGTCTTATAGAGTAGAAGTCTAGAGAAAGTTTGAATTTGAGAATATTGTGTCTTCCATGATGTTTTTACATATTTTTTCATAGGGTGAAGGTCATATGTTGTCATTTGATGTAATATTGGGAAAGATGTCAATTTGTTGTAAAAGTTCTCAGTTACATCAAATTGGCCAAAATAATGTGACTGGATGCTTTGAAGGATAAATCATTCTTAAACATAATAAATAGACCATAATAAGCCTATTTGGAAGTTTCCAAGTGTTCAATATCAAAGATTCTAGGAAATGGAAAATGTTGTCAGTAGCTTTGCAAAGTTGCATGGCAACATTGTAACAAGAAAGTTGCATATCATGAGGATGGAGTTGATAGTTAAGATAGTTGTCTAAAACCTCTTATAAAACCATGAATAAAACCCATTCCAAGGCTTAGATGTAGGAAGTGAATGATGAAACTAAAAGCCACAAATGTATTGTTCTAGAACTGACAATTTTGTGTTTTTTGATTGCATGAATACATTAATGGACTAATAGACTCTTTCATGTCATGGATGCTTATAGCTCATGTTCTCACAATACATTTTTGTTTAAATTAAAAGTGGATAGGAGTTCATTTTTTCATAGTTAGAAAATCTTTTGTAAATAGACAGTTTGTCATTTTTGTTTTGACAATTTTGTGAAAAATAGAGTCCCCATGAACCCTCACATTATAATCATTATGGCCTTGAGGAATTTTGAAGTGGATTCCCTATACAATTTATGTAGAAAAGAAGAAGTTTGGACAAACCTTTTTTCTATTTTTCAATTGATAACATAGGCAAGCTTTTGAAGCATGGCTAGGCGATCACAATGCTAGAAAGTTGTATTTGATAGATTGAATATGATAGAAAATTCAATATAAAAAATTTAGGAGGAGGAGAAGGGATATATGAGGAAACTATGGGTAAAAGGAAAGGTTCCCATGACAATATTTTCTATTAATTTCATTAGACCCTAGTAGGTGCTGACATGAAATGCTTAAAACCCTTATTTTTAGGCATAAAAGTAGAGAAGTGGTGTATGAACAAGTTGAGTTTCAAAGATCTAAAAAATATCAAATTAATTAAAAAAGGCTATTCATATTGGTAATTTTTTTTTCCACCTTTTTTAGAGGAAATTTGGAGTTATAGTCCAAAAACCAACTGTGGAGGCTTAATTCAACCAACCTCAATTAGGATAGTTTTGCCAAATTTGAAGGAATCGATAGTGAAATCTATGGATTTGTGAACAAGAGGATAGCGAAATTATAAAATCCCTCAAGTTCAATCTGTCACTCCAAGTTGAAGGTAGAATAACCATTCATGATGAAATTGTGTGTTTGGAGAACAAGTTGGAATGTCTCCATGATGGATGAAAGTTGTAAAAATATTTGTGTAGCTGGATAGGGAAGAATGTAGGATAACATAGCTATCCTCTAGAGGTTAGGATGAAAAAGGGCGAACCCTATTAAGCTAGAAGAGAAGCCTAGTTAAGTCCTTGGTGAAGGAAAGGGCTTGTAACAATCCAGTTCACATCACAAAAATATCATTTTTTTCTATTCTATATTCCATGAATTATTTAATGCATTTCATATGCTTTATTTAAATAATAGTTAACTAGCAGTTCACAAACTAGCAACATCTTAACTAGTGCTTCATTCTACATCTTCATCATCTATACCAAAAATATTTCTTGCATGGAATGAATACCAATGATGATGAAAGCTATGATGAAACTACATAGAAGGAATACCAATAATGATGAAAACTATGCTAGAAATGTGAGTTCGACCATCACTTAAATCTCAACACTTGCCCTTGATGTCGAGACTTATAATATGATCTATATAAACTCAAATGTTACTCATGCAACTCATAATGAAACTTCTCAACACTAGAGTCTTATAGACTAACATGATACTTCTAATAGAAGTCAAATAACACTTTATTAATTTCTCTCTTTCATGAGAGATCACAAGGCTCAATCTTCCCCTCCTTTCTCTAACATAGAGACGACTCCATGACACTTTCATGTGTCAATAAAAAAAGTAGTCATCCACTACTTCACTCAAACATATGAACTTTGATCTATCACTATCCCTTTTGACATGCAAACATTAATGTTTGTACAACCTTTTCAAAATCTTTGTGACCTTTTGCAATCATGATCCATGAATCAACCTACATACAATTTTTTATAGATTTTCCATCATAGTCTCTACTCCAACATGTCTTGTTGTTGTGGCTCTTCAACCAACAAATTTGACAAGTGTGAAAATTTCAAAATTTATCCTTAGAATGTCCTTCTCTATGGAAGTGAGAAAAATGCATTTTTTCAACTGATTTCTCTAAAATTTTCATACTTACAATATCAGTTCCATGTCTCTTGCCAAATCCTAGGCCTTCATATTTTTGTCTCCAAATGGGTTGGATGGACTCATTCCTTGCCCATGCTTTCCTAATCTATTTTCTATGAATCTCACTTTCTATGTAATCTTCAAATGGATATTATTTTTAAAACATCTTATCATCATAACAATTTACATGTATACTTGCTGAAGTATTCTTATCTTCATCTTTACCTAACAGAATAGGAGAACCTTTCTCTATATCATATGTATTTAAACCACACAGATCACTCATACCATGTATAATATAATTAACTAATTAATTTGATTTCAAGATCTCAAATCTTTTTCTAAAATCTTTACCTTTCTACCCAAATCTTCATTTTCGTTCTTGATTTCATAAAATAACATCAAATTTTCCTTCAATTGAAAATTTTTCATTTTAAAACCTTTTGTAATTCTTTTTCTAGATTCTCAACTCAATAAATATTCATATATCTCATTTACAAATATTTTAAAATTGTCCACTATTCCTAAATTGTACTTCTCTAATACCAAATGTAAAATAAGGGAAGAAACAATGAAAACAAAGAACACAAAGAGAACGCTGCAAAATTACCCAAACATTTTATTTTAGTCCATCAGAATTACGTATCAATTACATTGTTGTAGATTGCTCTAAACTAATTACAATAGGAAGTTTCTATTGAGGTCATAGCCTCTCAAATATATTGATCTTTTCTATTTTATTATTTTTGCATTATTTAATGCATTTTATATGCTTTGTTTCAATAATAGTTAAATTTGCAACATTTAACTAGTGTTTCATTGTCTATAGTTAAATTATTCCTTGCATAGGGTCAAAACTATGCTAGAACTATCAATTCAAGCATCACTTATCTCAGAAAATATGTCATAAATTTTTGAAATATGATCGAATTTCCCATATTGTGAACTTGGACCTCCCAATTGTACTTGTGCAATGGATGCTATTACACCAATTTTGTACTCTCCATTTTGTATGCACTAATTTAGTGAATGTTTTTGAATTTTGTACATGAAGTTCCTAAACTTTATAAGGGGAAAAAGCAATAATTTTCTTTTAGAAGTTTCTAGGATCCATATATTGGTTAGGCAGTGACTATAGATTAGATTTAGTTTTATAAATTATTGAAATGTGAGTTAAGAACCTTATATATATATATATATATATATATATATATATATATATATATATATATATATATATATATATATATATATATATATATATATATATTGTTGGAATTATGATACATTTTTCTCATTAGTGACAACACTTATTGGATTCTGAATGCTTACCGAGCTCTCACCGGACATTCCTTTATAAGCCAAGCTTTACCTAGTTCTTAGTGTTTACTGAGTGATCAAGGTGAACAAAGAAGTCAGTGTTTACCGAGTGATCGAGGTGAACAAAGAAGTCAGTGTTTACCAAGTGATCGAGGTAAACAAAGAAGTCAGTGTTTACCGAGTAATCGAGGTGAACAAAGCAGCCAGTGTTTACCGAGTGTTCGAGGTAAAGAAAGGAATCAGTTTTGACCGAGTGAAGATGTACTTAGTATTGACCAAGAACTTCGTGATAATCGAGCTCCTGAGGTTATCAAGGAAATTAAGTTTATCGAGCTCAGACGGTTATCAAGGAAACTAACTATCACCGAGTCACAAGGTTCTATCAAGTGTTTCCTTTGATCACCGAGCTATAGTTCAGATAGAAGTGTTCACCAAGTGACATCTCTTCTACCGAGTCTGCAGTGGTTATCGAGTTCAGAACTACTCGAAGTGTTTAGTATGGACCGTGCCTTCACTTCTACCGAGTGCATGACGATGCCAAGTAACGCAGTGGACACCGAGTATCAGAAGGACACCGAGTCAGTTCAGTGAACCCAAGATTTTACCTTGGGATGACTTTGTATAGATATTTGCACTTGTTGTTTTGGCCGACCTTGCATGTATTGTTTAAGGTTTGCAATTGTTGTTTTCGCCGACCTTGCATGCATTTTTTATTTGGATGGTATATATATGCAATGTATTGTATCATTCAGATGTAATGAAAATGGTAATGAATGATAAGTGTGAAAGAAATACATGCGTGCGAAAGTATGTGTGCTGAGTTGTGAAGGTATTCGGAAAGGTCAAGTTTTGGAGCAAAAAAGTTTTATCTATCACATCAAGGTGAATCAGAGCATAGCGGATCTTATCAGCAATCAGTTGTAATCAGATCCACTATTTCATTCTAACAGGTGAATGAGTTTTTGCAAATCCTTTGACAAGGTAGACTTAACAGTCTTTTGTAAATCTCCTAACAGAGTGCATACTTTATTGTATGTTTGTAAATCCTCTAACAAGGTGGATCTAGCAATCCTTTGTGCTCCTAACAGGGCAGATCACCAGAAGTGGTCATTGTAAGCCTTAACCAGCCAACTTCATACTGCAGTAACGAAGCTTTGTGGGTTTCATCCCCACCCCAGTTTTACTTTCTATTTGGAAGGTTTCTGGGTCACCAAATCTGTGTGTTCAAGTGTTGCAAATGTTTTTGTTTCATGCTTACAGTATGTTACTTGGATGAATGGTGAATATATCAGTATGCAGTTTTATTGTTGAAATTTTAGAAGTTACTGATTCACCCCTCCCCTCTCAGTAACTTGTCATATCTTGAATATTTCCAACAATTGGTATCAGAGCTATAAGGTTCTCAAGATAAAAGTTTCACAGCTTGAGCAAAGATCAAGGACAATGGAGATATTCAGACTTGAAAAAACTATTGAGAATGAAAAGCTAGATCTGAAAATGGCCATGGCTCAACTCAATGAAGCAAAAGAGCATCTTTCACAATCCTTGAAAAGAAGAAAAGAACTTGCAAGGCAAATGAACGATCATCAGTATGTTGAAGAAAATATTGAAGATCTCTCACCATCAAGTAGTTTAGATGAAGCTGACAAAGCAATCAAAGAACTTTTAGAAAAGAATGGATCTCTGCAGGAAGAAATAAGAAAGCTCAAAAGGGAACAAGGAATCCCGTCTATCAGGCTATGCGAAATCTTGGAGCAAAGGAACAAGGCAGCTGAAGACTTAGAGGTAAGGAATAATCAATCCTCTCAGCTTGAAAATCTTGTAACTCAATTATCTAATGCAAATGAAGAAATTATGAATCTAAGATCTGAGAATGAGAATTTGAGAAATGACCTAATTACTGAAAGGCAAATCAATGCAAGCTTACAATGTGATCTAATCTCTGAAAAATAAGTCAATGAGAGAATGGTAAAATCTCAAAAAGACATGGATCAATTGAATCTGCAAAATGAAGAAAACTTTCATAAACAAAATGGTAAAGCAGGCCTTGGATACAAGGAAGAAGGTGAATCCTCCAAACAGGGTACTCAAAAGAATCAAAGACCTACTTGCAACCACTGTGGTAAGTTAGGTCATACATCTAACAGATGTTGGAGCAATGGAAAAGGCAAATTTAATAGAAAGTGCTACAATTGCAATCAGCATGGACACAAAGCCAATGAATGCAAAGAGAAACTGAAATTTGAAGGTAAATGTCACAAATGCCAAAAGCAAGGTCATAAGGCATCACAATGCAAATCAAAATTATTTAATCCAGTTGAACAACATGTCAAAGCAATATTTGGTTGGGACTACAACACTTGGTGCAGATGTCATTATTGTGGAGAATATGGTCATACTGGCATAAACTGTGCAAGGCATCACCTAAGAAAAAGGGATACCACTGTAAGATGTTATACATGTACAGAACTTGGTCATATATCTAAAAATTGCATGAATATAAAAAAAGTCGAGGATGAGAAGAAAATAAAAGTAGACAATATTCGGAAGCAAATGAAGCAGCAATGGATTCCTAAGTCTACCGAGCCAGATAATTCAAGTGATGGAATGGTCACTCAAGAAGTGAGTGACTCTACCATTTCCAATTAAGACTCATCAGGATAAGACTAGGACTGTATCTACAAAGCTATATCCTAAGCAGTCCTAGAATAAAAATATGATCAAATCAGTATTTCAGATACATCAGGATCATGGTCGGTATAATGACCTTACCGAGCTCAGTCGGGTGCAATAAGGCTTCTTTCACCAAGTTGCACTTACCGAGCACGGTTGGTTCTTCTCTTACCGAGTTAAGGTCGGTTTAACCTATTTCCTTTTGGTCACCGAGTTGTGAAGTTTAAGCCGAGCTAGTGGATGACAGTCTGTCTATCACAGCTACCTCCGTACTGAACATTAATGGCAAATTTTTCACCAAAAGGGCAGATTTCAACCTCATTTTTCACCGCGAATTCAAGATTTACACAGAAAAAAGGCTTTCAAGCAATTTGAAGAGATTTTCCAGCGAAGTATTCTTACAAAATCTTTTCACTCACCGAGCAGCAATGGCATCCGCAAGCACCAGCAGCAGCAAGGCGAAGAGAGGTTATGAAATGCTTGTGAAGGGAGTCGAATGGAAGGCGCCCAATTTCAAAATTGTTCCTGCCATCGCTGAATCACTCGACCTGCATGGAGCTCAATCGTAGATCCCTCCAAAGGTAATTCTAATCAATGATATTCGTACTCATTTCAAGTGTATTGTGCAAGAAATAGGGACACTAGATATGGATAGTACCCTAGCTGAGTTATGCGTGGATGGAACCCTAAAATGTGAGTTCAAACATTTGGAAACCAAAGGCTTAACCCATATCCCGCATCTGCCAAGGAGTTTCCAAGTGAAATGGGTGAGGTATATCTTGAGTCGAGTGCATAATGGTTAGTTGTGGTTGGAACAACCAATTTTGATAACCAAGAAGATGATTCACAAAATCATGGGTCTCCCAATGTTCAGCAAAGCCAAAACCACCAAAACCCTAGGACGGGATGAGTTACAGAGGAAAACCCGAGCTAAATAGGATGGCAGAGGTTTAAAGCTCAACAATGTTTCAGATATAGAACTGAAATTTGGTATTTGTGTTATTCGTACTTATTTGGTATTTCAAGTGTACTGTGCGAGAAATAGGGACACTAGATATGAATAGTACCCTAGCCGAGTTATGCCTGGATGGAACCCTAAAACCTGAGTTCAAACATTTGGAAACCAAAGGCTTAACCCATATCTCGCATCTGCCAAGGAGTTTCCAAGTGAAATGGGTGAGGTATATCTTGAGTTGAGTGCATAATGGTCAGTTGTGGTTGGAACAACCAGTTTTGATAACCAAGAAGATGATTCACAAAATCACGGGTCTCCCGATGCTCAGCAAAGAGAAAACCACCAAAACCCTAGGATGGGATGAGTTACAGAGGAAAACCCAAGCTGAATGGGATGGCAGAGGTTTAAAGCTCAACAATGTTTCAGATATAGAACTGAAATTTGGTATTTGTGTTATTCCATATAAACTGTATAGTTCCAGCAGGCTGAATAGTGTACCCTGTGAGGCTGTAGATTTGGCATATAAAATTGTAAAGAAAAATATGGAGTTTGACCTAGCTGATGTGCTATTAAAACAATTCAATAAAAACATGGATAGCATAAGGACTGCAAAGACAAACCCTTTTAAATTTGGTTCTTTGCTAGTTTGTTTATTTTTCTATGTACAAAAATTCTTTCTATCTAAGGGTGCAATTGTATGGAGGAAAGATACTCCAATTTTGTATCAAATAAATGAATTCATAGTAGAAATAGGTATGAATTTTGACAAAGTAATGGATAATTATTTTGAAGATTTCAAGGAAAGGATGAACAACAGATTCAGAATACCTCCAAAACTTGTTGAAGAGTATAAGGATGATGTCTGTTTCATGGTTGACTGTGACAAGGTGTACATACAGGCAGTTAGACCCCGAGTTGCATGGGTGAAACCTCTTCCATATGAGGTAAATATTGATGAAACAAGGGATATCATTGAAGCACTGGTAAATGAGCCAGTAGACCCAAGGCAACAGATTTTTGGTACTTATGATGAAGCAAAGGCTAGAATTGAACTAGAAATCAAAATTCCACAGGCCATCAGCAAAGGTAAGAGGAAAGTGGCCAAACTGAAAACTGCAATAGGTCCTCTTATTCTCACCGAGGGACAAGGTGAAGATAAAGAAAGTAAAGAAGAAGAAGAAGGAGAAAAAGAATCAGAAGAGGAGCAACCGGCAAAGAAGAAAGGCAAGGCAATCATTACCAAGCCCAAAAACTAGCCTACAGGAGTATTTACTCGAAGGACAAGAAAAGGTATTTAGGAACCTGTATTGGTCAAGCCTACACCTACATTCGAGAAAAGGATCAAATCATTGGAAGAAGGAGCTGGCATAGCAAATTTCAAGGCATTGAAATTTGAGACAAGGACTGATGCACAGAAAATGCAGATTGAGGAACTGGTACTTAACAAAATGGGAAAATGGAAATACTCCCTAGACCAGATTGCTCCTCATATCTCTAAAGAACTACTGGAGAGAGTACAGCCAAGATGAGAGTTAGCCACCAAGACGGTAAAAGATATATATGAGCAATCCTTGAAAAATCTTCAGCCTAGTCTCACTGGAGCAGAGGTAAAATCTGAAATGAAAACCTATGAAGGTAATATGATGATCAGATTCCACACTTGTTTGATTTTGATCAAAGATATAGAGCATGTTGTAAATGATGCTAAAAACATGTGGAAAAGCATCTATCATCTACATAAGCCCAGTGTAGACCCAGAAGAAATAAAGGATGATGATAGCAGCAGCAGCAGTGAAGAATCAGATAGCGCTCCAGCCATCACAATTACACCAGGTGAGTTGCATGCAATGATGGAAGAGAAAGATGAAGAAGACAAAGAGGAAGAAGCTGAAAAGGAAGATAAGGAGGATGATCCGGTAAAAATTGCAGCAGCAGTTATTGCATCCCTTCCTCACTCCCTAGCTAAACCTGTGACATCATCAAGGTTGGAGTCAACTTCAGCAGGTTCATCTACACCAGATTTACCATCTACACCTGCCATATCTCAGCTCTTGGTATCATCAGTGGAAGTGACTACCACTTCGTCTACCGAGCTGCACCCCTCTTCATCTACCGAGTTGGCCTCCTCGACTCCATCATCATCCATTGGTATTGCTATGAGTTCTCCAATTTTGACTACTCAAATTTTTTCTACAATTTTGTCGCCATCTACTTCAGGCATAGTGAGCCTAGATACTATATTATCGAGTGTATCACCATTTTTGGCCAGTATTTTTGACCCTGTACATACTCCTATTGGCACTCAACCCTCAAGCATCCCAGTTTTTACTGCTAGTCCTTCTATCTCTACTGTTGTGTCTATTCCAAAGGTCAAACTAGTCATCTCAGAAGTCAAACAAAAGCAACCATTAAGACTTATGATCACTGGAAAGGAAATTCCTGAAGACATTGACTTGGACACAGAGATAGTAATTCCAAAGATTGACTTTGATAATGCTACCATTGAAGAAATGAGGTATGCTAGTCAACTCATTGAGAAAAAGGCTACTCAGATGCAGTTAAGATCGGAAAGGGATAAGGAATACAGGATAATTGAGGATGCTCGGAACATAATTACTGAGGCTATAGGTGTTGATGTTGATACTTCTCAACACATTTTGATTCAATTGGAAGAGGCAGTTAATAAATTCAATGAAGATGGCTTCGGATAAGAAAAGTTGATTGAGCCTGCAGCAAAGAAATTTGATAATAAGGTGTTGGGGCACATTGCCCAGAACATTGCAATAAATCAGGTTGCATTAACCTCAGTTTTGGCAGATATGGAAAATTCTTTTAATAATGTAACATCTCTTTTTGCTAAACTTTGTGATATTACTGAGTACACTAAGGGAATAAGAGAGAAACTAAATAAAATTGATGAGGATCTGAAGGTGAGTGCACAGAACTTGAAGCTTGACCCTAGTTCAAGCTCATCTCATCACCTCAGGATCAAATTTTTGTCAGAGAAGCAGGTAGAGCTATTGAGAGAAGAGGCAAGGATCCGATCTACATTGATAGATATCCAAAACATGATCCTTCCCATCATGGATTCAATGCAGAAGCACATTGCACATTCAAAGACATTAATCCATGATAATAACTTCTCCATTGTAGACCATGTGATTGAACTTGCGGCTGAAGTTCAAGTAGCTCTTTCCACCTGCAAAATTTTGCAAGAGAATTGGGATAAGACTCTCCAGCTTATTCTTCAGGTACATTCAAAGTTCATCTCTCATTTTGGTGTTTCTATATAAGTATATATATTCTTTTATTCTTTGGCATTATTGTCAAAAAGGGGGAGATTATTGTTCGATATGTATACTATGGGTGAATAAGTGTTTTCGGAGAAATTGTACAAAGGAAGAGATATACAGCTCATGTAAATACTGTATGTATATTCTATGGGGGAGTTGTATATAACGAAGCTATGTATATTCAGAATCAGTCATCAACATGTCAAATAAATTTTGTCTCATAAGTGTTTTTGTCACTAATGCCAAAGGGGGAGATTGTTGGCATTATGATATATTTTTGTCATTAGTTACAACACTTATTGGATTCTGAATGCTTACCGAGCTCTCACCAGACATTCCTTTATAAGCCAAGCTTTACCTAGTTCTCAGTGTTTACCAAGTGATCAAGGTGAACAAAGAAGTCAGTGTTTACCGAGTGATCGAGGTGAACAAAGAAGTCAGTGTTTACCGAGTGATCAAGGTAAACAAAGAAGTCAGTGTTTACCAAGTAATTGAGGTGAACAAAGCAGCCAGTGTTTACCAAGTGTTCGAGGTAAAGAAAGGAATCAATTTTGACCGAGTGAAGATGTACTTAGTATTGACCAAGAACTTCGTGATAATTGAGCTCCTGAGGTTATCAAGGAAATTAAGTTTATCGAGCTCAGACGGTTATCAAGGAAACTAACTATCACCGAGTCACAAGGTTCTATCAAGTGTTTCCTTTGATCACCGAGCTATAGTTCAGATAGAAGTGTTCACCGAGTGACATCCGAGTTTAGAACTACTCGAAGTGTTTAGTATGGACCATGCCTTCACTTCTACCGAGTGCATGACGATGCTGAGTAACGCAGTGGACGCCGAGTATCAGAAGGACACTGAGTCAGTTCAGTGAACCCGAGTTTATACCTTGGGACGACTTTGTATAGAGATTTGCATAGCAGATCTTATCAGCAATCAGTTGTAATCAGATCCATTGTTTCATTCTAACAGGTGAATCAATTTTTGCAAATCCTTTAACAAGGTAGACTTAATAGTCTTTTGTAAATCTCCTAACAGAGTGCATACTTTATTGTATGTTTGTAAATCCTCTAACAAGGTGGATCTAGCAATCCTTTGTGCTCCTAACAGGGTAGATCACTAGAAGTGGTCATTGTAAGCCTTAACCGACCAACTTCATACTGCAGTAACGAAGCTTTGTGGGTTTCATCCCCACCCCAGTTTTACTTTCTATTTGGAAGGTTTCTGGGTCACCAAATCTGTGTGTTCAAGTGTTGGAAATGTTTTTGTTTCATGCTTACAATACGTTACTTGGATGAATGGTGAATATATCAGTATGCAGTTTTATTGTTGAAATTTTAGAAGTTACTGATTCACCCCTCCCCTCTTAGTAACTTGTCATATCTTGAATATTTCAAACAATTAGTATCAGAGCTATAAGGTTCTCAAGATAAAAGTTTCACAGCTTGAGCAAAGATCAAGGACAATGGAGATATTCAGACTTGACAAAACTATTGAGAATGAAAAGCTAGATATGAAAATGGCCATGGCTCAACTCAATGAAGCAAAAGAGCATCTTTCACAATCCTTGAAAAGAAGAAAAGAACTTGCAAGGCAAATGAATGACCATCAATATGTTGAAGAAAAGATTGAAGATCTCTCACCATCAAGTAGTTCAGATAAAGCTGACAAAGCAATCAAAGAACTTTTAGAAACGAATGGATCTCTGCAGGAAGAAATAAGAAAGCTCAAAAGGGAACAAGGAATCCAGTCTATCAGGCTATGCGAAATCTTGGAGCAAAGGAACAAGCCAGCTGAAGACTTAGAGGTAAGGAATAATCAATCCTCTCAGCTTGAAAATCTTGTAACTCAATTATCTAATGCAAATGAAGAAATTATGAATCTAACATCTGAGAATGAGAATTTGAGAAATGACCTAATTACTGAAAGACAAATCAATGCAAGCTTACAAAGTGATCTAATCTCTGAAAAACAAGTCAATGAGAGAATGGTAAAATCTCAAAAAGACATGGATCAATTGAATCTGCAAAATGAAGAAAACTTTCATAAACAAAATGGTAAAGCAGGCCTTGGATACAAGGAAGAAGGTGAATCCTCCAAACAGGGTACTCAAAAGAATCAAAGACCTACTTGCAACCACTGTGGTAAGTTAGGTCATACATCTAATAGATGTTGGAGCAATGGAAAAAGAAAATTTAGTGGAAAGTGCTATAATTGCAATCAGCATGGACACAAAGCCAATGAATGCAAAGAGAAGCCGTAATTTGAAGGTAAATGTCACAAATGCCAAAAGCAAGGTCATAAGGCATCACAATGCAAATCAAAATCATTTAATCCAGTTGAACAACTTGTCAAAGCAATATTTGGTTGGGACTACAACACTTGGTGCAGATTTCATTATTGTGGAGAATATGGTCATAGTGGCATAAACTGTGCAAGGCATCACCTAAGAAAAAGGGGTACCACTGTAAGATGTTATACATGTACAGAACTTGGTCATATATCTAAAAACTGCATGAATATAAAAAAAGTTGAGGATGAGAAGAAAATCAAAGTAGACAATATTCAAAAGCAAATGAAGCAGCAATGGATTCCTAAGTCTACCGAGCCAGATAATTCAAGTGATGGAATGGTCACTCAAGAAGTGAGTGACTCTACCATTTCCAATTAAGACTCATTAGGATAAGACCAGGACTGTATCTACAAAGCTATATCCTAAGCAGTCCTAGAATAAAAATATGATCAAATTAGTATTTCAGATACATCAGGATCATGGTCGGTATAATGACCTTACCGAGCTCAGTCAGGTGCAATAAGGCTTCTTTCACCAAGTTGCACTTATCGAGCATGGTTGGTTCTTCTCTTACCGAGTTAAGGTCAGTTTAACCTATTTCATTTTGGTCACCGAGTTGCGAAGTTTAAGCTGAGCTAGTGGATGAAAGTTTGTCGATCGTAGCTACCTCAGTACTGAACATTAATGGTGAATTTTTCATCAAAAGGGCAGATTTCAACCTCATTTTTCACCGCAAATTTGAGATTTACACAGAAAAAAAGCTTTCAAGAAATTTGAAGAGATTTTCCAGCGAAGTATTCTTACGAAATCTTTTCACTCACCGAGCAGCAATGGCATCCGCAAGCACCAGCAGCAGCAAGGCGAAGAGAGGTTATGAAATGCTTGTGAAGGGAGTCGAATGGAAGGTGCCCAATTTCAAAAATTTTCCTGCCATCGCTGAATCACTCGACCCACATGGAGTTCAATCGCAGATCCCTCCAAAGGTACTTATAATCAATGATATTCGTACTCATTTCAAGTGTACTGTGCAAGAAATAGGGACACTAGATATGGATAGTACCCTAGTCGAGTTATGCGTGGATGGAACCCTAAAACCTGAGTTCAATAATTTGGAAACCAAAGGCTTAACCCATATCTCGCATCTGCCAAGGAGTTTCCAAGTGAAATGGGTGAGGTATATCTTGAGTTGAGTGCATAATGATCAGTTGTGGTTGGAACAACCAGTTTTGATAACCAAGAAGATGATTCACAAAATCACGGGTCTCCCGATGCTCAGCAAAGAGAAAACCACCAAAACCCTAGGATGGGATGAGTTACAGAGGAAAACCCAAGCTGAATGGGATGGCAGAGGTTTAAAGCTCAACAATGTTTCAAATATAGAACTGAAATTTGGTATTTGTGTTATTCCATATAAACTGTATAGTTCCAGCAGGCTGAATAGTGTACCCTGTGAGGCTGTAGATTTGGCATATAAAATTGTAAAGAAAAATATGGAGTTTGACCTAGCTGATGTGCTATTAAAACAATTCAATAAAAACATGGATAGCATAAGGACTGCAAAGACAAACCCTTTTAAATTTGGTTCTTTGATAGTTTGTTTATTTTTCTATGTACAGAAATTCTTTCTATCTAAGGGTGCAATTGTATGGAGGAAAGATACTCCAATTTTGTATCAAATAAATGAATTCATAGTAGAAATAGGTATGAATTTTGACAAAGTAATGGATAATTATTTTGAAGATTTCAAGGAAAGGATGAACAACAGATTCAGAATACCTCCAAAACTTGGTGAAGAGTATAAGGATGATGTCTGTTTCATGGTTGACTGTGACGAGGTGTACATACAGGCAGTTAGACCCCGAGTTGCATGGGTGAAACCTCTTCCATATGAGGTAAATATTGATGAAACAAGGGATATCATTGAAGCACTGGTAAATGAGCCAGTAGACCCAAGGCAACAGATTTTTGGTACTTATGATGAAGCAAAGGCTAGAATTGAACTAGAAATCAAAATTCCACAGGCCATCAGCAAAGGTAAGAGGAAAGTGGCCAAACTGAAAACTGCAATAGGTCCTCTTATTCTCACCGAGGGACAAGGTGAAGATAAAGAAAGTAAAGAAGAAGAAGAAGGAGAAAAAGAATCAGAAGAAGAGCAACCGGCAAAGAAGAAAGGCAAGGCAATCATTACCAAGCCCAAAAACTAGCCTACAGGAGTATTTACTCGAAGGACAAGAAAAGGTATTTAGGAACCTGTATTGGTCAAGCCTACACCTACATTCGAGAAAAGGCTCAAATCATTGGAAGAAGGAGCTGGCATAGCAAATTTCAAGGCATTGAAATTTGAGACAAGGACTGATGCACAGAAAATGCAGATTGAGGAACTGGTACTTAACAAAATGGGAAAATGGAAATACTCCCTAGACCAGATTGCTCCTCATATCTCTAAAGAACTACTGGAGAGAGTATAGCCAAGATGGGAGTTAGCCACCAAGACGGTAAAAGATATATATGAGCAATCCCTGAAAAATCTTCAGCCTAGTCTCACTGGAGCAGAGGTAAAATCTGAAATGAAAACCTATGAAGGTAATATGATGATCAGATTCCACACTTGTTTGATTTTGATCAAAGATATAGAGCATGTTGTAAATGATGCTACAAACATGTGGAAAAACATCTATCATCTACATAAGCCCAGTATAGACCCAGTAGAAATAAAGGATGATGATAGCAGCAACAGCAGTGAAGAATCAGATAGCGTTCCATCCATCACAATTACACCAGGTGAGTTGCATGCAATGATGGAAGAGAAAGAGGAAGAAGACAAAGAGGAAGAAGCTGAAAAGGAAGATAAGGAGGATGATCCGGTAAAAATTGCAGCAGCAGTTATTGCATCCCTTCCTCACTCCCTAGCTAAACCTGTGACATCATCAAGGTTGGAGTTAGCTTCAACAGGTTCATCTACACCAGATTTACCATCTACACCTGCCATATCTCAGCTCCAGGTATCATCAGTGGAAGTGACTACCACTTCGTCTACCGAGCTGCACCCCTCTTCATCTACCGAGTTGGCCTCCTCGACTCCATCATCATCCATTGGTATTGCTATGAGTTCTCCAATTTTGACTACTCAAATTTGTTCTACAATTTTGTCGCCATCTACTTCAGGCATAGTGAGCCTAGATACTATATTATCGAGTGTATCACCATTTTTGGCCAGTATTTTTGACCTTGTACATACTCCTATTGGCACTCAACCCTCAAGCATCCCAATTTTTACTGCTAGTCCTTCTATCTCTACTATTATGTCTATTCCAAAGGTCAAACCAGTCATCTCAGAAGTCAAACAAAAGCAACCATTAAGACTTATGATCACTGGAAAGGAAATTCCTGAAGACATTGACTTGGACACAGAGATAGTAATTCAAAAGATTGACTTTGATAATGCTACCATTGAAGAAATGAGGTATGCTAGTCAACTCATTGAGAAAAAGGCTACTCAGATGCAGTTAAGATCGGAAAGGGATAAGGAATACAGGATAATTGAGGATGCTCGGAACATAATTACTGAGGCTATAGGTGTTGATGTTGATACTTCTCAACACATTTTGATTCAATTGGAAGAGGCAGTTAATAAATTCAATGAAGATGGCTTCGGATAAGAAAAGTTGATTGAGCGTGTAGCAAAGAAATTTGATAATAAGGTGTTGGGGCACATTGCCCAGAACATTGCAATAAATCAGGTTGCATTAACCTCAGTTTTGGCAGATATGGAAAATTCTTTTAATAATGTAACATCTCTTTTTGCTAAACTTTGTGATATTACTGAGTACACTAAGGGAATAAGAGAGAAACTAAATAAAATTGATGAGGATCTGAAGGTGAGCGCACAGAACTTGAAGCTTGACCCCAGTTCAACCTCATCTCATCACCTCAGGATCAAATTTTTGTCAGAGAAGCAGGTAGAGCTATTGAGAGAAGAGGCAAGGATCCGATCTACATTGATAGATATCCAAAACATGATCCTTCCCATCATGGATTCAATGCAGAAGCACATTGCACATTCAAAGACATTAATCCATGATAATAACTTCTCCATTGTAGACCATGTGATTGAACTTTCGGCTGAAGTTCAAGTAGCTCTTTCCACCTGCAAAATTTTGCAAGAGAATTGGGATAAGACTCTCCAGCTTATTCTTCAGGTACATTCAGAGTTCATCTCTCATTTTGGTGTTTCTATATAAGTATATATATTCTTTTATTCTTTGGCATTATTGTCAAAAAGGGGGAGATTATTGTTCGATATGTATACTATGGGTGAATAAGTGTTTTCGGAGAAATTGTACAAAGGAAGAGATATACAGCTCATGTAAATACTGTATGTATATTCTATGGGGGAGTTGTATATAACGAAGCTATGTATATTCAGAATCAGTCATCAACATGTCAAATAAATTTTGTCTCATAAGTGTTTTTGTCACTAATGCCAAAGGGGGAGATTGTTGGCATTATGATACATTTTTGTCATTAGTTACAACACTTATTGGATTCTGAATGCTTACCGAGCTCTCACCGGACATTCCTTTATAAGCCAAGCTTTACCTAGTTCTCAGTGTTTATCGAGTGATCAAGGTGAATAAAGAAGTCAGTGTTTACCGAGTGATCGAGGTGAACAAAGAAGTCAGTGTTTACCGAGTGATCGAGGTAAACAAAGAAGTCAGTGTTTACCAAGTAATCGAGGTGAACAAAGCAGCCAGTGTTTACCAAGTGTTCCAGGTAAAGAAAGGAATCAGTTTTGACCGAGTGAAGATGTACTTAGTATTGACCAAGAACTTTGTTATAATTGAGCTCCTGAGGTTATCAAGGAAATTAAGTTTATCGAGCTCAGACGGTTATCAAGGAAACTAACTATCACCGAGTCACAAGGTTCTATCAAGTGTTTCCTTTGATCACCGAGCTACAGTTCAGATAGAAGTGTTCACCGAGTGACATCTTTCTACCGAGTTCAGAACTACTCGAAGTGTTTAGTATGGACCATGCCTTCACTTCTACCGAGTGCATGACGATGTTGAGTAACGCAGTGGACGCCGAGTATCAGAAGGACACCGAGTCAGTTCAGTGAACCCGAGTTTATACCTTGGGACGACTTTGTATAGAGATTTGCATAGCGGATCTTATCAGCAATCAGTTGTAATCAGATCCATTGTTTCATTCTAACAGGTGAATCAGTTTTTGCAAATCCTTTAACAAGGTAGACTTAATAGTCTTTTGTAAATCTCCTAACAGAGTGCATACTTTATTGTATGTTTGTAAATCCTCTAACAAGGTGGATCTAGCAATCCTTTGTGCTCCTAACAGGGCAGATCACTAGAAGTGGTCATTGTAAGCCTTAACCGACCAACTTCATACTGCAGTAACGAAGCTTTGTGGGTTTCATCCCCACCCCAGTTTTACTTTCTATTTGGAAGGTTTCTGGGTCACCAAATCTGTGTGTTCAAGTGTTGGAAATGTTTTTGTTTCATGCTTACAATACGTTACTTGGATGAATGGTGAATATATCAGTATGCAGTTTTATTGTTGAAATTTTAGAAGTTACTGATTCACCCCTCCCCTCTCAGTAACTTGTCATATCTTGAATATTTCAAACAATTAGTATCAGAGCTATAAGGTTCTCAAGATAAAAGTTTCACAGCTTGAGCAAAGATCAAGGACAATGGAGATATTCAGACTTGACAAAACTATTGAGAATGAAAAGCTAGATCTGAAAATGGCCATGGCTCAACTCAATGAAGCAAAAGAGCATCTTTCACAATCCTTGAAAAGAAGAAAAGAACTTGCAAGGCAAATGAATGACCATCAATATGTTGAAGAAAAGATTGAAGATCTCTCACCATCAAGTAGTTCAGATAAAGCTGACAAAGCAATCAAAGAACTTTTAGAAAAGAATGGATCTCTGCAGGAAGAAATAAGAAAGCTCAAAAGGGAACAAGGAATCTAGTCTATCAGGCTATGCGAAATCTTGGAGCAAAGGAACAAGGCAGCTGAAGACTTAGAGGTAAGGAATAATCAATCCTCTCAGCTTGAAAATCTTGTAACTCAATTATCTAATGCAAATGAAGAAATTATGAATCTAACATCTGAGAATGAGAATTTGAGAAATGACCTAATTACTGAAAGACAAATCAATGCAAGCTTACAAAGTGATCTAATCTCTGAAAAACAAGTCAATGAGAGAATGGTAAAATCTCAAAAAGACATGGATCAATTGAATCTGCAAAATGAAGAAAACTTTCATAAACAAAATGGTAAAGCAGGCCTTGGATACAAGGAAGAAGGTGAATCCTCCAAACAGGGTACTCAAAAGAATCAAAGACCTACTTGCAACCACTGTGGTAAGTTAGGTCATACATCTAATAGATGTTGGAGCAATGGAAAAAGAAAATTTAGTGGAAAGTGTTATAATTGCAATCAGCATGGACACAAAGCCAATGAATGCAAAGAGAAGCCGTAATTTGAAGGTAAATGTCACAAATGCCAAAAGCAAGGTCATAAGGCATCACAATGCAAATCAAAATCATTTAATCCAGTTGAACAACTTGTCAAAGCAATATTTGGTTGGGACTACAACACTTGGTGCAGATTTCATTATTGTGGAGAATATGGTCATACTGGCATAAACTGTGCAAGGCATCACCTAAGAAAAAGGGGTACCACTGTAAGATGTTATACATGTACAGAACTTGGTCATATATCTAAAAACTGCATGAATATAAAAAAAGTTGAGGATGAGAAGAAAATCAAAGTAGACAATATTGAAAAGCAAATGAAGCAGCAATGGATTCCTAAGTCTACCGAGCCAGATAATTCAAGTGATGGAATGGTCACTCAAGAAGTGAGTGACTCTACCATTTCCAATTAAGACTCATTAGGATAAGACCAGGACTGTATCTACAAAGCTATATCCTAAGCAGTCCTAGAATAAAAATATGATCAAATTAGTGTTTCAGATACATCAGGATCATGGTCGGTATAATGACCTTACCGAGCTCAGTCGGGTGCAATAAGGCTTCTTTCACCAAGTTGCACTTATCGAGCATGGTTGGTTCTTCTCTTACCGAGTTAAGGTCAGTTTAACCTATTTCATTTTGGTCACCGAGTTGCGAAGTTTAAGCCGAGCTAGTGGATGAAAGTTTGTCGATCGTAGCTACCTCAGTACTGAACATTAATGGTGAATTTTTCATCAAAAGGGCAGATTTCAACCTCATTTTTCACCGCAAATTTGAGATTTACACAGAAAAAAAGCTTTCAAGAAATTTGAAGAGATTTTCCAGCGAAGTATTCTTACGAAATCTTTTCACTCACCGAGCAGCAATGGCATCCGCAAGCACCAGCAGCAGCAAGGCGAAGAGAGGTTATGAAATGCTTGTGAAGGGAGTCGAATGGAAGGTGCCCAATTTCAAAAATTTTCCTGCCATCGCTGAATCACTCAACCCACATGGAGTTCAATCGCAGATCCCTCCAAAGGTACTTATAATCAATGATATTCGTACTCATTTCAAGTGTACTGTGCAAGAAACAGGGACACTAGATACAGATAGTACCCTAGCCGAGTTATGCGTGGATGGAACCCTAAAACCTGAGTTCAAACATTTGGAAACCAAAGGCTTAACCCATATCTCGCATCTGCCAAGGAGTTTCCAAGTGAAATGGGTGAGGTATATCTTGAGTTGAGTGCATAATGGTCAGTTGTGGTTGGAACAACCAGTTTTGATAACCAAGAAGATGATTCACAAAATCACGGGTCTCCCGATGCTCAGCAAAGAGAAAACCACCAAAACCCTAGGATGGGATGAGTTACAGAGGAAAACCCAAGCTGAATGGGATGGCAGAGGTTTAAATCTCAACAATGTTTCAAATATAGAACTAAAATTTGGTATTTGTGTTATTGCATATAAACTGTATAGTTTCAGCAGGCTGAATAGTGTACCCTGTGAGGCTGTAGATTTGGCATATAAAATTGTAAAGAAAAATATGGAGTTTGACCTAGCTGA
Source organism: Cupressus sempervirens (assembly GCA_028749045.1). Classification (NCBI taxonomy): domain Eukaryota; kingdom Viridiplantae; phylum Streptophyta; class Pinopsida; order Cupressales; family Cupressaceae; genus Cupressus; species Cupressus sempervirens. The sequence continues at coordinate 160,037,071 of CM053793.1, read as the reverse complement.
TGTGCTATTAAAACAATTCAATAAAAACATGGATAGCATAAGGACTGCAAAGACAAACCCTTTTAAATTTGGTTCTTTGCTAGTTTGTTTATTTTTCTATGTACAGAAATTCTTTCTATCTAAGGGTGCAATTGTATGGAGGAAAGATACTCCAATTTTGTATCAAATAAATGAATTCATAGTAGAAATAGGTATGAATTTTGACAAAGTAATGGATAATTATTTTGAAGATTTCAAGGAAAGGATGAACAACAGATTCAGAATACCTCCAAAACTTGTTGAAGAGTATAAGGATGATGTCTGTTTCATGGTTGACTGTGACGAGGTGTACATACAGGCAGTTAGACCCCGAGTTGCATGGGTGAAACCTCTTCCATATGAGGTAAATATTGATGAAACAAGGGATATCATTGAAGCACTGGTAAATGAGCCAATAGACCCAAGGCAACAGATTTTTGGTACTTATGATGAAGCAAAGGCTAGAATTGAACTAGAAATCAAAATTCCACAGGCCATCAGCAAAGGTAAGAGGAAAGTGGCCAAACTGAAAACTGCAATAGGTCCTCTTATTCTCACCGAGGGACAAGGTGAAGATAAAGAAAGTAAAGAAGAAGAAGAAGGAGAAAAAGAATCAGAAGAAGAGCAACCGGCAAAGAAGAAAGGCAAGGCAATCATTACCAAGCCCAAAAACTAGCCTACAGGAGTATTTACTCGAAGGACAAGAAAAGGTATTTAGGAACCTGTATTGGTCAAGCCTACACCTACATTCGAGAAAAGGCTCAAATCATTGGAAGAAGGAGCTGGCATAGCAAATTTCAAGGCATTGAAATTTGAGACAAGGACTGATGCACAGAAAATATAGATTGAGGAGCTGGTACTTAACAAAATGGGAAAATGGAAATACTCCCTAGACCAGATTGCTCCTCATATCTCTAAAGAACTACTGGAGAGAGTACAGCCAAGATGGGAGTTAGCCACCAAGACGGTAAAAGATATATATGAGCAATCCCTGAAGAATCTTTAGCCTAGTCTCACTGGAGCAGAGGTAAAATCTGAAATGAAAACCTATGAAGGTAATATGATGATCAGATTCCACACTTGTTTGATTTTGATCAAAGATATAGAGCATGTTGTAAATGATGCTACAAACATGTGGAAAAACATCTATCATCTACATAAGCACAGTGTAGACCCAGTAGAAATAAAGGATGATGACAGCAGCAGCAGCAGTGAAGAATCAGATAGCGCTCCATCCATCACAGTTACACTAGGTGAGTTGCATGCAATGATGGAAGAGAAAGAGGAAGAAGACAAAGAGGAAGAAGCTGAAAAGGAAGATAAGGAGGATGATCCGATAAAAATTGCAGCAGCAGTTATTGCATCCCTTCCTCACTCCCCAGCTAAACCTATGACATCATCAAGGTTGGAGTCAGCTTCAGCAGGTTCATCTACACTAGATTTACCATCTACACCTGCCATATCTCAGCTCCAGGTATCATCAGTGGAAGTGACTACCACTTCGTCTACTGAGCTGCACCCCTCATCATCTACCGAGTTGGCCTCCTCGACTCCATCATCATCGGTTGGTATTGCTACGAGTTCTCCAATTTTGACTACTCAAATTTGTTCTACAATTTTGTTGCCATCTACTTCAGGCATAGTGAGCCTAGATACTATATTACTGAGTGTATCACCATTTTTGGCCAGTATTTTTGACCCTGTACATACTCCTATTGGCAGTCAACCCTCAAGCATCCCAGTTTTTACTGCTAGTCCTTCTATCTCTACTGTTGTGTCTATTCCAAAGGTCAAACCAGTCATCTCAGAAGTCAAACAAAAGCAACCATTAAGACTTATGATCACTGGAAAGGAAATTCCTGAAGACATTGACTTCGACACAGAGATAGTAATTCCAAAGATTGACTTCGATAATGCTACCATTGAAGAAATGAGGTATGCTAGTCAACTCATTGAGAAAAAGGCTACTCAGATGCAGTTAAGATCAGAAAGGGATAAGGAATACAGGATAATTGAGGATGTCCAGAACATAATTACTGAGGCTATAGGTGTTGATGTTGATACTTCTCAACACATTTTGATTCAATTCGAAGAGCCAGTTAATAAATTCAATGAAGATGCCTCCGGACAAGAAAAGTTGATTGAGCGTGCAACAAAAAAATTTGATAATAAGGTGTTGGGGCACATTGCCTAGAACATTACAATAAATTAGGTTGCATTAACCTCATTTTTGGCAGATATGGAAAATTATTTTAATAATGTAACATCTCTTTTTGCTAAACTTTGTGATGTTACCGAGTACACTAAGGTAATAAGAGAGAAACTAAATAAAATTGATGAGGATCTGAAGGTGAGCACACAGAACTTGAAGCTTGACCCTAATTCAAGCTCATCTCATCACCTCAGGATCAAATTTTTGTCAAAGAAGCAGGCAGAGCTATTGAGAGAAGAGGCAAGGATCCGATCTACATTGATAGATATCCAAAACATGATCCTTCCCATCATGGATTCAATGCAGAAGCACATTGCACATTCAAAGACATTAATCCATGATAATAACTTCTCCATTGCAGACCATGTGATTGAACTTTCGGCTGAAGTTCAAGTAGCTCTTTCCACCTGCAAAATTTTGCAAGAGAATTGGGATAAGACTCTCCAGCTTATTCTTTAGGTACATTCAGAGTTCATCTCTCATTTTGGTGTTTCTATATAAGTATATATATTCTTTTATTCTTTGGCATTATTGTCAAAAAGGGGGAGATTATTGTTGGATATGTATACTATGGGTGAATAAGTGTTTTCGGAGAAATTGTACAAAGGAAGAGATATACAGCTCATGTAAATACTGTATGTATATTCTATGGGGGAGTTGTATATAACGAAGCTATGTATATTCAGAATCAGTCATCAACATGTCAGATAAATTTTGTCTCATAAGTGTTTTTGTCACTAATGCCAAAGGGGGAGATTGTTGGCATTATGATACATTTTTGTCATTAGTTACAACACTTATTGGATTCTGAATGCTTATCGAGCTCTCACTGGACATTCCTTTATAAGCCAAGCTTTACCTAGTTCTCAGTGTTTACCGAGTGATCAAGGTGAACAAAGAAGTCAGTGTTTACTGAGTGATCGAGGTGAACAAAGAAGTCAGTGTTTACCAAGTGATCGAGGTAAACAAAGAAGTCAGTGTTTACCGAGTAATCGAGGTGAACAAAGCAGCCAGTGTTTACCGAGTGGTCGAGGTAAAGAAAGGAATCAGTTTTGACCGAGTGAAGATGTACTTAGTAGTGACCAAGAACTTTGTGATAACCAAGCTCCTGAGGTTATCAAGGAAATTAAGTTTACCGAGCTCAGACGGTTATCAAGGAAACTATCACCGAGTCACAAGGTTCTATCAAGTGTTTCCTTTGATCACCGAGCTACAGTTCAGATAGAAGTGTTCACCAAGTGACATCTCTTCTACTGAGTCTCCAGTGGTTACCAAGTTCAGAACTACTTGAAGTGTTTAGTATGGACCGTGCCTTCACTTCTACCGAGTGCATGACGATGCCGAGTAACGCAGTGGACGCCGAGTATCAGAAGGACACCGAGTCAGTTCAGTGAACCTGAGTTTTTACCTTGGGCCGACTTTGTATAGAGATTTGCACTTGTTGTTTTGGCCGACCTTGCATGTATTGTTTAAGATTTTCACTTGTTTATTTGGATGGTATATATATGCAATGTATTGTATCGTTCAGATCTAATGAAAATGGTAATGAATGATAAGTGTGAAAGAAATACATGCCTACGAAAGAATGTGTGCTGAGTTGTGAAGGTATTCAAAAAGGTCGAGTTTTGGAGCAGAAAAGTTTTATCTATCAAATCAAGGTGAATCAGAGCATAGCGGATCTTATCAGCAATCAGTTGTAATCAGATCCACTGTTTCATTCTAACAGGTGAATCAGTTTTTGCAAATCCTTTAACAAGGTAGACTTAACAGTCTTTTGTAAATCTCCTAATAGAGTGCATACTTTATTGTATGTTTGTAAATCCTCTAACAAGGTGGATCTAGCAATCCTTTGTGCTCCTAACAGGGCAGATCACCAGAAGTGGTCATTGTAAGCCTTAACTGGCCAACTTCATACTGCAGTAATGAAGCTTTGTGGGTTTCATCCCCACCCCAGTTTTACTTTCTATTTGGAAGGTTTCTGGGTCACCAAATCTGTGTGTTCAAGTGTTGCAAATGTTTTTGTTTCATGCTTACAGTACGTTACTTGGATGAATGGTGAATATATCAGTATGCAGTTTTATTGTTGAAATTTTAGAAGTTACTGATTCACCCCTCCCCTCTCAGTAACTTTTCATATCTTGAATATTTCCAACAATATATATATATATATATATATATATAATACTTTTGTTTAAAAATGACACTAAGTCAAAGAACCAAAATTAGTACTATATGAATATGTTAAGATATAAGTTTGTTATTATAGTGTATAGGATATTAATTTCAAGTAGTCACCATAAATATGGTTGCATCTATCTCCAACTTGTATAAATGTGTGTCCTCATCATTGAGTATATCATCAAGAATGTCACCTCTCCGTGTTTCATAACTTATGTGTGTATAATTAAGGGTGAGTAAAATTGTACTAATTTTTTTGATCCTTCGAGTTGTATGTAGGAGATTGGTATGTAAATTTGACTTCTTATTAACATCTATGAATAGATGGTAGTGGAATGATTGTGAATTTAAAAAAAATGTTTCTTTTCATTTTAGATTAATAGTTGATTATGTAATCCACACTATGTATGTAAAAGTATTAATGCATTTAGACACTCTATTAACATAGGAGTAGTGCTAAATTATTAGGATGGGAAGAATTTTAGAGAGGATATTGTATTGATATAGTCCTACTTTTAAAAAATCTACAATAATGAGCAGTACAGTATGTGAAATCAATTCCCTTCATGTCTAAAAGAAGAAAGCAAAATATTTAGATAGTAGATATTTATACTTATACTATATATTAAATCAACTAACTAAATATAAACTTTCACTTAATTTTTTTATTAATGTATCAATTTAAAAGTAACAAGCTAAAAATAAGAATCATGATTGAAAATCAACAAAATTAGTTCATTTATTCAAATAGAATGAACAAAGTTCAATGATTTCCCACATGCTAAACATATCTATCAACATTGTCTTGTAATCTAATTTAACTTTAAAGTTGGTATTTTGGGTTCCTCTTTTTCTCTTAGTTGTAATTTACATTAAAAACAACTATGGAAGCCGCTACTTGAACTTTGATATCTACAATATCATAAACTCATTGTATATTAACTTCAATTTATACATTAATCATTCTGCCCATGAGGGATGGATATAGGTGTCCCTCTTTGCCCTATTTCTTATAAATCAATAGACATATTCTTACAAAGATATTCTTTTGCAACTTTCTAGACATTACAATTCAATTATTCTCTCATTTCTTATTATTTTCTCCTAGTTGAAGTCTCCAACTTAGAATTGTTTGTTTCTATGCATTTGTTGCATTTAATTTCAATCAAAATTCATTTTTTAGCCTTTGATTGCAGAATAAAAGCATTGTAGAGAAAAATATTAAAAATTCACTAACTTCTCATTATGCCCAACAAGAGAAGCCTAACACCTATAATGGTACTAAAACTTCAGTTAGATGAGCTTTACATAACATGTAAACACCTATACTACTACAATAAAAAGTGGGAAGGTTTTTTCCATGAAAAATAAAAGTAGGACACCTCCACACATGGCATCATGAAAAACATCTTCCACACAAAGATTGAATCAATCTAATGATTAGCCAAAGGAACATTGCTTGCATCTTCATGATCACTTTGAGAAGACTCAAAGTTTGAAAAAATCTCCATTTTCTTCTTCTTCTCCTCCTCTTTGTAATCCTTTTGGATATGACCAATTTGCCCTTAATTCGAACCCTTTGCTTTGGAATTTTTCCTAGAAGATTGAGGATTTATGTCCTTCTTTCTTTTGTCCTTCACTTTGCCTTATGCAATGAGAGCCTCCTTAGCCACCTCAGAAGAAAATTCTATAGAAGTTCCACCTGCTCATAAAATTCTACCTACTTAGATCTATGGTTTCCTCCTTTTTAAAAATAATTTATTTCTTTTGTTTCTTCCTCTTGTCTTCAAATATTTACACCCACGTATTGTATACTTTAGTGAGCGAGATTCAAAAAAATGTTGTCTGAGAATAATTTAGGGTTATGAATAAAATTATATTGTTGCTAAAATCATCCTATAAACATTATTCTTTTTCAATTTGAACTTGTTAAGAAAAAATAACTACATGTTGTTGGACATGGACAATGTTTTTCTATATCTGTTGAAGTATTTAGATTCATTATTTGTAAATGTGAATGAATTTTTCCCTATTCTAAATATGCCCAAGTCGAAGTTACCAATTTACGATACCAACACAAGAAACTTCTTGGTCATTTAGATTGAAATCAATATATGTATTTTGCATTGTTAGGGCTCCAAAATGACATATACCTAATGTTGGAAAAGGAGGATTCATAAATGATTTGGAATATAGATACTTAATGAATAATCAGATCTATTATTTTTTTGTATTAATAGGATTTGATTGACACTTAGGTTTACATGCACTCAAAGCTTAAAATAGAACACACCAATCACCTCTATGGCTAAATGTAGATCTTCCATTTTTTTTCATTTAATCATTTTAGTTCCCTTTTTGTATACACAAATGCATCATTGTGAAGACAAAGACTTTAAATAGAAAAAAGCCTAGAGGTTTGTAATCCTAAATAGAAAACTAAGCCTAGAAGCATGGTTTGAATAGGTGAATGCATGTTCAAAAGAAACAACACACTATGATCAAATGCAGACATGCATGCAAAATGTGGGAGCACATGCCAAACACACAAAATTATTTTAACATTGTAAGTTGCCCAAAAATGCTCCTTAATAATTGCATATTTCAAATAAATATTTTTTAACTATTCTCACAATTAGGTTTTATCATAACATGATCACCATATTGGTAGGATTGGAGGATTTTAATAGTAGTATAGATTGATAGAAAAAATAATTTCTAGTGAGAATGAATTAATTTTATAATTTATTTTTCTTTGAAATTCCTCGTATCACTTCTTCAATGACATCATTACACTCCATGCATTGTATTACTAAAGATTTTGGTTTTTCCCAATTGTATTAGTGTTTGGATTATTCCTTAGGAGGTCTCTACAAAGAGATATTAATTATTTTGGTATAGTTCAAATCTTGAGCTAAATTTTAAAAAAATTAAGATAGAAGAATTCGGGCTTCTTAGTAGAAGATATTAAACTTTTCTTTAAAAAAATAATTTACTAAACCTAGTTCAAGCTCGTGAGAACAATTTTTTAAAAGAGAGATGTGTCAAATGACAAGGATTGTATAAATATTTTACAATTATACAATAATTGTGTCATAGTACAATAAATTGTGTCCTAATTTTTTAGAAAATATAAGCATTTAGAATTTATAACTTTATTTAGAATTTAATAATTCCAATACAAGTATGAAATTAAACTTAATATAGTTTATCTCAAACAATAAATTGTTCTCTCCACAAGGCTCTAAGTCTTTGGCTATAGTTCTCTTTTTCTCTTACTCAAAATTTTAATAAAAATTGTCATTTGGAACATGACCTATTATGGCATGGAGGGTTGCATTTAAATCAATGTCAACCTCAAGCTTTCATGCACCATTGTAATTCTAACCATTTTTAAAAATTGTTTTATATATTCTCTTAATTTCAAGCTTTCAAGAAACATTATAATTATGACCATTTAAAAAAATAAAAAAATAAAATAAAAATTATCTAATTTATCTTACTTCTAGCCATTTTTCTTTTATTGATTTAACTTATTTCAAAAAAATTTGGACATGGTGGATGTGATAATATTTCAAGGCATGACAACCTTTATGCTAGTTCTTTTGTTTTTGAGAATTACATTATAAATTTATTAAAACAAGAGAATTTTATTATGAATTTATTTTTTAAAAAAATATTAATGAAACATTGAATAACAATGAAATTCTTTGAACATTTTTTTTCAAATTGTTCACTATTCTGCCTACATAAAATTTCATAGCATTTAAATATTTATTTATCAACTGGTTATGCTTTCAGACTCTCCCATAGATAAAATCAATTATATATCAGATCCTTATTTTACAATAGGCAAGACTCTGGTTGGAAGATCGCAGCTCTTGTTTAATCATGATGTTGAAACATAGATGTTGTTACCAAAATTTTGAAATTCATTACTTTTAAACTTTTGAAAACTTCGTCTAATTTTTCTTAGAATTGCATAAGTTTTAATATTCTTAATATGTTTTGTATGGAAATATTTTTAGGCTAAGGTATCATGAAATAATATAATTATGATGTTATAACTTATTGGTATCCTGAGAAGGAAGCTTTACATTTACTTAATTGACAAGACAAACTAAGTCACAAGCACATGAAATGGATTGAATACATACAAACCTATACTTTTACTATTAAACAAAACAAGGGGCTGAATAATAAAGTAGCATATGCCTTAATTAGAAGGTTGCTAACATTATACAAAATTTAGTTAAGGAGCATTGGGATAGATAGCTTTAGGGATCTATATGTTAAAGATGAAGACTTTTCTACACCTTACCAGGTATATTTGGAATTTCAAAATCACTTTCTTTATGAATATGCTTATTATAATTTACAAAATGGTTTACTATTCAAAGGAGGCAATTTTTTTGTTTGAAGAGGCTCTATGAGAGAGAAATTGATAAAAGGAAAATGCAATGTATCATTGAGTGGTCATTTGGCAATCCATATGACACTAGATTTTTCTCATAGATTCTACTATTGGCCAATAATGAGAAGAGATATAAAGATGTGTCCGATTCATGCATCATTTGTAAAAAGAAAAATGTAAATTCATCAAATACAAGGTTATACAAGCCACTTCTTATACCAAATAGACCTTCGAATGGCTAGGAATGGACTATGTAGTTTGGTTGGCTAAGACCAAACATAGACTTGAGAGTGTATATGTAATAGTTAATATATTTAGCAAAAGGGCTCACTTTGTGACATGAAAAAATCTCATGATGTGTTCCATATAGCAAATATTTTCTTCAAGGCACTAGTGAAGATACACTTCTTTCCAATCAACATTGTTTCAGATAGAGATTAAAAATTCATGAGTCATTTCTTGAAGATTATATAGAAAAAACTAGGCACCAGCCTTTCTTTATGGTATACTTATCACCCGCAAATAGATGGGTTTACCGAAGTGGTTAATAGAAGCCTTGGGAACTTTCTTAGATTTCTCATGAAGGAATATTTGTCCAAAAATGGGACCATATTCTTCCTCAAGCAAAATATGCATACAATTATACTCAAAATAGATCTACTTGCAAGAGTCCTTTTGAAATAGTTAATGGGATATGCCCAAGGGGCATATTGGAGCTTAGAGACTTGGGAAAGACTATAGATAAGAGTGGTTATGCTAAAGATTATTCCATGTCTACAAAGGAGATTCATGATGCAGTAAATAAACCTTGACTGATAACACCCATTAAATGAAGCAAAGATTTGATGAGAAAAAAAAATGACTTACAATTAAAGGAATGAGACCCGGTTAAGGTACATCTCAATATAAAACAATAGGGAGAACCTCATAAGATATAGATGTTGATTCCATTTTAATACTGACAAGGTAGTTGCAAAGCACTTAAGTAATTATTTAACATAACTTAGTGCATGTCCAGTAAGCAGTACATGCTAAGCATAAATTATCAATAAGTCGCTCAAGTGTCAAGAAAGTTAATACATGCCAAGTGATTTAGGTGTCCAATTAAATAGTGTATGCCTAGTCATTTAGGAGCCAAGTTACAACATTAAAGATATAGTGGATTCTGAGCATGAGATCTCTCAAGTGCCGAGTAAACAAATTTTTTCATAGTTGTTGTAATGGCACAAACTCCCATGTAAGCCATATTTACACTAACTTAAGGATTTTTTAATGATTTAGAATATAAGAATGGATGTATAATTGTGAATCCCTATGTACTGCATAAAACCAATTAGAAATAGGGATCAATTAAGTGGAAAAATGGATGAATCACAATCATTGGTTCCTACCTAACCCTTGCCTACCAATTTTTTTATAAGGAGAGAAAACCCTTAAAAAAATTGACAACTTGGCATGCATATGTGAGAGGAGAAGGATGGATACTATGATTAGAGAAAGAGAATTCATGGTGACTATGAAGGTTATAGAAGAGATATGAATTGCACAATCAATTAGAGAGAACAAAGAAAAGCAATTAGAGGATAGAGAAGACATATCTAATTAGAAGGATCAAATGTACATAAGGAAAGAGAGGATTAATTATCTAGAAAAGTAGTGATAATTGAAGGATCAATGCTGAATTATTCTAATAAGTGAATTAGTAAAAATATCTTAACAGAGTAGTCTTTGCAAGATTTTGTAAAGCCTTTCACATGGTCATTTTCTTTAAAAGAAGATCGATAGAGAAACATTAGACATAGATAAATACATATATACAAATAGATATGAAGTGAGAAAGATAAATATATATGTCCATCTAAATGGGGGAGATATATTGGGATAGAAAGATATGGAAAGAGAACAAAAAGATATAAATAGATAGGGGGATATGGTGGGATAAAAATATATAGATTTAGAGATTTAGAGGTATATGAAAGGAAGTGGTGGAAATTTATAGATGGATAGAGAAGGGGGAAAGAGGAAGATATTGATAGAGATCAAACTATGTGTGTGTGTGTGTGTGTGTGTGTGTGTGTGTGTGTGTGTGTGAGAGAGAGAGAGAGAGAGAGAGAGATGAAGTATGTGGCCATATAAGGCACTATATTACTTATATCTTTATGTTATGTTGGCTCTTAGTACAATGAGATCATTTCATTTTGGGAGAATAGAGTACACTATTTTATTATTATCTTCAATTCAAATTGACATTAAAAATACTTTAGAAATTTATTTGGATACGTTTATTTTATATTAAATTTGTAGATATTTAAAATATCACATGTTTATATTTTGTATTTTAATTATTTAAGATTAAATAGTATTAAAGTTTAGTTGATGATACTATTATAAATGTGAATATAAATTATACTTGATTATTTCAAATGGGGAACCAATATAATGTTTTAGACAATTTCATTTTGAATCAAATTAAATCTATTATAATATCAAATTTTGTAGGAATCTTGTCATTAGGATAAAAGGATACAACTTCAATTATTTTCATATCAAAAGATAAAGTTGGATTATATGTAGTCTTTTGAACCTCAAATTTCAAATGATCGTTTTGTAAAAATGTGGATCTTTAAATATTTTTATAAGAAGCCTACCATGGAGTATATATTTAAAATAGGGGATGTCCAAATGTCAAAGTATTATGAATATGAGAAATCAATTTGTGAAATTCATCAAAGATAGTGACAAAATCAACTAGAAACACTGGTCAACTAGCACATTATCAAACTCATCATTTTCCTACACTCATTAATTTGTGTCAATATATATAAAAATTATACCAAGACAATTAAATTATATTTTTTAGACATACATTATAGTTTTAATATTTAATGGTTAAATTTTGAGTATTAGTAATGTTGGATGAGGCTATTATTAACTAGTTTGGGATTTCTTATAAGGGCTTGGGCTTGGTCTTGGTCTTGGTCTTCGTCTATATCAAACAAAGAACTCACAAGCTTCTAGGTTCCATCTCAACTAACAACAAAACTTAAGAAAAATGCAAGCCCAAAGCCAAATAAAATATTGAATTCCTCCATAAACATGAATATTAAGTTTCATCAAATTATAATCTAACAAATATTATAAGAAATTTAAAATCCAAGTCTTGTTCCCAATAGTAATGAAACTCTAAGCTTGTAGAAGTTTTGAAGGCTATTATTTGTACCCATAGCTATAATCAACTTAAATAGCAAAAAAAAAAAAAAATCATTTATGAATATTCTACTATGGTGTGCTATTACACTCCATGGAGTGTAATTTGTTAGCTTGCACCACACAATAGTGATCCTCTCCTTGGGCACCCATCTATTTTGATTTCTCCCTATTGCAAGGTGGTTTGAATACCAACGGGAATATTTCACATAGAAATGTTCAAATCTATACTATTTAAACTGACTTTCAAGAGAAACTTGTTCCTATCATCAAAAAACTACAATGAATGATGGCGGACTAGAAACATAGACGAGGCAATATAAAAAGCATCTATAACATAAGAGGTGATCCATAACCAAAAACACACCTGAACTTTGGAATAGATAATTTAAAATATCTTTCTCATAGTTTTTCTAGAGTCCAAACATCTCCAAGGTTTCATATGAAATGCCTCATAGAACCTCGATGTAGCTTTAGTCGATGTAAAATTCACAAATGTATAAGCATGGTTCACACCATTTCTGCACAAAAGGGGAAAAAAAATTCAACATTCTTGAAACCTAATAAATCAAAGATGACCTAAAACCTAATAAGTTAATGATCTTTATACATATTAAGAAGTTCAAATGGTGTCATACTTAAAATCAATTGGAAGGTTGAAAGTCATAGGTCGATAGTGGCTCATCAACATCTATGCTCTTTTCTTGACACTTTTCTATGCACTACATCTAGTGCCTATCTTGGATTCCAAGAAACTTGTCTTGATTGGAAACAATGTATAGCAAAAAAGAGCATTTGAAGAAATCACCATACTAAAAATATTCTTTGAAGAAATTTTTACATTTATATAAAATTGGAACACTTGGCCTCCAAGTTCATATAATGAGTAGTGGGAATACCTGTACGCATTAGGAATATGTTTTATGATTAAAGATGTTCTTATTAAAATGTAGAACTTCATATAATGAGTAGTGGGAATACCTGTATGCATTGAGACGACGGGTGAAGTAGTAAGAGGTATAGAACTCCCTGGATAGAACTCAATTATTTAATTTTCATTGAAATGCTAATAACAGGCAAAAGTGGAGCCTCAAGGAAGCCTAAGAAATAGAAAATAATGAGTTGAAACCACAATGGAAAAAGTTTTTATAGCAGCTTCCCATGCAATGGCAGCAACCAAAACACATATGATTTCAAATAGACTCTGTGGCTTGACTTTTCCATATAAATGGGGACGTTTATGTTTTTTTTTATTAAAAATAGAGAGGTTCTAGATGGATATCATACCATTAGAGAAAACTATAGCATAAAAATTAATATACTATTTTGTAAATTATGGAAGGGGTTATGCTTTCTTAGGTGACATTCTTATAAATAATTCACATTATTAAAAGTAAACTTCAATAAAAAGTAAAATATTTTAAACTACATTTATGTAGAATGAAATAATTTTTAATCACTTTTTTCGTATGATTTTTATTCACTTTTATATTTAATTAATAGAGAAGGGACTATTTATCAAAAAATATGGTTTATATCCATGAATCTAGTACACATTAAAAACCAATTCAAAGTGTAACAGAACCCACAAATTTTAACATGGCCATCATATTAAAATATCTATGTAAATAAAATATTCAAACATAGTTAAATTTATTTAACAATAGACAAAATTTAAAGAAAAGGTTAAAGGTTCTAACTTGAAAATGTATAGTAACTAATATATTACATCATATTCTCCCTAATATAATTTAAACCATGAAATTTAATAATGTTCATAGGTGTCAAGTTCTAGGGAATAATATTTTAATGTATAGAGAAAATAATATCAAACATGTCAAATACTATTTACTTAAGATTTAAAAATGTTTTATTAGGTTGGATAACAAAATAAATTATTTCAAAAGAGGGTTTACGTGCAACCAATGAAACATATTTAATATTTTTGAAGTAGTTGATAACAACAAAAAGAAACCACAAAATGTTGAGAATCAAATTCTCTTTAACCACAGTCCTTCGATGTATAAGAAACTAAACAATAAACCAACATCATCATTGCTATTGGTTGAAATAAACAACATAGTCAAAAAAACCCTATAGGGTGTAAATTCAGAGACATAAACATAAAAACAAAAGTAAAAAATAGTAGACCCTAGTCTACTCCTCAGGGGCTTCCTTAGGATGGATGATATTCTTCCTCCTAGGAGGTAGTATAGTCTTTTTTTGAGACCTACAGACATTGCATTCTCATACAGTATGCACTTTGAATTACATGTTAAATAATGTACATTCGAACTCAAATTTAATAACATGTTCTCATATGTTATTTTTATTTGATATTGTAGGGATTGTTGTCTACTACATAGTTTGATGTTTCTATAGCTCCTGATCCATGGACCACTGAGGCGTAGCCTCAAATACCTATGGTACTAAATGTTGACTCAAGACAAACAATTTGTTCTATTTTTATGTACAATTTTTTATTAACTTATAATCTTCAACTATAATTCATGTATAATTTAATGTGTTTTGGTTTTATGAACAGGAGATGGATCATACTTATCCATATAGGCCTTGGTATAGTTTATTTTCAACTCCATCTTTTAACCATGTGAGACATTCTGATGATTATCGTGGTAGCATATATTTAGACAAGTCTGTGACATTGGCTACTACTCAAGTATGACATATATACACATGTGTTTATAGTTTATAAAAATGTATGTATTTTAAATTATAGGACCTCACCATTGCCACATTTGGTAGCTTTCAAAGTACACTTCCTCCTATTACAAAGGGACACCCATCTCATGTGGTATTAATTTTATTATGTACTAAATATTTAATTTATTTGCAAGCTAGATTTTGAATCTCATTTCAATTAAACATGTACATGATGAGACACCTCATGTTACACAAGATGATCCATCTACCTCGCGGCGTGTCCCACATGATGAAGCAACTCATGTTACATAGAATGATCCATCTAAGTCCTCTTCACGTGGACTAAAGAGGACTTTAGATCAGATAGATTAGGTCTTTTTGGCACCTTTAGATCATGTTTTTATGATGTACATATTGTTTATTTTGATACACTTTGTATTACCATAGTTAACTATATTATACATAATTTTTGACTTCATAGATGATGTTATGACATGTTAGACCATGTACTATTTTTTATGACTTCTTATCATGCTAGTGTATGTAGTACAGGTTATTATGTTACCATGTTGTATGTATGAACCATTTTCTTTATTGCGACATATTTTATTCATGTTATGACACATTTTGTAAGTATATGGTACATGAACAATAAATTTAATAGTTTTAATTATTTATATAGAAGCATTAAATTAAACATATTTGAATGTAAAAGTAATAGAAAAAGTATGAGGTCATGACTTGAATTGACAATTAATTAATAATATCAAGTGTACACCTTTAACTTTCAAATAGAAGTAACCTCCTCTTTTAAAATGTTTACAACATGTTTTACAATATATGTAAGACAATGTCAATGAAATAAATAGAAGTCAACTCAAAATATAAAATTGGTTCAACACATTTTTTCAAATGAGGTCCTACAAAATAAAATTATAAAACAAAAACACATGTCAATAAAACCATAAATTAATATGAGCTAGGTAAACTATGTAAAAATGTGTAATTTGTATGTATTCACTATGTGTAATTGCACAAGATGTTAATGTTCGATCCACCTTAACATGCCATTGCACAAGATGCTGATTTAAATTTGCATAAATTGTAATTGAGACCTAAATAAGAGGTATATATAAGTTCACTAATTTTCTATTGACAATGCATACATAAAAGTAATTAAATTATATAAATACATATATAAAAATAGCAGAATAAAGAAAAAACATACATGTGTTTGATTTAAATATAGTCATCTCACTATACCATCTGCATCCTCTCTCTCTTGCAATCCATCTATGATTGTCTAGTGCTCATCCTTTGAAATTGTCCAAAATACCTTACTGGCAGGTCTCCCTTTGTAACTTTCTAATTTGATATTCATTGCTACAACCAAATGAGAATAGTGTCAAATCTTCTTTTTGGATTGGTAGTCTTCAAATGTTGGTAAACCATTTCTTCTTGTTAGTAATGTACATAGCTAGGTGCCAACTACAATGATAGACCCAATTGGAAACTCAAAACCATCATCATGTACTTGATGATATGTAATTTTTTTCTTAGGTTCCACACATCTAGTTAGAAAATTCTCAGTCTTTTCAATATTATCATTAGGTGTAATAAGAGTGTAAACATGTCCTACAAGATAAGATAAATTACATAAATACTTTAATCACATGCATACATATATAAATAATATATTAAAGATGTGTACTTGAATTATACTAATCACATGTACATAAATAAATAATATAAATTGAAGCATGATCACAAAAAAATTTAATTTAATTGTTCATACCAGGTTGTATGAGGTCTAAAATACAACCATAATCTTCTGATGCAAAAGTAACATTTTGGCCTTCATTTACTATATCATCTTGAAAATGTTTTTCAGTAGGTGTTATTTAATTTTTCTACCAATTCTCAACCCAGTATGTATTCTCACATTCTTCTGATTCACCTGCAAGACAAAACTAACAAAAACAAGCAAGCTCCCTAGTCCATATAGTCCAATTGTTAGAATTTGAAATCCTAAATGAATGTCATTTAGCTAAAGTTCTAATTATCTAATAGTCATATATTGAAAGGATATTCTTTTTTCTGAATAGGAGGAAGAAACATTCAATTGTAGAGTTCTGACTTGATCCTGTGTATAAATATTTGTTACACCATTCAACAATTTCATGTGCATTTTTGAATTTGGATTTTTCCTCAAATTTTAATTGCTCTCTACTAAAGGCTCTCTTCATGCATGCACCAACACCATCATGTTCTCCTTTACCATGTCCAACCTCAAAAAGACTCCACACATATTAGATACTAGTTTTCCTATGTGTCCTACTCAAGCAATAGAACAATCTAGCATTCTTGAATTGTCTTGTATAATTATCTAATCATATCTAATGTTGTGTCATTTGAATTTGTCTCTCTTTTAAATTATCATAAAAGAGCTTGAAACAATATTGGACAAACTCAAATGAATGAAGTTTATTATCACTCATATAGAAATGGTACTCTTTCAATATTTTGTGATCCTTCTTTGGACTATTAGTGCATTCCTATAAACTATATGAACATAAATTGTTACTTGCACTAATTTGTAATATTGTGATTGTACCTCATCTTGTGGTGCAAGTTTGTAGTTCTCTATAAAGTCAACAACTGAAAGAATAGTACCATTTGGAAATGTATTCTTACAGATGTAAAATTTTCCATTGAACCATCTAGCATATTGAGAGTGTTTAAGATATTTTCTTATGATCAGATACTTAAACTCATCCATAAATGCATGAAAACTAACTTTATCTATAACTAGATCACAACTTCTTCCAATCTTCCCATCCTTCAATTGATATTCAATAGTTTTGAATCTTTTTACATCAAATAATTGTTGTCCAAAAGTATTAAAAGTATTTTCATGCAAACATTCATCTAAAAAAGAAAGGTTGCCACACATATCACATGTACCAGAAAGACATTCATTGAGAAGAAATTATTGATCATTAGTTGGCTTGCAAAACAAACCTAATATGAAATTCTTTATAGTTTGAGATGGTACTTTTATACCACATTCCTATAACATTTCTTCGCTATGCATGGTACCACGTATAGATCAAAATACATCATAATGGTAATAAAATTAAACATAAGTTTTACAACATCATGTGATTCTTTCCTTGTTAATCCTTACATACCATGGTTTACACTTTTCAAAAGATCTTTCACTAGTGGTAATAATTAACACCTTTCCATCTATAAATTTTCTAAATAATTCAATTTGAGTCATGTCCAAAAGCTGTTTCAGACATGGATCACATATTTTTGAGCCAACTCTCAATTTAAGAACATCTCTTGAATTAGATGATACTCTTGTATTATGATGCCAAAAAAATTCAACCAAACTTTTGAGTTCACTAGTAAGTTTCATATCACATCTCAAGAGTGTACCACTACAAGTGCACACAATATTTGTTGGATCACATTCAAAGTTAACCTTTTTCTTTACAACTCTTTCTAATGTCTTACAATTCACATTAAGATATCCACTTATGTTACTAATCAATCTTTTGTCAGTTGTTAATTTGTTAACTAAAGTTGTTGTTATTGCTCATCGTGTTGCATTCTTATCTTTAGAGCAAATTCTCTTTTCAATAACATCAAAGGCACTAGCAATAGTGAATATAGCTTGTTTTAAAGACTATTATTTATTCTTTGGTTTTTCATGCATTCCTAACTTTTTAATTAATTTTCACATTTTATACATTTTAATTAGTTGCAAAACATCAACTAACATTGAAATCCAAATTACTTATTATAAAAAATATGTCTATATAATCTATAAGCATGTGTCCTAATTTGTCTCCATGAAACCAATCCCTCAAGATTATCTAGCACATCATTAGTAAAATAAAAATTATGTTCAAGCACTTTATTATCATTCTAACATGTTTGCTTAGTAATTGGTGTATCTACGTCTACATTCATACATTTTTTATTTTCAATTAGCATTTCATTTTTACTATTATTTGGAATTTGAATCTCATTTTAATTTTTTCTTGTTATGTCCTTTGGAGCATGCATTTCTATTACAATTTATTGTGTAGGATTGTTTGGCAATCTATTCTCATGAAGAAAATCTAAATCATTTTAATCGTAACCTGCTTCTAAAATATCACCAATTTCATCATAGAAAAAAATTAAGGGTTTGGAAACACACCTATATTGAATGTTTGATTAGAATGTGCACCTAAATCTCCTTGTATTGGGTTCTCCTGCTTAGCCTCTTCATCCATTGTTGTATCCTCAATTTCTTTCTCCTTTGAAACATTGCTCAACTCTCTAATTCTTTGGCTTCTCTCTCATTGACATTGTGCTTCATTCTCTTTATTTTTTTCAATCTCCTCATTTGTCAGAACTTTTATTGTCTTCTTTCTTTATTTTTTTGATCCCATGTTTGAACTAGTTTTGAATTTGAACCAACAGCTTGTAAATTATAGAAGAAGACATGAAAATAAAATAACTATGATAGAAATTCACTGTTGCAGTTTGATACTATCGTTCAATCATTGCAATCATTAAAAATTGGTATGTGGGGAATCTTTTTAGGCCCAATGGTCGATTAAAAATGGGTACCTAATTGTTTAAATATCAGATACCTGATTATAAATTGGGCACTTGATTTAGTTAATAGCTGAATCAAAATTAGGCACCCTATTTTTGAATTACAAATCAGGTGCCCGATTCTAGTGACATGGGTAGGTTTTTGACATCAGCATGAAGTTTCATGGGATTTTGCCTTGGAGAAAGGCATGGCATAGGCTTGATCCCATGAATCGTATGCCTTTATGTACCAATTTTTTACTAAGGCATTTAATCAACAATTTTAGGGATTGTCATAATTTTTATATGGTTGTACCCATTAATTTTCTTGACAAAACAAAAATCCATTATAAGTGTTACTATTCTGATTTAAAATGTACGTTTTATAGTGTTTTGAGTTCATTTTCTATTTTTCCATTATTTATTAATCAAAAGTATCTCTTAAACATTAAATACTGACATTCACTAAAACTTTAATAACTTTTTAAATTTTTGATATTTTGTAAATTAATCTACATGTCATCAATTCTCACACAATTATTTTAAAGTTTAAAATAAAAAAATAGAAAAAATTAAATTTTGATTAAATTATGGCATCCATGCAAGAGAAGTTTTAGTAATTAGCTAAATCATTAATTAAAAATTAATTTAAAAAATATTCATTAAAAAATTCAAGAAAAATATTCTCAGCAATCTTTGGTGTGTCAAGTATCTTCATTTAAAAGGATTCAAAAAAATTTATTTATTTGTGTCAAATATTGTTGTCCTTACACAGGTGTGGTATGATCCTAAAATAGGCATTTTAAAAAAGTGGTTCTTAAAGATCCATACCAAAAAAATTTCAAGCATATAGGTATAAACATAAATTACATATGCAAAAAGAAGATCCCAAGCACTACAATTCGTATTGCTAAATTTTTCAAATATTTAATCTCTAAAAGGCTCAAATTTTGGCATTTTTTGACAATATATTTCAAAAACAAGAAAAATACTTCCACATTTTGGCCAAAAGTGAGACCCAACTTCTTGCACTGACCCAAATATTTGGTACAAGATATCAATGACTATATAATTTGAATTGCTAGCTATATTATAGTAATTTCTGATATTTTTCCTACATATGTTCTTAGAGATTCATCTTACATCATTTTAGCATCTTGAAATGCACAAATCAAACTATGTAGCTTCAATTTCATAGAATGTTCATCACCTTCGAAACTAATTTCTGTTAGAATCTGAAAAGATTAATAACCCAGAAAACTAGTGCAAAGAGTAAATATCTAAACTATGAATGCAAATGATACAAAATCAAAATAGCATCATAGAGTTAGTCTCCAAGAGAGTAATGCAAATGTTGGAAGCAAAATAGCATTAAGAGGATGCAAAAATAAGATATACAAATACAAGCCAGGTAGCATGCTTATATAGGCAAGGAAGAGAGAGGAGGTGGCAACACCAACCAATGAGGAGCAACCATCTATCAGACTAAAGATAGCAAAGTATCTTCCCAAGATAGCTAATGGATGCTCACATGTAGGAAGGTGACACCTCACAACCATTCACCTAATAAGACATGCTTTATTAACCTAAGCGAGATTATTAAAAGTGTAGGAAAAACCTAGCAAAATAGGAAAAAATAAAAAACTACACTAACACCCCCCCATAAGCGAAGCTTAGGTGGATGTAGAAATGGGTCCCGACAACGAGGCCATGTTAGGTACCCAAGTACAATGCAAGAAGATGCAACCTCTGAAAGCGAGGAAAGAGAGAAAACCACCAGGGAAAAACCCTCCCCCAAAAAGAGGTAAGAACCTAGTGAAGAACTGAAGAAGTCTCCCGCTAGGGAAATTGTCCCCTAGAATAGGAACAAGGAGTGATCATGAAGAAGCAACATCACTGAAGCATGAAAAACCGCAAAACTCTGTCAAAATGCTGATCTGTAGAACCCCCATGAAAATAGAAGGCACGAACCATCAACCAAAGGAACCTCCATGGAAATAGAAGGCACGAACCATCAACCAAAGGAACCTCGATGGAAATAGAAGGCACGAACCATAAACCAAAGGAACCTCCATGGAAATAGAAGGCACGAACCATCAACCAAAGAAGCATAGAACAACAATATAACCTCCCCTTAAGGTAGGTGAGGTGACAGGCAGTTGAAAAGATGGGCCAAAAAATCTCCTACAACACAGGAGCCAAACTCATCGAGAGTGAGGTACAAACACAAATAAAGGCATGTGTCGTCGACACTGCATGAGGAATTAGAGAAAGAGAGCCTATAAGCGGCAAACAACTATCCCCCCCATGGCACTTTATATAATAGTGCGAGTACAATGAATCACAATGATGAAAAGGATCCCGAATCGCAAGAGTGGCACTTTATCTCAGTGCGTTGCATAAAGATGCTTACAGTGAATATCAACAATGATCAGAAAAAACATAAGGTTGAAACAACAGAAGGTAAAGCCCAAAATGAAGTAACTGAAGCAACAAAATCAATCTCCGAACCTGAAACAAACAGAATATCCACCAGAATGCTAAAATGCAAAAGACTGAATAGGATGTGTCTGGAACAGAATCTGGAACAACAACCAACATCACTAGAAAGAGCACAGAAAGAGCTTTCCAGCGATATAAAGAAGTCCAAAAATGGAGATCGGAAGCTCAAGATACGCCTCCCGGAGTGCAAAATAGAACATCTGACTTTGATTGCCATAATAGGCAACCAAACTGTATCAAAACTCAAAAAAACCTATACCAATATCTCTGTCTCAGAACCAGCTTTTCGACGCTTCTTTCGGATTGGAAAAATACCTCCATATGCAAAAGTTAATGCCAAAAAACCACAAGTAGGTCTTGATTTCAATGCATTACAAACCCTCATGAAGAGCATATGTTAAAAGTGAAACTTGGGCACAATAATCAAGGAAACAAATAGCACCACTGCGATCTATTCGAAAAATCATGCACTTTCAAAAAAAGAATCGCCTCGATACGAGGTCGTATGAGAAAGTTATGATCCTCCGAAGTTTCCAAAACGAGAACTGTGCATAGTCACGGCTGAGAATCTGCAATTTCTGAAGAATTCATGCATGAAAATCACAAACTAACTCCATTAATGGATAGAGCATAAAAAAATAGCCAAGTTCATAACAAGAATCATCAAAATCGGAGTCCGTATGAGCAAGAACGAGACATTTGAAAACTGCATTCAGATCTGCGGCTGCCAACGGAGAGGGGTATGGCTGTAGCTTTGCATGCTCGATCCTGAAAAATATATAGCTTGCATGCAAAATCTAAAAGATACCGAGATGGTTTTTCGGGGCTGTGAACAAAACCCAGAAAGCGTTTTTCTTGCTGATGAACAGAAGATGTTGCTGTAGTGTAAATCAGACGCCTTTAACAGTAAAAAACGGCTCCAAAAATCAGAAAACGACCCCAGCAACCAAAATTTGACATGCAAATGCTGGATCAGCTTCTTATGTCCATCAATGGCATGCTGGAACCTGCAAAACTGATTGAAAACTCCAAATATGCAAGTTGGTTGTCACATTTGAGATTGAAACCCCAGAGAAAAACTGTTTTTGTCAAAACTTTTCTGATTCTCAGGATCATCCAAAGATGCAAGAGAAGAGCATACTTCATTTTTCAAAAAACTACAATAAAGTTTATTTGCCCCTCCCGAATCTCTCAAATAAGGAAACTAAAATCTACTCTTGCACATAGAAAAGCTCTGATACCATGTTAGAATCTGAAAAGATTAATAACCCAGAAAACTAGTGCAAAGAGTAAATATCTAAACTATGAATGCAAATGATACAAAATCAAAATAGCATCATAGAGTTAGTCTCCAAGAGAGTAATGCAAATGTTGGAAGCAAAATAGCATTAAGAGGATGCAAAAATAAGATATACAAATACAAGCCAGGTAGCATGCTTATATAGGCAAGGAAGAGAGAGGAGGTGGCAACACCAACCAATGAGGAGCAACCATCTATCGGACTAAAGATAGCAAAGTATCTTCCCAAGATAGCTAATGGATGCTCACATGTAGGAAGGTGACACCTCACAACCATTCACCTAATAAGACATGCTTTATTAACCTAAGCGAGATTATTAAAAGTGTAGGAAAAACCTAGCAAAATAGGAAAAAATAAAAAACTACACTAACAATTTCCAAATATTTCCAAATCAAATGAGAAGTAAAAATTGAATTTACCTAGTTGTATTCAATTTCAGGAAGCTCAAACATTACTTCTTATCCATCTCTCATGTTGCACATGAAAAGATCTCTTTCTTCCTCGCTATAAGTTTCCAAATATTTTTCAACAATGATTGTCTTTAATGATTTTCTCAAAATCTAATATCCTTGACCAATACACAATAGATGTGTCTTTATCTTTTCCTTCCTTGCTAGAAGATTCCAACCCTATTAGGAGTTGTCTCAACCCTGTTAAGAGTTGTAGAAGATAGAAAGACCCACTGTCCAAAAAAATTTTGGGGAAAGACCACCGAATTCACTGTCAAGCTAATCTCTCAACTATTCCTTGCTGAATAATTATATGTATTATACTTTAAATTATTTTCTCTATCTTGTCAACTAGACCAATCACTGTTAGACCTTGTAGACCAGGTCACAAACCTTAGATCCAAATATCAAACTTTAGATCATGCAATAAAACATTGGCAATGAATTTTCCTTCACTTTCACTCTTCTCTACTTATCTTTGCATTCTACACTTTGTACTACTAATAATCATCCATATTTTTTCATACATCTATCATATATGATAAAGGAAAATGTAATTCCTTTATACCAAATCCATATAATAATTTCCTAAGTCGGCTATTACACCTTCTCAATTAATTATTATAGGACCACATTAGGAATATGTTATACTTAGCAATAACATTATTCTTTTGTCTTGCAACTTGAATATATTTTCGTACATGTATCATTATGATGGGTGAGATTGGCACATCATCACCAACATGTCTTCTTCACATCTTTAACTTCGGCTTCTCAGAATAAAAAATATGCTAAGAGATATAAAAAGTTTACCAGATCATGCCTCTATTAAGTTTATATAGATTTAATATCTTATGCTTCCATGGTTAGCTACCTATACTAGAAATTAGTATCTCCCTTTAACGTTGCTATTGAAAATACTCAATGATCATTCCTTACCAACTTGATCTTTTTGTTATTCTTCTGTCAAATACCACAAAAAGTTGCTATGTTGACATCAATGAAAAACATAGTAATGAATGTAACATATCATCATGATAATGAACTAATCATGTTTATAAAATACAACCCCATAGAAATATCATCACTAGCCATGCTTCCAACAAGAGGCTCTATTAGAGAGAAATTGATACAAGTAAAATACAATGAGTTATTGAGTGGTCATTTTGCAATCCATAAGACACTAGATTTTTCTCATAGATTCTACTATTGGCCAATAATGATAAGAGATATAAAGATGTGTGTGGATTCACACATAATTTATCAAAAGAAAAAGGTAACTTCATCAAATACAAGGTTATACTAGCCACTTCTTTTACTAAATACACCTTGGAATAGCTAAGCATGGCCTATGTAGTTTGGTTGGCTAAGACCAAACATAGACTTGATAGTGTATATGTTACAGTTGATAGTTTTAGCATAATGGCTCACTTTTTTCCATGAAAAATCCTCATGATGTGTTCCACATAGCCAATATTTTCTTCAAGGAGCTAGTGAGGATCCATTATTTTTCAATCAACATTGTGTGGATTCATGCATCATTTGTCAAAAGAAAAAAGTAACTTCATCAAATAAAAGGTTATACCAACCACATATACCAAATAGACCTTGAAATGGCTAAGCATGGATTATCTAGTTCAGTTGGCTAAGACAAAATATAGACTCAATAGTGTATATGTGATAGTTGATAGGTTTAGCAAAATGGCTCACTTTGTGCAATGAAAAAGTCTCATCATGTGTGTCACATAGAAAATATTTTCTTCAAGGAGCTACTGAGGATCTATTGTATTCCAATAAAAATTATTTTAGATGAAGATTCAAAATTCATGAGTCATTTCTTAAAGAGTCTTTGGAAAAGAATAGGCACTGACCTTTCTTTATGGTATGCTTATCACCCACAAATAGATGGGTACACTAAAGTGGTTAACAGAAGCCTTAGGAATTTGCTTAGAATTTAATGAAGTAATATTTTCAAATATGGGATCGTATTCTTCGTCAAGCTAAATATGAATACAATGATACTCAAAATAGATCTACTTGCAAGACTCCTTTTGAAATAGTTTATGGGATATGCCCAAGGGGCATATTGGAGCTTAGAGACTTTCGAAAGACTGTAGATAAGAATGGTAATGTTGAAGAGCTTTCCATGTCTATGAAGGAGATTTGTCATGTAGTAAATAAACCTTTACTGATAATACCCATAAAATGAAGCAAAGAGTTGACAAGAAGATAGGTGACTTACAATTAATGGAATGAGATGTCATTATGGTACAATTTAGTAAGTGAAAACCACAATAGGGAGAACCTTATAAGATAAAAATGTTGATCCCATTTTTATATCGACATGGAAGTTAAAAAATACTTAGATCATTATTTGTGTGTGTGTTGTGTGTGTGTGTGTGTGTGTGTGTGTGTGTGTGTGTGTGTGTGTGTGTGTGTGAGAGAGAGAGAGAGAGAGAGAGAGAGAGAGAGAGAGAGAGAGAGAGAGAGTTTGTGTGTGTGAGAGAGAAGATACAATAGAAAGAGATATAGATGGTGAAATAAATTAGTAAAAATAAGGAGATCCAAAGATGATGAGAGGGACAGCCTAACAAAGGGATAAATACTTAAATTACCTTTCATACATCTGTGGCACACTCCTTTATATTTATAACTAAGGAATGACTATTGTATATGGTTGAAATAATTTATGAGTAAATCTAAGGGTATCACATATGCAACCAATGATGTTTGTGGCCATATAAGACACTATATTACTTGTATCTTTATGTTATGTTGTGTCTTAGTACAATGAGATAATTTTAATTTTGGAGAAAATGGTACACTCTTTTTTTAGTATCTTAAATTCAAATTGACATTAAAAATACTTAGAAATTTATTTGGATAAAGCTTTGCCCCCAATGTAGAGTGCAAGTGGAAGTGGAAAAGTTAATGGATGGATAAGTGGAATTGGAACACACTGGATACATGATAATGAAAAAAAGGGAGGACTCAAGCATCTAGATACATGGATTGTATCCCTCTATATTTATTTTTCTTTCTTTGTTATTTTGATGGAATTTTTATTATTTTCTCATAGATGTTGGTATGATAATGAAGAGAAGAATGAAATGGGTTAAAAAATGGCGATCAAGGACTTATGACAATGTTTGGTTAAAGGGGTTAGAATGGTTGGGAGGAAGACATGGTTGATGGATGCTAGGTTGTAAGACCTATGATGGAGTTGTAAAGATCATCATTAGCACATACCTTGAAGGGTGATGGACAAGAAGAAATTTTGGGGGATATTAAGGAAAAAGTTTGAAGTTTGGGATATAGGGACCCAAAATGGATGAAGGAGATGATGGATTTTGGGGTATAAGGACACAAAATGGAGTTGGTAAATGGACATTTTAATGATTTTTAGAAAAAGGAAGCCTTTGGATTAGCAAAATTGGATTCCATTTTTAAAATTTCCTTAAGATTTATTGCTTAATTAAGTAGCTTTGGAATCCACATAATTTTTGTTGTTTTTTATCAACATTTGTGCCCTTTGGACTTTTTTCTTTCTCTTTGATCACATTTTTCTTTTCTTGAACATGTCTTTTAGAGGTTACATGTTAATCCTTGGATTTGTGTAGATATTTCACTTGATTCACTTTATCTTTGGCATCCAAGTTACTTATTTTGACCATGGTATGGGTGTATGAGGATAAATGGAATGGACAGATTATGGATTGTCAAAATTGGAAGAAATTCAATGATCTATGCCTGTTCTAATCTTTATTAGGAGCTTGAGGGGATGAAGTGGAAGAATTAGATATGGTGGATGGATGTATGTAAGGATATAAAATGGGTGGAAGGGATGAAGGGTTTGGATTTGCAACATAATGACCCAAAATGGATAGAAATGATGAAGGAATCAGAGTATGGATATAAGGTCACAAAATTGACTTGGAATATGGATGATGGGAACATTTAGTTTTGGATGGAGGAATTTTGGATTTGGAAGGACTCGAAGGTATACCAACATCTTGAGTAGGGCATTTTTTAATGGCTAATTGTCTAATTTTAGGAAATTTTGGCTAATAATTTAGTTCTTAAAAATATTTAAAATCACCACATTTTTTATTATTTTTAGTTATAAAATATTTAATTAATTAAAGATTTGCCAATTCATAATAGAAATTATTTTTATTTTCCTAAATAATGTAAGATTCATAAATATTTTTATATCTTATTTTCAATGAGGGATGCTTAAATTTTACCTTGACCTTGAGCCATTATTTCTACAATAGGATACTTATTATTTTTAATACAGGATACAAGTTCATGTATATGGGGTTCATGAGTGGATTGGATAGGAGCAACAAGATCTCATGGAGGATTAGGATCACAAGAGTGATTATGAGGGATAATAGCATCATGAAATGGATTGGGATCTTGAAATGAAAATAAATGGGTTCTTTTATCCTTATTTATAAGAGGATCATGTATTGGGATGAAAGGAATGATTGGATCATATAGTGGAATAGAATCATATAATGGAGCGGAGGGAATGTAACCATGAGATGGAGTGATTTGATCTTGACATGTATGATTATTAGTTGGAGTGGAAGGAATGTCTTCATGAAGTGGAGGATCTATGGATGCTAGCTCTTGAGATGGAATAGAATCATAAATGGGTTTCATAGAAGGAATGTCTTGATCTTTATTAGGAAAGGGATCATGAAATGGATTACGAGGGATAAATGTATTTTGAGGGATAAGGGATTTATGGGATGGGGAATTGATTGGATCTAAAGGAGAGGAGGAATCCAAAATAGCATGCTTTGGAGCAAGTTCTCCACACGGCATTGGGTGTATAACTTTGGGTGATTGGATTATTTTATTTCTATATTTGAGAAAAATGGGGTGTGGATGTGATGAAGTGCAAGGTAGGAGAATCTCCAAAGGATATGTCCTAGCCCCCAACAATATAACCACATAGCAGAAACACAACAAGAAGAAGCAATAACACAATATCTTTCACCAAATCACAACTCTTTATTCATGGAATAACTGTTACATGCAATGTGTCAGGTTGTAAGGCCTTCCCAATTATGGCCAAATACAAAGCATGTAATAGTTCTACACTTGATGAAGGGCCACACCACCCTACTAACTCATTACAAAAAATGCAACAATATGGAGAATAGAGATGACAAAATTCTTTCCAAGCAATTTTATTATACTTGAATATCCAATAGCAATTACTATAACATTTCTGCAAGATCTCTCAAGATTCAATCCAAACCAGAGCTAGTCCAAATCCACACTCTGGTAGAAACCTCCAAGATCTCAACTTGTGCTCACAAGCCACCAAGCAACCTCCTTGTTTCTAAACTGTAGCCACTAGCTCTTCTCACAAACTTGCAATCCCACCACAATCGTACTATAAACTACCTCACATTTAGTGTTCTATCCACAGATTCAAGAAAAATCTCTCCTCACTTCCTCCTCCTCTCCAAGCTTCAACTAAGAAGGGCTCACCCCTTGAAGCTTTCATATCTTGAAGCTTGACCTTCCAAAGCTTGATTAGAAATGCTCATATGCCTTTCTTAAATAGGCACTTACAACCCAATGCATGATTTATCCACAACCTTCTAGAATTCCACCTACACAATATCCACAAGCTTCGAGGATTCTACCTACACAATATTCACAACCTTCCATAATTCCACCTACACACCTTGATAAATGGATTGACATCCATATTTATTTTATTTTTCTATTATGCCACCTATGCACCTCAAAAATAGAAATTCCTCTTTTTTTTCTTTTCTCCTTTTCCCCTTATTTTATATTTAAATTATTTTTCCTTCTATTTTCATCACTTTCTCTCTCCTCTACATTTTTTTTTTCCATGTAAGATGTTCCTACTTGAAACTCCCCTAGTAGATAGAAAAGTGTGTCCCACAGTTTGACGCCAAAAAGAAAGATCTACAACCATCTTCATCTTCACCAAAGGTTTCCACCTCAATAGGGTAAAGAAAACCAACATGCAAATCTTCCACATCTACATCCATATGTCACACACTAGAATATCAATGAGCTAATCAACATGCTCACTCTTAGGAACAAACTAAACATAATACTTCATCACCAAACCCTCATCCACATCAACAACTAGTGAATCCACACTAGCAATAATAGACTCCACATCAGCAATAGAAAACTCTACATCAGAAACAATATGTAAATTTCCATCAACACAAGACAAATTCCCAACACTAGTAATCTCATTGCTCACAAAAAGGTGATCTGCAACATAGAAATCATCACCAACATTAAATGGATCATCCACAACCAAGTGCTTTGAAATCTCCATGTTAGACTCAACCAATGGATCATAAGAACCAATCTCCATTCGAACATCAACAAGGTTAGGAATATCTTCAGCAACATCTTCAAGTTGCTCTGTAGGTTTTTTATCAGACTCCCCACCTCGACCGTGCCACACCATCTTCTTTCTTGAACAAGTCACTTAACTAGCTAGATAGCCCTCTTATAGATTAGTAGACTCCAACTCCATCTATGAAATGCCTTCCTCATCTTGTCTTTATCTTGATCAGTTGAATTAGTTTCAAATAGAGAAACCTTCTTCTTAGTTTCATCAACCAAACTAGCTTCCAACCGACCAGACATTTTAGAAAAATTCTTCTCGACTATATCATGGATATTCACAGTCATCTTAGGGTCCAATCCTCTTAGTTTCATTTCCTAAGATCTTCATAAACCCTCTACAAAAAATCCTTCCCATTCCCCTTGTGACAACTTTTAATTGTTTGCAAGTTAGATTAAATCCTGCCACCTTGCATGAACAATCAAGAACCACATCATAAGTCGAGGACCACAGATCTGTAATCCACAAGTGCTCTATGATTATACCTCAACAAGATAAACCTTCTATCTTTGCATCTATTGATCAATTTGCATGTCCTCCCAAAGTCCTAGTGCAAACTACCACAACTTTGGAAATCTGTCTACACACTCAGAAACTCTTGCTTTGATAAACTTTGCCCAACCAAGATTCTAGTACAAGTTGCCTCACACTTTGGTGATCTACTTGTACACTTAGGAACTCCTGATCTGATAACACTTGATGAAGGGCCACACCACCCTACCAACTCATAACAAAAAATGCAACAATATGGAGACAAGAGATGACAAAGTACTTTCCAATCAATTTTATTATACTTGAAACTCCAATAGCAATTCCAATAATATTTCTACAAGATCTCTCAAGATCCAATCCAAACCCAAGATAGTTTAGATCCACACTCTGGTAGAAACCTCCAAGATCTCAACTTGTGCTCACAAGCCACCAAGAAACCTCATTGTTTCTAAACCACAGCCACTTGCTCTTCTCACAAACCTGTGATCCCACCACTATCCCATTGTAAACTGCCTCACATTTGGCACCTTGTCCACAAACTCAGGAAAAAACACTCCTCACTTCCTCCTTCTCTCCAAGCTTCTACTAAGAAGAGATCACCCCTTGAAGCTTTCACACCTTGAAGCCTGACCTTCCAACGCTTGATTAGAAATACTCATATGCCTTGCTTAAATAGGCACTTACCACCCAATGCATGATTTATCCACAACCTTCTAGAATTCCACCTACATAATATCCACAACCTTCTAGGATTCCACCTACACAATATCAAAAACCTTCTATAATTCCACCTAAACACCTCAATAAATGGATTGACAACCATTTTTATTTTATTTTTCTATTATACCACCTATGCACCTCGAAAATAGAAATTTGTTTTTTTTTTTCCTTTTCTCCCTTTTCCTTTTTTTTTTCCAATTTTTAAATTATTTTTCCTTCTACTTTCGTCACTTTCTCTGTCCTTAACAATTTTTAATTTTAATTTTAATTCTATTTATTTATTTATTTATTAAATTTTCCCA